>CM054947.1:13463562-14056155 GCA_029168755.2 Tillandsia fasciculata | reverse complement strand
TTGCCGCAATAACCCATAATCCAACATCAGGTACACCCTATCTCTGGTCCCAGCTACACTATCCCAAACCTCTGCTCGAACCCGAGCAACATGACTCAAAAGTCAAAATAAAAAGGAGAAAGAAAGCAATCATGGTTTCTCCTAAGTCAAATCCCAACATGATAGTGTAGCAATAAAATAGTGGCCTATCTAGATGTCCAAATAAGCATGCAAAAGTCCTCATGCAATGTAAAAGAGAGAGAAAGTCACATATAGCTTTACATGTGTAACAATTAATATATATCCCCACAAATATAACCATCAGGCTAAAATCATCAGTCAACTACACATGTATCATCCCTGATCCATAATAAATCTCAAAGTGGCACCCGCACCTAGATATGTCACTATGTCCCCACAATTAACCCATTTAATCCACTTTCATACAAATCTAGGTGCTAATGTGGCATGTTAATCATCACTTATTAAATTATTCCAATGATCATGTTCCAACAGAAATATTATTCCCATAATGCCCCCAACATGCTATATTCACAAATTAATCTCAGATGATAGGCTCACATTTATATCAGGCAATCATGCATAATATTCAACCAATATGCTCAAAAGTGGGGTTTTCTAATAAACTTAGTAAGTAAGCCAGGTGTAGAGGCATGCAACAACCACCCACCTGAAGCGCCAACTGTCCGGGTCCGTACAGCTGAAAATACCAAAAACTCCAATCCTGCGCTCCAACAAGAACAGTACACCCGAAACACTCCTGGCACAACACAAAATCCACTAAACACACTTAGGCTCCCAAATATCGCTTTAATTAATCCATACAACAACAGTCCCGAAACTGTTAAATTATCACCTGCAGAAAGTGCCCAGAAAAATGCCATAAAAATATCACAGCGATCCTCGCATCGATAGCTTCGAAACGGTACCTTGCACGCCCAAATCCGAGTTCGGTAAGTCAAGTTATAAATTCGGCAAGGTGGTAATCCAAACATCAAACTGTGAAGAAAAACTGCACACTGTACACTGAGAAAACAGTAATTTTCACCTTCGAGACAATTTTCTAAAATCCCAGAAAAATCACCACTGTGTTCCTCGCGACGAGTAGATCAAAATCGACTCTTGAATCGCCTCGATCCGATGTTCCTAGGCTGAGATATAAAATCGGCAAGTTGGTGCTGTCCAAAATCCACCACAGAAAAATGGGGGTCAAAGATGCCTCGGGAAACGTGCCAAAAGTGCGAAACGGAGCGAAGCGATCAACACGAAAATCGAAGCCTTACCTCTTAGGAACACGCTGTCGAAGAAATCGTCCAAAAACTCCTCCTGGTTTGCTCACAGTGAATTTTTGAATAATCTGCGACGGTAATGGGCCGAAATGGGGGAAAACCGAGGCGAACTGTAAAAATGTTATCGCCGTTGCCGAGCTTCCAGACATTCTGAGAATCCACCAGGAGATCAAGGGCACCAAGGGGAACAACTTTCATAAAGATCTCTCCCTCTCATTCCCTCTCTAAAGCTCGGAAAAAGGTGAGAAAGAGGGAGAGGAGGGGGTATTTATAGGCCCAAAAGAAACAAATCCGAAAATGACCAATGGGTCCCGGGTTTCGGGCGCCCGAAAATTTCCGGGCTGCTACAGTAACGGGCCCGGCCCGTTACTGTGCAGGCCCGAAACCACCACGGCCCGCCACGTGGCCCACACAGTAGCCGGCCCACGGCCCGGCCCACGATCCGCACCCGCACAGCGGATCCTGGCCGGACCGCTGGGCGTCCGACCCGGCCCAATGCGCGACACGTGTCTCCAAACACGAAACAGCGAATCCGTCCAACCTCCTCGCGCCGCGTGGCGCTCCTCTGGTCAACGGAGCCATTGGCGCTGGCCAATAGGCGGCCGCCACGTGGCGCACGCGTGCGCCACGTCGGCGCCGTGGCCGCCACGCCCGCCGGCCGCTGCCACGCCGCCTGCCGCCTGCACGCCGGCCTGCCGCCTGCCGCCCGTACGCGCACAGTGACGCGCCCAATCCTCGCGCGCCACGTGTCCAGTCCAAATACCTGCTGAACCTGGTGCACAGAAATCCCAAACACCGAACCACTAAACATCTGCCACGTGTCCCTCTCCGGTGCACCGTACACCGCGCACCGCCGCGCCTGCCGCGCACAGTGGCGCGCCCAATCCCCGCGCGCCACGTGTCAACCCTTTCACTCACTGCACCCGGTGCACCCGACTACATGAACCTAACCAATAGAAAGATGCCACGTGTCCACCTCCGGTCCACCGTACACCCCGCAATGCTCCGTGGACCGCGACCTGTGAACCATGCAATGGGAACCTGCCACGTGGCACCCCGCTCTGGTGCACGCCGGCGCGTGGACCGCGCGCCTGCCCGCGCCCCTGCCCGCGCGCTGCGCGCGCTGCCCGCCGCCGCGCTACCGCCTGCCCGAGGCCCCGCCGCCGCTCCTCCGCTGCCCGCCGCCGCCGCCGCCGCCGGCGATCGCCGGAATCACTGTTCCGGCGGTGAACAGTAACCCTAGCTCAAAAACATCAAGTGGGTAGTCCATTTTGACCGTTTTCGCGCGCTGAATCCGAATTTGACGTCCGTTTCGCCAAATTCCAACTCTAAAAATTGCCGAAGGCTCCCGGAAGTGTATTCTTAGCCCGACTTTCGCGCGGAGCCCAAATTTAATATCCGATTCGCGCGAAACCACTTCTAAACCCTCCACGGGGTCCTCTGATCACTCGCATGATCCATTTGGGCCCGAAGTCCAACTCTTGTGCCCAATTATGCCCCAAACACCTCCAACACACCATGTAGGCCTCCAACAGCCACCCCAAAGCACTGTAGCAGCTCTGCGGAGATCCGGATCATCACATCCTCCCCCACTAAAAGAAAGTTTCGTCCTCGAAACTAAAGTCGTTCCTCAACACGGAATCTCAACCAAATAAAGGGGGGTAAACATCCAATCATCCACCACTCAAGCTCCCAAGGCTGACAAGTACCTCCTCCAAAGGCACGATGCGGTCCTCGGGTCTCCATCTAGAACAACATAAAGGCGGGCACTCCAGAAAAACCGTACCAACTCCACCAAGTACAGTTGGGCTAACCACTCGAGCTACCAAGTAATCTGCATCGGTACAAGCCTCCGCTCTTCCCAGGGCCTCAGATGATCCAACCACAAGTCCATCGGCGCAACAAGCTCGATCCAAGTACCTCTGTACTCCCGGGGCATCCGATATAGGTTCTCCAACTGATCACGTAAACTCTGATCTCTAATCCAAAAACCATCAGGGTGTAGCAACACCTCCCCAACTCTCGGGCATCAGCACACAACAAAAGCAGTTGGAAGAACCAGATCTCAAATCAATCTTCGAGAAGATCCCGTACCCTTGCAGCTGGTAAATCCAATCCTCCAGGCTCGAGAAAGGGTAACTGCTCCAGACGATCACTTCATCAAATTCCGGGAGTTGTGCCCTCAACTCCCTAACCAGTGACGTGCTAGGCACTCCGAAAGGGAAAGAGCCCTCAGTGACACCATCATACGCCACGTCTGCCTCGACAGTCCACACAGCGCCAGCTGTGGCATCAACAAGCTCGACCTCTGACAGCTTTCCTGCTCCAGGTATCCGCCACCACAGTGGCCCTATCAGGGTGATATTGGATGCTTGCCGCAAATCCAACTGTAGCTTCATAGCTACTATGGGAGGCATCACAGTATCACAAATCCATCTCCCAACACCGGCGATGCTGAAATCAGGGTTGGTATCATCTCATCACCAATTCGACAAGCTCTGCTGGCACTATCCGGCTCACAAGCTCCTCACCTCAGCAAATAACTGCCGGTCTCAGTCATTCTCGCATAGCATCCCTTTTTGGCTGGATTCCACCACTGCCTCTAGAGGCTAGACTAAGTGATCCACGAAGGTATGCTCTCGAAGCTAACACTTGCACCACATCAACTTGGCATACAGCTTCTTCCTCATAGACCTTGTTACACCACCAACAAGTACTCCACCAGCTCTAACCCACACAGAGACGGGGTAAAATCAAGATATCCCGGAAGAATATCTCAAGTAATTCTTCCAAGTGCAGCAAGAAGACACAATTCCTTAGATCTCAAGGACGACATGGCCATAGTCATTCCAGTTGTCCTTACTGCACTCGCAATGCCCCTACCGGGTCCAGCACACCATCTTGGCGGGATACACAATGTGTGATCCCAAGGAGATACCTGCATCCAAAGCAGACCACTGTCGGGGTATAACTCCATCAAAAGGTCCTAAATAATATCCAGACCTGCCTACGGTCATCCCGCACAAGGACCCTCACTGTCGTGTGTCCACGACGTGGCATCACCACCGTGTATCAACGGTGTGGCATCACCACCGTACATCAACGGGGTGGCACTAGGTTGAACAGACCCTCGATCCATCAGATCCTGCGACTGCGCCATCAGCTCTGTCGGCTCTACAGGTGATATCCAATGAGGTGCTATCAGGGTTGGCGTGGTTTCCAGAACCACGTCAACCGCAATCTCAATCTCTCTAATCGACGGCATTATCATCAGCTCCGGTGGAATCACACCCGGGATCTCACGACAACAGGAATAATCCTCGCGTCCCGGGGCCGCCGTTGGCACCTCTCGCATTGTCGCTACAACTTGTGTGCTCCGACTGTCTCAAAGAACAAGTCTCTAATGTCCGCCTTGCAGAAGACCATAACCTTCTCTCCCCGCAGTCATACACCATGTGGCACTGTGCCAACCAATCCCACGCACTGGGTCAAACACTGACCAGGTACAACTACCAATAAGTTTGCCGATATCACTCGAGATCTCAACTGCACTGGACATGATCCACAAGCCTCCTCCACATGCACCACCCCTACAGGAACCTGTACCTCTAGTGCATGTGGTAACAAACCTACCTCTAGTCCATGCAGGAATGCAACATGCTCTAACTTCGACTGCTGAGATGAAATCACACCTGCGACGACCCGATCCACTGCCTTGGTGCCCTCCACCCAGGCAGCACAGTCTCAATCGCTCACTGTAGGTGGTCGTCACTTAATCTGCCTAAAACCAAGGCTATCCGTAAAAAGGAGCACAATTCTCCGCCTTTGCTCACACTGAGGCAAGGAATAAAGCTCTTCGCAGACAACAATCCACGCTACCGCTGCGCCACTCTGATGACGATGCTGATGCTGCCACCGGGGTCCACCTGACCTCTGACATCTCCGAAAATCCATTATCGCAATCGTCATATAACAAAACACAATTAATCCCTGCAATTCCTCATTCAAATATCCTTACTCAGCTCACCCCTCAAGCACATCTATTGTGCCCCAAACATGCAGGTTAATAATCACAAAGGGGTAACCTTCCTTTGGGTAAGCTTTACATAATCCGTCCACAAGGATGCCCACCATCCAGGAAAGGAAAACGAAAGTGCCACAGCCAACCGATCTGTCCCCCAGCACTTAGCGCCACACGCCTCTATCCAGAACTCGCCTCTGGCGGCAGATCCCTATCCAAAGGAATTGCAACAGTACACTCCATACACAATGCCTACTCCCTCGAGGCATCAAAAATCCAAAATCCAAAGCAGAGGGATCAGATAAACTGAAAGGTATGCTGGCGCAATCCACTGCCAGTCGCACGCATCCTACGCGCTTCGTCCCTCGAAACCTGGAGCGTACAGTTCAACAACTGCAAAAACTTCCCAGCACAGGGGGACCCTCAATTAATCACTCCATCACCACCAACCACGATTTTGCCTCCAAAGGCTCTAACTCAAATCCATAAATCAGGGTGGTTTATCTGCCGAAACTGGCTCCATCGATCAATGATGTCCCACAACTCATCGGCTGTCAACTATCCACCCCACCCCGGTGCCTCGACACTAAACATTGGCACGGAGGGAGCTACTCGCCCTTTCGGCGCCACAGAAATCACTGCTGCTGAGGATACTGTAACCAGGTGGTCTCAGGAGAAAAACACTGTCGGGCTGCCCACCGCTCCGACAACTGTGTCACCTAGACCAGCGGCTCACTCTGCTGCTGATAAACCTCAGACAATCCTGCCATCGGGGCCTGAAACTCTCTAACCTCAATCCGGATACCCGGCCCCAAAACAATCCGCTCAAGCTCCACTGCTGCGACGAGTGCGCACCAATCCGCACAACGCGTCGGGGAGACACCGCTCACCACGACCAACTGCACCATAGCACAAAACACAACTCGACCCAATCCGGCGAGAGTCTAGAGCATGTCAACCGTTCCACCGCATTATGTTGTCTGCAGCCAACATAATTGCTCAGGAGAATAAACATGTCAATCACCCCTCCCATCCCTTGGGAGAGGTATAAAACTCAATCAGGACTCTCGCAAAACTCACGACTCTCACGAAGTCATCCTAGGGTCCAACCATAAGCCTAGGGTTTCTACAGTCCCAATTGACCTATCCCTAAGCTCTGATACCAACTTAATCTGTCACGCCCCGGGGTCGAAACTGCGACCCGGGCTCGCCAACAGATCCGCCACCTATGCCAAAACCCGCATAGGCGAAGCGTCTAACCTGCAAAAGATAGTACTATAGCTACACAAATATCAGAGCTGAAATAAAATGCTGTAAAATAAAATCCAATCACTGTACAATATGAAATGAAGTACAATATCCATTTCCTCAAATACAGATAATCATCATACAATGTCCTCAGTACAGCATCTCTCAACTATAAAAGGAGATAAACTAAAACTATAGTACATCAGTCTCTCCAAATACAAAAGATCTCTCTCCTCCAGATAAACAGTAAAACCAGCCAACAGCTACGAGGAATCTCCAACCAGGGGATACAGCTACACTCCTCGGGTGGTAACGATCTAGCTCGTGACTCCCTCGCCCCGAACAACGACCGAAGATCAGCAACTCCAATGAGGACTCTGCAAAACAGGGGGGGGAAAAGAAGAGGAAACAACAGTGGGGGTGAGAACCACTAGTAAACCAGTAGCCTCCCCCTGTGGGTAAAGCCTCAAGCTCCGGCGTACCCACTAAGTCTACTAGAGGCAAGAAAAGGGCAAGGGGGTAAAGCTGTAAACAGAACTACTGAATAAAAGGGAAACCACCACAAGTATGCCTCTAAATGCAATACCGAAGGAAATGACGGTATGAATGCACCAGGAAACAACATCTGGCTAAATAGACCCAATCTAGTGTCACCAGTAAAAACTGGTACTGCCTGCTCTGCTGTCGAGCTCAAGAACTCAGTATCTCCACTGTCCAAATGACCGGAACCCAACACGGTCTGACCGGAACCCAACACGGTCTAAAGCCTACTCCGGAGTGGCACTCGAGGGGAGCGACCCACACGAGTAAAGTATCACTGTATCAAGCATCTCTGTAACCAATATCTCACAATAGCAGGACTGGATCATGACAATGATCAAAGTGGGAAACTCCGTCCACTAATGAAACCCCGATCTGATACAATAATACTCAAAAGTGGGAAATACCATCCACTAGAGAAATCTAATACCCAATCTGATGCAATAGTAAACATCCGGTCAACCGCCCAAAGTCCGCGGTCACCGCAATAACCCCCAACCCACAATTGGGTGAAATAATCAAGATCTGGTCAACCGCCTACTGTCCGCGGTTGCCGCAATAACCCACAATCCAACATCAGGTACACCCTATCTCTGGTCCCAGCTACACTATCCCAAACCTCTGCTCGAACCCGAGCAACATGACTCAAAAGTCAAAATAAAAAGGAGAAAGAAAGCAATCATGGTTTCTCCTAAGTCAAATCCCAACATGATAGTGTAGCAATAAAATAGTGGCCTATCTAGATGTCCAAACAAGCATGCATAAGTCCTCATGCAATGTAAAAGAGAGAGAAAGTCACATATAGTTCTACATGTGTAACAATTAATATATATCCCCACAAATATAACCATCAGGCAAAATCATCAGTCAACTACACATGTATAACCCCTGATCCATAATGAATCTCAAAGTGGCACCCGCACCTAGATATGTCACTATGTCCCCACAATTAACCCATTTAATCCACTTTCATACAAACCTAGGTGGTAATGTGGCATGTTAATCATCACTTATTAAATCATTCCAATGATCATGTTCCAACAGAAATGTTATTCCCATAATGCCCCCAACATGCTATATTCACAGAATTAATCTCAGATGATAGGCTCACATTTATATCAGGCAATCATGCATAATATTCAACCAACATGCTCAAAAGTGGGGTTTTCTAATAAACTTAGTAAGTAAGCCAGGTGTAGAGGCATGCAACAACCACCCACCTGAAGCGCTAACTGTCCGGGTCCGTACAGCTGAAAATACCAAAAACTCCAATCCTGCGCTCCAACAAGAACAGTACACCCGAAACACTCCTGGCACAACACAAAATCCACTAAACACACTTAGGCTCCCAAATATCGCTTTAATTAATCCATACAACAACAGTCCCGAAACTGTTAAATTATCACCTGCAGAAAGTGCCCAGAAAAATGCCATAAAAATATCACAGCGATCCTCGCATCGATAGCTTCGAAACGGTACCTTGCACGCCCAAATCCGAGTTCGGTAAGTCAAGTTATAAATTCGGCAAGGTGGTAATCCAAACATCAAACTGTGAAGAAAAACTGCACACTGTACACTGAGAAAACAGTAATTTTCACCTTCGAGACAATTTTCTAAAATCCCAGAAAAATCACCACTGTGTTCCTCGCGACGAGTAGATCAAAATCGACTCTTGAATCGCCTCGATCCGATGTTCCTAGGCTGAGATATAAAATCGGCAAGTTGGTGCTGTCCAAAATCCACCACAGAAAAATGGGGGTCAAAGATGCCTCGGGAAACGTGCCAAAAGTGCGAAACGGAGCGAAGCGATCAACACGAAAATCGAAGCCTTACCTCTTAGGAACACGCTGTCGAAGAAATCGTCCAAAAACTCCTCCTGGTTTGCTCACAGTGAATTTTTGAATAATCTGCGACGGTAATGGGCCGAAATGGGGGAAAACCGAGGCGAACTGTAAAAATGTTATCGCCGTTGCCGAGCTTCCAGACATTCTGAGAATCCACCAGGAGATCAAGGGCACCAAGGGGAACAACTTTCATAAAGATCTCTCCCTCTCATTCCCTCTCTAAAGCTCGGAAAAAGGTGAGAAAGAGGGAGAGGAGGGGGTATTTATAGGCCCAAAAGAAACAAATCCGAAAATGACCAATGGGTCCCGGGTTTCGGGCGCCCGAAAATTTCCGGGCTGCTACAGTAACGGGCCCGGCCCGTTACTGTGCAGGCCCGA
Organism: Tillandsia fasciculata; assembly: GCA_029168755.2. Taxonomy (NCBI): domain Eukaryota; kingdom Viridiplantae; phylum Streptophyta; class Magnoliopsida; order Poales; family Bromeliaceae; genus Tillandsia; species Tillandsia fasciculata. The sequence continues at coordinate 14,046,835 of CM054947.1, read as the reverse complement.
AACCACCACGGCCCGCCACGTGGCCCACACAGTAGCCGGCCCACGGCCCGGCCCACGATCCGCACCCGCACAGCGGATCCTGGCCGGACCGCTGGGCGTCCGACCCGGCCCAATGCGCGACACGTGTCTCCAAACACGAAACAGCGAATATGTCCAACCTCCTCGCGCCGCGTGGCGCTCCTCTGGTCAACGGAGCCATTGGCGCTGGCCAATAGGCGGCCGCCACGTGGCGCACGCGTGCGCCACGTCGGCGCCGTGGCCGCCACGCCCGCCGGCCCGCTGCCACGCCGCCTGCCGCCTGCACGCCTGCCTGCCGCCTGCCGCCCGTACGCGCACAGTGACGCGCCCAATCCTCGCGCGCCACGTGTCCAGTCCAAATACCTGCTGAACCTGGTGCACAGAAATCCCAAACACCGAACCACTAACATCTGCCACGTGTCCCTCTCCGGTGCACCGTACACCGCGCACCGCCGCGCCTGCCGCGCACAGTGGCGCGCCCAATCCCCGCGCGCCACGTGTCAACCCTTTCACTCACTGCACCCGGTGCACCCGACTACATGAACCTAACCAATAGAAAGATGCCACGTGTCCACCTCCGGTCCACCGTACACCCCGCAATGCTTCGTGGACCGCGACCTGTGAACCATGCAATGGGAACCTGCCACGTGGCACCCCACTCTGGTGCACGCCGGCGCGTGGACCGCGCGCCTGCCCGCGCCCCTGCCCGCGCGCTGCGCGCTGCCCGCCGCCGCGCTACCGCCTGCCCGAGGCCCCGCCGCCGCTCTCCGCCGCTGCCCGCCGCCGCCGCCGCCGCCGGCGATCGCCGGAATCACTGTTCCGGCGGTGAACAGTAACCCTAGCTCAAAAACATCAAGTGGGTAGTCCATTTTGACCGTTTTCGCGCGCTGAATCCGAATTTGACGTCCGTTTCGCCAAATTCCAACTCTAAAAATTGCCGAAGGCTCCCGGAAGTGTATTCTTAGCCCGACTTTCGCGCGGAGCCCAAATTTAATATCCGATTCGCGCGAAACCACATCTAAACCCTCCACGGGGTCCTCTGATCACTCGCATGATCCATTTGGGCCCGAAGTCCAACTCTTGTGCCCAATTATGCCCCAAACACCTCCAACACACCATGTAGGCCTCCAACAGCCACCCCAAAGCACTGTAGCAGCTCTGCGGAGATCCGGATCATCACACAGGCAGCCTTCCTTAAGAAGAGGTGTATTTTGGACTCTTTTGTTACGGCCAGCGAGGTGATGAGATGGAGTTTCAAAGGCGAAGAGAATAACATCGGGGTCAAGACAGACTTCGAAAAAGCTTACGACAGAGTCAACTGGACCTTCCTCAGGAATGTGTTGAAGTGGCTAGGTGCGGATCAGAGATGGTGCGGATGGATTGACCAATGCATCAGCAACGCCAAGGTCGCGGTCCTAGTTAACGGAACACCGACAAAATGGATCAAAACTAGGAGGGGGCTACGGCAGGGTGACCCGCTTTCCCCCTATCTCTTTCTGCTCGTCGCGGAGGGGTTGGCTAGGATGATGACCAAAGCGACCCAGAGTGGGTGGTTCACCGGAGTGGGACCGTCGGACGTTGCCAAAGTATCACTTATTCAGTATGCGGACGACACGATCTTCTTCTGCGAGGCGAAGACAAGACAGGTCAGGAATCTCAGCTTCGTGTGGCAACTCTATGAATGGGCGTCCGGGTTGAAAATCAACAGAGGCAAAACCGAATTATTTTATACGGGTAAGCTTGCCGAGAGGGGGGAGCGGCTCGCAAGGATTTTAGGGTGTAAAGTCGTGGCCCTACCTTTTCGGTACCTTGGACTACCCCTTTCTATAGGTCAACCGAGGAAGGAAGACTGGTGGAAAATGCTGGACAAGCTTGTGCAACGTATCGAAGGTTGGCAGGCCAAACTCCTGTCACAAGGAGGATGATTGGTCTTGATAAATTCGGTACTGTCAAACTTACCTCTCTACTACCTGTCAATTTTCTTAGCACCGAAGTGGGTCATTCGTCGCATTGAATCGCTGAGACGAGCGTTTTTCTGGAAGGGAGGGACATCGGTCAAGGGAGGTCAATGCCGGGTGCAATGGAAGGTGATCTGCAAGAGCAAAAATGATGGGGGACTGGGTGTCCTTGACATTGGACTAATGAACATTGCACTGTTGGCCAAATGGTGGTGGCGACTGCTAACGGAACAGAAAAATCTGTGGAGACCGTTCATAATGGGGGTCTACTATAGGAGGAGGAGACTGCTGCAGGAAGGGGAGTCCTTCCGACCGTCGTCGTTTTGGTGGAGAAGTGTGCTTAAGACCAGGGGAGTGTTTAAGAGCGGTATCGCCTATGATGTAGGTAATGGGAGCACAATTGATTTTTGGAAGGATATCTGGCTTGGGCATACACCTCTCAGAACTACCTTCCCGCTTATCTATGATAGTGTGAGAAATAAAAATTGCAGGGTCAGGGAGTGCTGGGGTGCTAGGGGGTGGAGATGGGAAAAGATCCTGTCGGGTTTCACACCCGTAGCCCAAACCGAAAGGGTCCTCGTAGCTCAACTCCGTGAAGCGTTGGCGACCATTGACATTTCGGAGAATCATGACGAAATCAGATGGAGGTGGGACACCTCTTGGAGGTTTAGTGTTAAGTCGTTGTACACCTTTCTACAAGACGGGGGGGTCCATGATGGGCGTTTTGTGCACCTTTGGAAGATCAGGACACCCCTCAAAGTCAAGATTTTTGTCTGGCTGGTTCTCAGAAACAGGGTTCTAACGGCGGACAACCTCCGGAAACAGGGGTGGAGCGGAGAAGGGAGATGCACGTTTTGCGCCGATGGGATCGAGACGGGGGAACAGCTCTTTGTGAACTGCTTTTTTTCTTTGGGTATTTTGTCGGCTGTGCTGGTGAACAAGTCTTTGATCAGTTCCGGTCTGACACTGGAATACCTGTGGAGAGAGTATAGTGATAAGAGGAGCGCGCTAGGAAAGATGGAACTAGTGACCCTGGCGACTAGCTGGTGGGTGCTCTGGTTGGAGAGAAACAGGAGAATTTTTGATACCAAAAAGCGGACGGCGCGACAGTTGCTGGCTGAGATTAGGGGCCTGAGGACTACCTGGTCCGCTTTTTGCCCCCCGTGAGCACTTCAATCCTTTTTTTTTTTTTTTTTTTTTTTTTTTTTTTTTTTTTTTTTTTTGCCCTTTGGGCCTGCCTGAGACCCAGCTGTCTCACCTTGTAGCCAAATTCATCCTCCAAATGAATGAAGCGGTAGCATGCTACCTTACTCTAAAAAAAAGTCCCAATTATAGAAAAAAATTTGTTATTAGTTTCACACCTTACTAGTGATTATCTATGCATGTTTGAGTTTCGTAATGATGGTTTTGAAATAAAGGACTTGAAGACAAGACATGTCCTAGCCTCGGGAAGTAAGCATGAAGGTCTTTGTGTCTTTAATAAGCTGAAAGGTCAAGCCTTCCTGTCAAATTGTTTTCGAATAGCTAATGAGGATGTATGGCATAGACGACTCGGGCATCCACAGGCAAAGGTGCTGCAATATCTTGTTTCAAATAATTTAATTTCAATCAATAAAAAATCCACTAGTTTATGTACGAGTGTCAACTAAGCAAAAGTTCAAGACTTCCTTTTTATCCTTCAAATAATTGATCGACTCAAACATTAAATAAAATACATTGTGATTTATAGGGACCGGCTCCAGTTTCTTCAGTGCAAGGTTTTAGATTTTATGTTGTATTTATTGAGGATTTTTCTTGCTATTGTTGGTTTTATCCTCTGAAAAGAAAGTTGGATTTCTTTAGATGTTTCATTACTTTTCAAAAAATGGTTGAGAAGCAGCTTGATAAAACAATAAAGATATTTCAATCAGATGGCAGTGGAGAATTTAGAAAAAGGGAATTTCTCGACCATTTACTTGATAGTGGCATTATACATCAGTTATATATCTTGCCCAGCTTCACTAGAACAAAATAGTGTTGCCGAACGCAAACACAGTCATGTGGTGGAACTCGGATTAGCTATGCTAAATCAAGCTAATACGCCAAAACATTTTTGGGTCGAAGCTTTTGCAACAACAAATTTCCTAATTAACGGCCTACTGTCTCCGGCAATGAGTATGAATTGTCCTTTTACTATTTTATTCAACAAACAACCCATTTATACTATTCTCAGAACTTTTGGATCTCGCTGTTATCCATATCTTAGACGCTATGCTACAAAAAAATTTGATAACAGATCATTGCCATGCATTTTTCTTGGATATAGTGAGAAACATAAAGAATATCGATATTTGTATCAGCCAATATCATTGCCATGCCTTTTACTATTTTATTCAACAAACAACCCATTCATGTTATTTTCGATGAAAATATTTTTCCATTCACTTGAACATCCAAGATCTCTAATACAATAGCAATTCAAGATGAGCCCTTTACTTTTTATGAATGGGAGAATTCTTGTGAAATTGAAAATACAATGAATCAATCTTCATCGAATGATATGCCGCCTTCTGATAGAGTGTAACGATCCGGTCCACTAGCAATAATGCTTAAGCCCAAAATGCTTAAGCCCAGTTATTATTACTAGTATCCATGTCTCATATAAACCCAATCACAATTCCATCCACATCCGATGTGAGACTATTGGGGGCGTCACATAGAGCAAGGCTATTTAATGAGTCATCATCACATGCTAATGCTTCTAATGCTTCCTCCACTTTACATGATCACATACATTCTACTACTCAAGATATTCATTCTGGTTATGAAATGACTACACCATCTGATCAAGGCACAATTAAAACACCTATATGCATGGATCCACTTCCACAAGAAAGTCAAATCTTATCATTTGTAACGACCCGACCCACTAGCAATAATAACTCGCTGGGCCCAAACCACAGCTCAAAATGCTTAAGCTTAGTTATTATTACTAGTGGCGGGTCGTTGTATTTCGTATTTTGACCTGTGAGGACTCGATCGACATCTATGCTTCGAGAGGAGCATAACAGTATTTTTATTGGGATTTTTGGAGGTCATTTCGAAGGTCATGTTTTAGCTTCTTCGGGACTGATTTTCCGCATACTTATGATCGTGAGGGAGTTTGGCTTACCGCGATGTTTTGTATGTACGTTGGCCTTCAGGTGTCGAAACGAGGAGTATAAATACTTGATTTGTATCTACTCATTGCGAGGATCGCAGCCGTAATTTTTCTGAATTTTTTGAAAGACCGCACGCAGGTGAAAAATCCTCGTTTCTGTGCTGGCTTACAAAACAGCAAATGTTGTTTGGGGTATTGATTGTGTTGTTGGTCGCGATGTTTGTGAGGATCCGGATCCCCGCGTAGAGTTTTCTGGTTGTTTGGCAGCTTTTGGAGGCCTGCGAGGTGTGTTGGTGGAGTTTGTGCGCAATTTGGACACAAGTGGTGGACTTCGAGCTCAAAAAATGGATCACGAGTATAATTGGAGGACCCGTCAAGTGTATAGAAGTAGTTTCGCGCGAAACGGAGATTAAAATTAGACTCAGTGCGAAGTTTGGACAAAAGAGCACCTTTCCGGATGCCATCAGGAAAATTGAGGTTTGGAATTTGGCAAAACGGACTTCGGATTTGGATTCAGCGCGCGAAAACGATGAAAATGGACTATTCACTTGTTTTTTTCGGAGCCCGGATGACGCGCACGCTTTTCGAGGCAAGTGGTACTGTTCTGGCCGCCGGCGGGAAGCGGCGGCGGCGGCGGGCGGTGGCGGAGCGCGGCGGGCAGCGGCGGAGCACGGCGGCGCGCGGGCAGGCGCGCGGCGCACGTGATTGCTTTGCCACGTGGCATCATCCTATTGGTCCCCTGTTGACGCGTGGCAGGCGGTGGGTGGCCGGTGCAGTGGACCGGGACCACGGTGCAGGCCGGGGCGCCTCGGGGCGCGTGCCTGGCACAGTGCGCAGGCGGCGCTGGCAGCGCGCATGTGCGCGCGCCAGGCACGCGTTGACCGGGCCTGCCACGTGTCGTCGTCCGGGGCGGGCTACGTGGCGAGAGCTGGGTGGAGCGGAGCGCTGTGCGCTGTTCCGTGGGCGACGTGGAGGCCCAGGGACGATTTGGGCCCGCACAGTGTTGGGCCGGGCCCAACACTGTAGCGGCCCGAAACGCGCGGGCGCCCGGAACCTGGGATACAACCGTAATTTTCGGATTTGTTTTCTGGGCCTATTTAAACTATCCGAGCCGCCTTATTCACCCCTTTTCCACCATTTCCGAGCTTCCCCTCACCCCGAGCCCTTAAGCAAAGTTGCTCCCCTTCGTGTTCTGCATCCACCTGTGGATTTCGGGCATTTTTCGTGGCACGGTTTTTGAGATTCCCTTTTTCTTGGTGCGTCGCGACGCTCTTTCTTCGGTGTTTCTTTCATCGCGTTTCGGTGCACGAGCTCCCCCGGCCTACTCCGACCATCTTTTCGAGCGATTTCTTCGCCGTTGGATTCACAACAGGTAAGGCTACGATTTTGGTATTTTCTGCATTTCCTGGTTTCGCGCTTTTCGAGGAGTTCTTCCATGCTCACTGAGGACCTTGTTTGCTGTGTGGATTTTTGAGGACAGCGGATTGATGGAATCGCTCTTATACACTTTTTTCATCTACTCGACGCGAGGATCATCATAGTATTTTTCTTGAAATTTTTGGTGACCTCCCCGAAGGTATACATTTTCCTTTTTATCTGTACAAGAGTTTACAGTTGTTTGGTTATGGGATTTTGCGCACCGATACTGTGGAATTTGTAACTTGGCCTACGGTGCTCGGAATTGGGCGTGCAGGTACCCGTTTCGAAGGTATCAACGCGAGGATCGCTGTGGTATTTATTTCAGAATTTTCGAAGCCCTTTCTGCAGGTGAAAAATCGACATCTTTGCGGCTGAAATTTTAGAGTGTATTACTTGGTTAAATTTTGGGAATAAACTGTAATTGTAGCCTTGTGTTGTACCCAGGATAGTTTGCGGGTATTGCTGGACCCGTTGGAGTTGGAGATTTGGATTTCCTGGTGTTTTCAGCTGTTGGATCTTGGACAGTTAGCGTCTTCAGGTGGGTGGCTTTGCTTTCAGGATCTATGGACTGTGCACTAATTCTATTGATATAGAATCATGCATGATAGTGATTGGACTTGGTAGCATGCTAGAATTTGAATGTTAATATTCTTTGTAACTGTCTGTCGATCGTATGATCTCTTCTGCTTCCTACCACCTGTTAAATATTTGTTATCTTGGAACCTGACCTAGCACCCCGTCATATGTTGCATGTGTAACCAGACCAGTAGAAAACCCTCACTTGGGCTAGGGTTATTTATGTTTAGACATCCACACATTATGTTTCATTCCTGGACTTAGTGTTATCCTCGCCCGGGTAGTGGGCCGAGCGGTCGGGACTTCTTTTTAGTGTGGGATGCATTTGCACTCGTGCTTGGGAGCAGAGTGGAGTCTGGTAGGTGTAGGGGATTGCTTGTCTGTACCGAAAACCGTTGGGGTAAACGGTGGTCCCGGGAGGTCTTGTTTTTCCCTGTTTGGGTTGTCGCCACTGTGTTAGTGGCAATAGTTTACTAGTGTTAGCCGGACCTAGAACCCGGAACCCCTTTCGACATACACATGATTTTAGTCTACCAATGTTTTCTTCCAAGCATCGAAGGGCCGCTGGAGTTTGTTCTTGTTTGATTGGACAAAGGCATCAGCCCTTCGGGGTTTGGGTAAAACACTTGTTTTCTAACTGTTTCTCTAAAAAGAACTAAAAATCATTAAAAATGAATTTCTTCTCAAAACAAGATAGCTTTTTAAAAGAGAAACTACTTTTAAATCCTCACCCTGTGTGGGCTGAGTGAAAATAGTTTTCAATAACAAATGTCACCTTTTTCCTGTAAATCTCCCCACTCGAAAGGATTCGAGTGGTCTGGGTTCTAGGGGCCGTTCCTTTGTCGGGACGAAAGCCACGGGGGCCGAGTCTGGAACCTGTTCTTGTTTGATAGGGTTGTAGGTGTAGGTCTCCTGGAACTTTCGGGCCCTGTTGGTGTCTTCTGCGTGTTGTACCGAGATTGTTGTGTTCCCGAACTATAAGGGGGTCGGGAACTTCGATAGGCGGAGCCTAGAGTCTGTTCTTGTTTGATAGGGTTCTAAGCACCGGTCTATCGGGTTTCCGAACCCTTATGGTGTGGGTCTTTCCTGTGAGTTTAGTGTTCTGTTGTGGGAGCCGTCTGGTGGACGGTGGCCCCCGGCTGTGTGGTTTTTCAGTCTGTGATCGAGCGTTGGTGTTGTTGGTCGATCTTGTTGATCGTGGTTTGGACTATAGCCTGCATGAGCCGTATTTGAGCTCGACAGAGATACGCAGATACTTTCCTCGGTGCGGTCGCGCCCCTCGAGTGCCACTCCGGAGTTGGGCCTGTTACTTGCTATCGCGACTTGTCGACGCCGTCCCTCTGGCTGGGCCAGTTTTCACGGACACCCTACGGTAGACCCGTCCTGTTGAGGATGTGCGGCAGTAGGTGGGCGCAAGTTTGACTGGACCATATGCGGCAGTCAGTATAGATTGGGTGAGTATACTGTGTGAGTTAGTAGATGCATCATGTTTCCATCTGTTCCACTTTTTGAGCATCTAGATAGAGGCATGGTAGCTGTAGTGTTACTTTTCCAGCCATTTCATTTCAGTTTTATATTGTTACTTTATGTCTCTAGTAGACTTAGTGGGCAGACCATCGGGCTTGTTGGCGGCACCCACTGAGAACTACTTGGGACGTAGTTCTCACACCCGTCGTGGTGTCTTTTCCCACAGGGACTTCTACTCCTGTTCCTGCTGCTCCAGTTGCTGCTTCTTCAGATCGAGGTAAGGGAGTCGCGAGATAGATCCCTACCAGTCGTCGTCCAGAGAGTAGATGTACCCCCTTACTTTTGAGAGTTCATGTTGAAAGACTTTGTAGTGAGGTATAGAGTTGTATTTTATTTTACTGCTCGAGAGACTTATGTGTTTTGGGGAGGATTTACAGTTGTGTATATTTTTCATTTTTAGCAGTTTACTTTCAGCTCTGATATCTGTATAGTATAGTTGATCTTTTGCAGGTTAGTCGCTTCGCCTATACGGGGCTTCCCGTATGGGCGGCGGATCTGTTGGCGAGCCCGGGTCGCAGTTTCGACGCCGGGGCGTGACAGATTAGGTGGTATCAGAGCCTAGGATGTAGGTCATTGTGGACTTAGAAACCCTAGGCTTGTGGTTGGACCTTAGGATGACTACGTGAGAGTCGTGACTTGTAGCGAGAGTCCTGATTGAGTTTTACCTCTCCCAAAGGACGGGATGAGTGATTGGCATGTTTACTCTCCTAAGCGATTATGTTGGCTGCAGACAACATAATGCTATGGAAAGGATGACATGTCTTTGACTTTCGCTAGATTGGGTCGAGTGTTGTTTCGGTTCTGTCTAGATGTTTGAATGTTGCTGCAGGTGAGCACGATGCCTCCCCGACGCAGGATGCGGACGCGTTCACAGCCTTCCTCCTCCGATGAGCCTGAGAAGGAGGAGTCAGCTCAGGGTCAGCAGGTTGAGGTACAGGAGCTTCGGGCTCAGATGGCCCATTTAGCAGAGACTTTACGGCGCCAGGAGGAGACCATGGACCGGATGATGCGTATGTTGGAGCAGAGGGTGCAGCCTGTTGTTACACCCCCTGAGAGTTTTCCCGCACCTCCTCCGCCAGCCGTAGCACCCCCTATTGCACCGCTTACCAGTGGACATCCGTCTGGGACGGCAGGACAGTTGACCCCTGCAGAGCAGCGTGAGGTGGTGGATTTGTTGTTGAGATTCCGTCAGTTTAACCCACCTCGTTTTTCGGGGCAGAGTTCGGAGCCGTGGGAGGTAGAGTCGTGGATCACGGCTATGGAGCGCCATTTTGAGAGCCTGTTTATTAAGGAGCGGTATCAGGTGTTGTTGGCGACAAACTTCTTGGAGCGAAACGCCGAGGCTTGGTGGCGGTGTGTTCGACCAGCTGGTCCGCCTGGGGCTCAGCTTCTTACCTGGGCGGAGTTCCGCAGTCTACTTCTTAGAGCTTTCTTTCCAGAGAGCGTTAGGCAGAGGTTGGAGGAGCAGTTGAGGAATCTCCGACAGGGAGGTCGGCCTGTGCACGAGTACATTGCTGAGTTCAACCAGCTGTTGGCCTGTGTACCACACGCGGCCCGGGACGAGGCACATCGGATTTATATGTTCGAGCGAGGTTTGCGCCGGGAGATTTATCAGTTCGCCCGTTCGCGCAGACTGCAGACTTTGGACGCGTCTATGGAGCAGGCACTCTATGTTGAGGGCGGAGAGGCTGTGATGGTGGAGGTGGCTCCAGCTCCCGCGGTGAGTCCGGGGGCGAAGCGCCTAGCTCAGGATGACGAGGGACAGACGAGTTGGCAGGGACCTCCGAGACCTCCACGATCTCACCCTGAGGATCATGGGTATCGGAGGCGCCGGAGATCAGGTGGGCCCCAGCAGCAGCAGTATCGGCAGCAGCGACAGGATCAGTGTGTTATCTGTGGCGGGCCTCATCCACCGTCGCAGTGTGACCAGAGACAGGGACGGTGTTTCCTGTGTGGAGAGTTGGGGCATTTTCGAGCAGCTTGTCCCCGAGCCATCTTGTCAGTGCGACATCTTGCTATGGCACCTCCCTTGCCTAATCAGGAAGCCCCTCCCGCATAACGTCAGAAAGAGTGGGTCACGACTTCGGGACAGACGGGACGACGATCTTCAGCACTCAGTGGACGGGTCTTCGCAGCCCTGGTGGAGGGCTCCCCGGCAGCAGATCGTGACGCCGCAGGTATGACTTTATTTTTCTGCTAGCTAAGTTTAAGCATCCCTGTACTGCTGTTTTTCCTGCATATGTTAGTAGGGCATCTGCTTTTTTTTGCATGGATAAGAGATAGGATTATCACTACTTGCATTGGCCATTATTTCTTGACGGTATCCTTTGAATAGAGGGGGGATTGCGGTGCATGATCAGTACAGTGGAGACTTGGGATTTTACCGGCAGGTGTGACGGTTCAGGAACAGCTCCAAGACCTTGATGGAACACACGGGTTGAACTGGTTGGTGCGGTATCGTGCAATGACTGATTGTGGAATGAGAGCAGTCACCCTTTCCGCGAGTTGGACGGAAGGAGTTCATCTTCACGGGTTGCCGAAGTATTCTTCCTGCAGCGTTGGCTTCAGCGGCTTTGGACAGACGCCACCTCGGGAGCTTTGTTTGTTTAGGACTAGAGGTTGTGTCCTTAGAGGTCTTGGTTAGGTTGTAGCTTCGTTTTTGTGGCCACAGCAGGAACGACATCAACACTTTTCTCTCCCCTTTTTCTCGTTATTGTGCTGAAATTTACGAACGAGTCGAAAACTTCGAAAGGCTGCTTCAGAAATGGAGATGGTGCCCGAACCTGTTCTTGTTTGATTGGGGCGAAGGCACTGGCCTTTCGGAATTTTCGAACTTTTCGCTAATTTTAGTTGTTTTCTAAATTGAGGGTTGGGGGTTGATGACTTTCCTGCTGGTGGGGCCTTACCTTCCTTGGTTGTTTGCGTTGGTTTTGTCGGTTTGGTCTTGTTGTTGTGGGTTGTTTTAGTTTCGGGGACGAAACTTTCTTTTAGTGGGGGAGGATGTGAGGATCCGGATCCCCGCGTAGAGTTTTCTGGTTGTTTGGCAGCTTTCGGAGGCCTGCGTGGTGTGTTGGTGAAGTTTGTGCGCAATTTGGACACAAGTGGTGGACTTCGGGCTCAAAAAATGGATCACGGGTGTAATTGGAGGACCCGTCGAGTGTATAGAAGTAGTTTCGCGCGAAACGGAGATTAAAATTAGACTTAGTGCGAAGTTTGGACAAAAGAGCACCTTTTCGGATGCCATCGGGAAAATTGAGGTTTGGAATTTGGCAAAACGGACTTCGGATTTGGATTCAGCGCGCGAAAACGATGAAAATGGACTATTCACTTATTTTTTTCGGAGCCCGGATGACGCGCACGCTTTTCGAGGCAAGTGGTACTGTTCCGGCCGCCGGCGGGAAGCGGCGGCGGCGGCGGGCAGCGGCGGAGCACGACGGCGCGCGGCGCACGTGATTGCTTTGCCACGTGGCATCATCCCATTGGTCCCCTATTGACGCGTGGCAGGCGGTGGGTGGCCGGTGCAGTGGACCGGGACCACGGTGCAGGCCGGGGCGCCTCGGGGCGCGTGCCTGGCATAGTGCGCAGGCGGCGCTGGCAGCGCGCATGTGCGCGCGCCAGGCACGCGTTGACCGGGCCCGCCACGTGTCGTCGTCCGGGGCGGGCTATGTGGCGAGAGCTGGGTGGAGCGGAGCGTTGTGCGCTGTTCCGTGGGCGACGTGGAGGCCCAGGGACGATTCAGGCCCGCACAGTGTTGGGCCGGGCCCAACACTGTAGCGGCTCGAAACGCGCGGGCGCCCGGAACCTGGGATACAACCGTAATTTTCGGATTTGTTTTCTGGGCCTATTTAAACGATCCGAGCCGCCTAGTTCACCCCTTTTCCACCATTTCCGAGCTTCCCCTCACCCCGAGCCCTTAAGCAAAGTTGCTCCCCTTCGTGTTCTGCATCCACCTGTGGATTTCGGGCATTTTTCGTGGCACGGTTTTCGAGATTCCCTTTTTCTTGGCGCGTCGCGACGCTCTTTCTTCGGTGTTTCTTTCGTCGTGTTTCGGTGAACGAGCTCCCTCGGCCTACTCCGACCATCTTTTCGAGCGATTTCTTCATCGTTGGATTCACAACAGGTAAGGCTATGATTTTGGTATTTTCTGCATTTCCTGGTTTTGCGCTTTTCAAGGAGTTCTTCCATGCTCACTGAGGACCTTGTTTGCTGTGTGGATTTTTGAGGACAGCGGATTGATGGAATTTTATCTCCGCGCTCGGACATCGGATTGAGATGTTCTTGTACACTTTTTTCATCTACTCGACGCGAGGATCATCACAGTATTTTTCTTGGAATTTTTTGGAGACCTCCCCGAAGGTATACATTTTCCTTTTTATCTGTACAAGAGTTTACAGTTGTTTGGTTATGGGATTTTGTGCACCGATACTGTGGAATTTGTAACTTGGCCTACGGTGCTCGTAATTGGGCGTGCAGGTACCCGTTTCGAAGGTATCGACGCGAGGATCGCTGTGGTATTTATTTCAGAATTTTTGGAGCCCTTTCTGCAGGTAAAAAATCGACATCTTTGCGGCTGAAATTTTAGAGTGTATTACTTGGTTAAATTTTGGGAATAAAGTGTAATTGTAGCCTTGTGTTGTACCCAGGAGAGTTTGCGGGTATTGCTGGACCCGTTGGAGTTGGAGATTTGGATTTCCTGGTGTTTTCAGCTGTTGGATCTTGGACAGTTAGCGTCTTCAGGTGGGTGGCTTTGCTTTCAGGATCTATGGACTGTGCACTAATTCTATTGATATAGAATCATGCATGATAGTGATTGGACTTGGTAGCATGCTAGAATTTGAATGTTAATATTCTTTGTATCTGTCTGTCGATCGTATGATCTCTTCTGCTTTCTACCACCTGTTAAATATTTGTTATCTTGGAACCTGACCTAGCACCCCGTCATATGTTGCATGTGTAACCAGACCAGTAGAAAACCCTCACTTGGGCTAGGGTTATTTATGTTTAGACATCCACACATTATGTTTCATTCCTGGACTTAGTGTTATCCTCGCCCGGGTAGTGGGCCGAGCGGTCGGGACTTCTTTTTAGTGTGGGATGCATTTGCACTCGTGCTTGGGAGCAGAGTGGAGTCTGGTAGGTGTAGGGGATTGCTTGTCTGTATCGAGAACCGTTGGGGTAAACGGTGGTCCCGAGAGGTCTTGTTTTCCCCTGTTTGGGTTGTCGCCACTGTGTTAGTGGCAATAGTTTACTAGTGTTAGCTGGACCTAGAACCCGAAACCCATTTCGACATACACATGATTTTAGTCTACCAATGTTTTCTTCCAACCATCGAAGGGCCGCTGGAGTCTGTTCTTGTTTGATTGGACAAAGGCATCAGCCCTTCAGGGTTTGGGTAAAATACTTGTTTTCTAACTGTTTCTGTAAAAAGAACTAAAAATCATTAAAAATAGATTTTTTCTCAAAATAAGATAGCTTTTCAAAAAGGGAACTACTTTTAAATCCTCACCCTGTGTGGGCTGAGTGAAAATGGTTTTCAATAACAAATGTCACCTTTTTCCTGTAAATCTCCCCACTCGAAAGGATTCCAGTGGTCTGGGTTCTAGGGGCCGTTCCTTTGTCGGGACGAAAGCCACGGGGGCCGAGTCTGGAACCTGTTCTTGTTTGATAGGGTTGTAGGTGTAGGTCTCCTGGAACTTTCGGGCCCTGTTGGTGTCTTCTGCGTGTTGTACCGAGATTGTTGTGTTCCCGAACTATAAGGGGGTCGGGAACTTCGATAGGCGGAGTCTAGAGTCTGTTCTTGTTTGATAGGGTTCTAAGCACCGGCCTATCGGGTTTCCGAACCCTTATGGTGTCGGTCTTTCCTGTGAGTTTAGTGTTCTGTTGTGGGAGCCGTCTGGTGGACGGTGGCCCCCGGCTGTGTGGTTTTCCAGCCTGTGATTGAGCGTTGGTGTTGTTGGTCGATCTTGTTGATCGTGGTTTGGACTATAGCCTGCATGAGCCATATTTGAGCTCGACAGAGATACGCAGATACTTTCCTCGGTGGGGTCGCGCCGCTCGAGTGCCACTCCGGAGTTGGGCCTGTTACTTGCTATCGCGACTTGTCGACGTCGTCTCTCTGGCTGGGCCAGTTTTCACGGACACCCTACGGTAGACCCGTCCTGTTGAGGATGTGCGGCAGTAGGTGGGCGCAGGTTTGACTGGACCCTATGCGGCAGTCAGTATAGATTGGGTGAGTATACTGTGTGAGTTAGTAGATGCATCATGTTTCCATCTGTTCCACTTTTTGAGCATCTAGATAGAGGCATGGTAGCTGTAGAGTTACTTTTCCAGCCCTTTCATTTCAGTTTTATATTGTTACTTTTATGCCTCTAGTAGACTTAGTGGGCAGACCGTCGGGCTTGTTGGCGGCACCCACTGAAAACTACTTGGGACGTAGTTCTCACACCCGTCGTGGTGTCTTTTCCCACAGGGACTTCTACTCCTGTTCCTGCTGCTCCAGTTGCTGCTTCTTCAGATCGAGGTAAGGGAGTCGCGAGATAGATCCCTACCAGTCGTCGTCCAGAGAGTAGATGTACCCCCTTACTTTTGAGAGTTCATGTTGAGAGACTTTGTAGTGAGGTATAGAGTTGTATTTTATTTTACTGCTCGAGAGACTTATGTGTTTTGGGGAGGATTTACAGTTGTGTATATTTTTCATTTTTAGCAGTTTACTTTCAGCTCTGATATCTGTATAGTATAGTTGATCTTTTGCAGGTTAGTCGCTTCGCCTATACGGGGCTTCCCTATGGGCGGCGGATCTGTTGGCGAGCCCGGGTCGCAGTTTCGACGCCGGGGCGTGACAATGTTGGTTTGAGCAGAGGCTTGTGTGACTGAGTACCGAGGGTGCGGTTTCGGCGGATTTTGGTAGCGAGTGGCTGCGCACTTCATCGACTTCGGCTTTGCCTGCAGAAAGCGATTCAGGTGGGTTGCTTCGTCTCCAAAACCGGTGGACGGTTCATTAATTCTATTGTATAGAAAATATGCATGATTGTGAGATGTATTAGAATGCATGCTAGAGAAAGAGATGTTGTCTTTCTTGTGTCGTTATTGAAATCATGTTGGTTAATGTTCCCTGATCTTACTTTAGTTAAACTAAATGCTATTATTGAAATGTGACATAGCACCCTGTCATATGTTGCATGTGTAACAAGACTAGTAGAAAACTCTCACTTGGGCTAGGTTTATTTATGCTTTAGACATCGACACTTTACATTCTATCCCTGGACATAGTGTTTTTTTCGTCCGGGTAGTGGGCCGAGTGGTCGGAATTTCTCTTAGTGTAGGATTCATGTTACATTCGTGCTTGGGGGCCGAGTGGAGTCTGGTAGATGTAGCTAGTCTTGTACCAGTGGCGGGAGCTGTTTGGATAAACGATGGTCCCGGTTTGTCGAGTTCTTCGATTTATTTGTCGCCACTGTGTTCGTGGCAGTGGTGTACTAGTGATAGCATGACCTTGAATCCTGAATCTTTTTGAACACACATAATTTTAGCAAATCAATATTTTCCTTCCAAATGTCGAAGGATCGCCGGAGTCTGTTCTTGTCTGATTGAGTGGAGGCATTAACCCTTCGGGGTTTGGGAATAAAAACTTGTTTTCTAACCGATTTTCCTAAATAACCAAAATTCGTTAAAATGGGTTTCCTTAAATCAAGATGGTTTTACAAAAAGGAACTACTTTTAGTCCCCACCCCGCGTGGGTTCGAGTGAAAATGGTTTTCGATAATAAATGTCACCTTTTCTGTAAACTTCTTCACCCGAGAGAGTTCGAGTGATCTGGATTCTAAGGGGTGTCTTTTTCTTTGGGTCGAGAACAACAAGAGGCTATGCCTAAAGCCTGTTCTTGTTTGATTTGGGTTGTAGGTTCTAGTCTTTCAGGATTTTCGGACCCTTCAGTGTTGTCGGCCGTGGAGTATACCCTGTTAGTGAGTTGCAAGTTGGGTTGATGTCCTATTTGGGGAGCCGTTGGGTTGACGGCAGTCCCGTCTGTCAAGTATTTCCAGCCGTGAGTTAGAGATGTGATGTTGGGTACTGTCGATCTTGTTGATCGTGGATTGGACTATAGTCTGCATAAGCCATATTGAGCTCGATAGAGATGCACGGATACTTTCCTCGGTGGGGTCGCGCCCCTCGAGTGCCGCTCCGGAGCTGGGCCTGTTACTTTACAATCGCGACTTGTCGACGTAGTCCTTCTGGCTGGGCCAGTTTTGGCAGTCACGGACGCCCTACGTAAGTCCAGTCCTCCGTGGATGTAATGGCAGTAGCTGGGTGCAGGTTTGACTGGACTCTTTGTGACCGTCAGTGTAGATTGGGTGACTATTATATCGAGAGAGAGTAGATGCATCATGTTTCTTCGGTTTCACCCCTTGAGCATTTAGATAGAGGCATAGTAGCTGTAGAATTATTGTAGTGACCTAGACTTTGGTGTGGCTTTCCCCCCCTGTGATCCGTGGTGTGGGACATCTATTATTGGTGTGTCGGAGCTGTAACACGTCAAATGGACGTGTTGGATGGACTCAGTGAGGCTTTGGATCAAGCCTGTCCTTCGGCGATTTTTGCCAGATTTTAGAAGTGGTTTCGCGCAAAACGGATATAAGATTTGGATTCAGCGCGGAAAAACAATGGAAATTGACTACTTGGTTGTATTTTTCTGAGTCCGGACGCCCGAAAACGGACACCCTTTTTCTTTGTTTTCGGGTGCATGGGGGGAGTCGTGGACCGCCGGGCCGCCACGTGGCGGAGCCGAATTGGCCGGCGCAGTGCGTGTGGTCCACGGAGGTGCGCGGTCGGGTGCATGGACTGGGGCGGGGACACGTGGCAGCCCCGAGTTGGTCGGTGCAGCGCGCGCGGTTCACGCGGGGGCGCGCGGGCAGGTCGGGCAGGCCGGGTAGGAGCGCGGGCAGGCGCGGTTCAGGGTGGTTGGGTGTGCCAGGTGGCGGTTTCCTATTGGCTGGCTGAGGACACGTGGCAGCAGCGGGTTGGCTAGTGCAGGAGGCGCGGTCCACGAAGAGTCATGGGATGGCGCATGGACGGGGCGGGGACACGTGGCGGCTTCCGGTTGGCGGGCTCACGAAGGCGGTGTCCACCGAGGCGCACGTGGGGTGCCTTGGGATGCGTGCGCAGCAGGTGGGGGCAGACGGCGTGGCAGGTGAGCACGTGGGCGTGGTCGTTGGCCTGTCAGAGCGGGCCCCGGGCGCGCTTGCACGCGCTGTCCCGTGTTCGGGACACGCGTCAAGCGCGAGTGGATCCGGGTGCTGGTCGGACGGGGCGGCGGGGCGCGATTTGTGCGCTCGATTAATTCGGGCGCCCGAATTGTTGGGTCCGAATTCGGCCCAAAACCGAAATTCGATTTTTTTCGGGCTTGGCCTATAAATAGGCCCATTGATGCTCCGTTTTCTTCTTTTTCTGGGCCTTTTCTCTGAGGGCTTTCTACAGAGAATTTCTTCATCTCCCTCTTCTCCACCCTTTGATGGAGTTATAGGATTTTTGGAGGCTGCTACATCAACGTTTTCGGCACTTCGGCGCGCATCGACGCTTCTTTCTCGGCGGCCTTCTTCGTCGCGTTTCGGTGTGCGGAATCCCCTGGGCGGTTGACCGGATGTCGGTTGTAGGACATGATTGTGGATGGCAGGGTATTGCGGCAATCGAGAATATTGGGCGGTTGACCGGGTGTCGGTATTGGACTTGATTATAGATTGTGGGATATTGCGGCAATCGCGTATATTGGGCGATTGACCGGATGTTCACTTATGCATCAGATTGGGGATCGGGGTTTTTACTTGCCCAATGATAAGGGCGGCAGCAGGAGTTTTGCCATCACATTGGCACGGCTTTACATGCCCGATGATGAGGGCGGCAACAGGCAGTACCAGTTTTTACTGGTGGATAGATTGGGTTACCGGGACGGTTTTGGTTACGGATGCATACATACGGCTATTCCAGTCTGGGACTGCATTTAGAGGCATAGTAGCTGCATTTAGAGGCATTGTAGTGGTAGTTTTCTTTTTCAGCAGTTTTATAGCCTACCACATTTCTTTCCCTTTTTGTCTCTGGTAGACCTAGTAGGTGCGTCGGAGTTTGAGGCTTTACCCACTAGGGGAGGCTACTGATTTACTAGTAGTTCTCACCGCATTCTTCTTTTTCCCTTTTTCTTCTCCTTTGTTTTGCAGAGTCTTCTACGGGTGCTGCTGGGCGTACAACGGTGGATCGAGGAGAGAGGACAACTGAGTAGATAGACAGTCGGCCCGACAGTGAGTTAGCTAGACTTGTATCCCCTTTATCTCAGACGGTTGTACTTTTATCTTTTGGATCTGGCTTTAGCCAGCTGGTTGTATCATTTTGGTGAGCTGGGAGTGACACTTGTAATATTATTTAAAGATGTACTATATTTTTACTTCTAGTTTCAGTCTGAGATGTAGTAGTTTTAGTTCAGCTCTGTTTCTTTTATTACTCTTTTATTATATCTCTTATATCTGAGCAGGTTACCAGCGCTTCGTGTACACGGAAAATTCGTGTGCACGGCGGATCTGTAGACGGGCCCGGGTTCTGGTTTACACCCGGGGCGTGTCAGCTATTCCCAGCCTTTCCTTTTTTGTACTACTTTTGTTACTTTATGCCTCTAGTAGACTTAGTAGGCAGACCGTCGGGCTTGGTGGCGATACCCACTGAGAACTACTGTTGGTTGTAGTTCTCACACCCGCTAGCCCCCCCCCCCCCTTATTTTTTCCTCTTTCATCTTCTTTATTTTGCAGAGTCTTCTGCGAGAGTTGCTGATCCCTCTGTTGCTAATCGAGGTGAGGGAGTCGCGAGTTAGTTCCCTACCCGTCCTTGGAGTATAGTGGTACCCCTTGTTGGATCCTCGTAGTACAGTCTGCTGTTTTATTTTTGTAGATAGTTACTTTTGAGAGTTTTATTTTTTGAGAGACTTATGTAGTGAGGTTCAAACTTGTACTATTTTGGTGAGATGTATTTTCTTATTTCAGTAGTTTACTTTTCAGCTCTGATATCTGTATAACTGTAGTATTAACTTTTGCAGGTTAGACGCTTCGTCTATACGGGGTCTGTATGGGCGGCGGATCTGTTGGCGGGCCCGGGTCGCAGTTTCGACCACGGGGCGTGACAGATGCGATGCCCGGACCCCGCTCTCCGCTCTCCGGTCTCCGACGGTGATGGTGTCCCCGAATCTGACCTCCGACGATGATGGCGTTTTCGATCCTGATCTCCGACGCGCACAACGAGGAAGAAGATGAATCACATTTTTTTTCAAAAATAGGAAACGAGGGTTTTCTTATTTCTTTTCTCTAATGTGTAAAAGCAAAACCGATCCCCGATCCTCTTGTATTTTTAAAAATTTTCTAACTATTTTAACAGTTTCTTTTTCGATTTGTGTGCCAAAACAACCGAAACATCCCTCATTCGTTAGCACAGATATTAAATCACCATAGACCATTAATGGGGTTTTAAAAATTCTTTTTAATCCATTAACTTCGAAAAATTATACCGGAAGATTTGTTCACCGGATTTTCGAGCCGATCGCACTGCCGTTCTCCGTTTAGCGAGCTCTACAACATGAAAGCCAAACCCAATAAATTGACACACAAATAAAATGAGGAAAATAACGCACACCCCGAAAGTGATTCGAAGGAAAAACTGTGAACACTACATATTCGTAGTTCTCACTCTATGTGATTTATCCTTTTTCACCGGGTATCGTTGGCGAGGAACGTGACTGCAGCAAAAGAGTCGCAGAGTAGTGGACCTAGCAAAGTATAGTTGTATCTCTTTTTGTTATAAGAAAGAGACTTATAATATTTTGAGAATTGAGTGATGTGAACTTAATGAATTTTCGTTCTTATTGAATGTTTCAATTAGTTCTAGACATTAAATGTTTCGAGTTTATTGTTTAAAATTAGTAGTTGTATTTTAATATTACATGTATTTTAATTGTGCATATTTGTATAGATTGGTATATGATAATGTTTCCTTTGGCTAGAAGAGATTCTGCCTATTTGGTAAGTTTATGCGCGTACTTGAGCAACTCAAATTGACAGTTTTGAAGCATGACAAGTTTTGCAAAAAAAATGTTTAAATATTTTTAAATCAAAATATTTAAAAAAGGCTAATTTCTACTAAAAGAATTGACTGTTTTCCGACAGGTAATTCATGTATAAATTGGAAGATAAAAAATATGATGGAAAATAAAAGCAAAAATAAGCTAGAATTCATTTCTTGTTTAACCATCAAACAAATACAAGCGAACTAACCATGCAACTTTTTGCACGTCTTATTAATGCAATGAAAAGTCATGCAAACATTATTTTTGAAACCATAAATCAGCTCCCATTCACCTTCCTGCAGTTGCTTCTAATCTCCCCATTGCTACCAGTCAGGGGCTTGATATTCCCCATGTTGATCATCGACTGCGCGAAGTTCTGAAAGAACGTGGTCTGGCTGCCAGCATAACTATTCACCGTCGAGGCAGTCGACGCACCGCTGGTCGACAGGAGCTCCTGGTCAGACTGGAGGAGGCCGCGGTTGTTCTGGAGGTTGGTGTAGTAGTTGTTGTCGAAGGTGTTGGGCGTGGTCGGGTCGAGATTGTTCAAGACCGACCCGTTCCCGCCCTGAGGGCAGTTTTGCCGCAATGTGGCTAGGTAAGATGAGTTTAGGCTTGGGTCTGGGCTCCCGGTGCCGCTGAAATTGTACAGTCGGCTGCTGAAGAATCGGCATTGGGCTCGACCGAATGTGTGTGCTCCTGTAGTTTGCAAAAATAGCTACAACTAATAATTAGGTCTGCTAGTTAAATCTTTGTATGTGAAGAACCAACGAATTAAGTCAGCTACTTTTCAGAGGCCGAAAAGTTCATTTAGTACATGTAATTCCTTTGCTTTGCAGAAGAGCTTGATCTATATGAGAAATGTAGGAAATAAAAACCTGGAAACCAAAAAGATCTAGAGCTTTTGGCTGAACTACGAGCTATTATAAACTCTCAGATCTCAAAAACAAAAGCTCTGCAGTGGAAGTTCCAAACATGGCTAAGCATTTCAAATCAAGCAATAAGCACTAATAACACCCCCCCACCCCCCTCATTTTTCTTTTTCAGTTTCTGCTTCTTGAGTAAATATATAACTTGTCACAAACTAACACGAAAAATAACAAATTAAGAAATGTGTCAATTAACTTGTTAGTAAATCTAAGGCACATGTTTATTACCTGATAATGTAACAAGATCAGTGTTATCGAGGCCAACGGCAGAGAACTTGGACTGGAGTGTGCTTAGGCTATCAAAAGGGCTAGGAAGATTGTTGGCTCCAGTTTGGTTAGCAGTGGTGCTGTCCCTTCTCCCAAGTAGCACACTCCATGAGGGCCCTCCAGCCTACATGTAAACATATATTGCTAGTGTTAGCAAAAGTTTATTTTGTATACAACACTCTCCCTCGAGAGGCTAGATTTTTGGATGTTCCACTCACCCTTTCACGTCCATAAATCATGCGAAAAAATAATCGATTATTTCATAAATTTAAACTATTAGGGAATAACACTTTTAATTTTTTATATTGAATAAGAATAAGAGTACTGTGGTATAATATTGTGTTGAAAATTTATTATCACGATATGATATTTTATTATGATGTCACGTACATCGATATGTGCTAATCATAAAAATATATATTTGCAGATACATTTTAGAATGAAAACTAAAAGCGTAAAGCAACTAGGCCTCAAATTAGGATCTAAAGTACTCACCACCTCCTCACAAACTGCACTATGCTTAGTTGATATATTTTACACTTGTACTAATTTCATAGAAAAAAAAATTATGTCATGCCACCGATTCAGAGATTATATATATGTGCCGATAATTTATCGGCGTGGCCTGTGTGCATGGTCTGGTCTGGTGAGCACAGGCCAAGTACACTCAAATCGTTAATATTGAATAGGTAGTTCCAATATATACCTTGGTTGTGCCTAGAACTTTCCTTCTAAAACGACAACATAGCTAGCCAAAAATAAATAATTAATAATGATAATAATAATAGTATATAATGCTTGTGTTGACCCTTGTATTGTATCATATCAATTAATATTAATCAATCCTAATCAAGAATCTGAATAGTTTACTTCTTCTCTAGTTATGAACAGCTCATAATTCGTTAGGAACCAAGCAATAATGACCCGAGAACCAACCATACTCAGTTGATGGCTTCTGAAGGTTTAGACTTGGCACTTGTCTAGAAGTCAAAAGATCCTCAAGAAGAATTAAAACTTTGAAAATAAATTATATATTATATTTACAATAATTAATGTTCATCAAATTTCAAAGATTCTAAAAGGTATGCTTAGTGCGCCACCACAAAAAACTTTTTGTTATCATTATTTGTTACCAATGGATACTACATAATTGTTAGGGCATTGAACCACCAATAAATATTGTTCTATAATAGAACCGCCCTCTCTATTTATAGCTTATTACATAAAATTCTATTCTAATTAGATATATTATCAAATTAAATTTATTTTTATCACAATTTAAATAACTAAATATATTAGTTAGATAATTTAATTCTAACTAATTAGCATTTTCTCTAACATTAATGTCCCAGACTTCTTTTTCAAAGCTGCATAATATTCTTCTTCAAATAATGGAAATGTTGATTAATTAATTAATTAATTATCTTTCTCTTTCTTCATGAACATAGCATTAATTTCAACTTATAAACTTAATCGATATTTACATGTATATTTCAAAAAATGAAATATGGTTTATGTAGGGATTGTATAAGAACTACTTTTGTGAGTAAAAATGGCTTACTAAGTTAACTGAAGCTTCAGCTGTGAGAGCCAGAATGTCTGCGCAAGAGACAATGCCGGGGCAAGCATTTTCCACGGCCGTCTTGATGTTGTCGACCACATCGAATCCTCGAGCAGAATTGTTGTTCGGCATGGCATCCTTCTCGCTTTGAATGGTGGCACTATTGTCCAGCAAGAGAGACCCATCACAACCCTAATACAAAGTTAATAAATAGTTAAATCAACAAAAAATTTGATAAGAACGCATGTTTATGTACTTTTAAGTAATTAACTACTAGTACAAGGATGGGTATGTATATATACTACTAGTACAAGGATGGGTATGTATGGAAAAAGTATTGTTACATCGACGAAACAATCATGGAAGAAGAGTCGAGTGAGGCTGGCATAAATGCGAGGGTCAGAGGTTTGCGCCTGTTGGACTACATTTCGAACAATCGCAGACACGTTCGAGCATGAGTTGCTGTAGAAGGTGGAGCTCAATTGAGCTTGTGATCCTTGGAAGAGCAAAGCCAGGGAAATGGTGATCAAACCCAAGGCTAGTAGAAGAGAAGTATGAGCCATTCTCTCCTCTTTAGCTATGTTAAATATGGGGTTTGTTGTGGATTAAGTTGGTTACAAGGCACACCTATATATAGGGCTAAAGGAATGGTGTTGGTATGCCAAATGGTTGGTTTCTTCTACTTAACTAGCATTACCGTAATCAACCGTCAAGTGGCAGTAATCAACCGTCAAGTGGTAAAGGACTTGGTGGTTGATACCCGAGACCCGAGTTCGAAGCCTAGTTGCTTCACATTTCCAGCTAAGTTTATTTCAAAAATAAACGAAGCGGGTAGCATGCTAACTTTCTCTAAAAAAAAATTAACACTACCGTACAAGTGCCTTTATTGTACATTTGTTGTTAAACGTCGACCAGAAGCTGCTAAATAACATTACGTACGGTCTAAATGGATCTGCTTCTATCTGTATTTTAGTTACAGTAATCGTATTCGACTTAATACTAAATTTTGAAATTTTTGCAGCAGTAAAATGAGATTCCAAGCCTTAAAAACAAGAGCTCAAATTTATTCCATATTTCTACTTTCGTTTTTCGTTATAAAGGAAATGTGTTAGAAGGAATTTTAACATAGTACTTTTTTAAAGATCACCACCCAAATGATATTTTATTGAACAATATTATATACTGCAGTAGAACGGTATAAGCTCTAATTAGTTGGGTCTTGAGATTGGATCGAAATAGAATAGAAGCTTGACAAGCTGGCATGCATGATTGACCCACTTTGGATGACTTTTCTAGCCACTGTTGAGAGAATTGAAGGTCGTCATCAACTAGTATAATATATATATATATATATATATATATATATATATAGAGAGAGAGAGAGAGAGAGAGAGAGAGAGAGAGAGAGAGATTATCTATTTTAAAAAATATAAGCTCAATTATATGTAAATTTTTTATCATTAAATTTGTATTAAGATCTGTGCTATTATATTTTCTCTTTTTCTCTTTTTAGTTGACTCTATAATAGAACAAATCTCAATATGATCCTATGATAAAAAATTCACAAATATAGTTGAACATATGTTTTAAATATATATATATATATATATATATATATATATATATATATATATATATAAAGAGAGAGAGAGAGGTAATAGTATTATATTTTTATGAGTAAAAAAATATTTTTATATTTATAAATTATTTTCAGTATAGATTTTGAATCGACGATCTAATTATCGAATTATATATTTACACTATCACAAAATTAAATTATATGGACATTTTTTTATATTTTTGTGTAAGTGCTCTATCTATATTCAATCTATATCCAAAATTAAATTATAAGGACATATTATAATAATATGTCGCTATATATACTAGCGACGGCACATATGACGATACTAATAATAAGTGTCCATATTTTTATCAGCGATATTTTTTTAAATTTTAAAAATATTTAAAAATGTCATTATAGTATAATTTTATTATAGTATTATTATTGAATCATTTTAATAAAGATGAACTGCAATACTTATCTAGTAGTCAAAATCATGGGCAGTGAGGATGTTAATTTAGCTCAAGAAGGTTGGGTTCACCCCTTCTGACCCAATTTTCAAATGATAGAGTCCAAATTGGTGTGTGATTGCGTTTCAAATCAATTCCGCCAAATCAATTCAATGGCCAATTCCCATGGTTTGGATAAGTATTAATTTGACTTGGTCCCAAGCTTTTAAGATGGTGGCTATGCTTTATTTGTGGGAAATATATGCATTCAGGCAAATGGCTAAAATGCATTTCTGATTTTCAAATTATGAGGTGTACTATAATTTGATCATCAAGTTTAAATTTGTTATAAATTTAGGTTTGAAACTTTTATTTCTTTTTCTCTCACAAACTTTTTTTTCTCTCGTTCTTTTTTCTCCACTCAAGGTTCGTCTTACTCCTCTTCTTCTTTTTGAGTTTGCCGTCTCGCTTCCACGCTCCGCCACCCTTGCCTCAAGCGATGTCCAAGTCACCGCCACCCTCACCGCTGCCTTGACTCCGCCGGAGCGCGGCCCCTCGATGCCACGCTCGCTCTCGCCGCGCTCGCACCCGTGCCCACGCCCACGCCCATGCCCTCGCCTGCGTAGCCCCCGCCCATGTACTCCCTACTAGGAGTTGGCAAGGGGGGCTGCCTCCATCTCCACCACCTTCTTCTCCGGCGCTTTCCTCCACCTCTACCGCGTCGTCGGCCTCGGATGGGCACAGAAAAAGCACGAGAAAGCAGAGGGGAATGAGGAGAAGGAGGAGCACAAATAATGTAATTTTCGTTCAAAAAGTGCAATTTTCATTCAAAAACTGTAACTCTTACCTCAAAAAGTATAATTTTTGTTCAAAAAGTGTAATTTTTATCTAAAACAGTATAAAATTCTTCTGAAACAGTATAACTTCATCTTCATCTTCATTTTTTTTGGTTCTCGACCTTTCCTATATGGAAAAATATATATATTTTTATTTTTTATTCTTTTTATTTTTTTTTATTCTCTGCATCTTTTTTTGCTATCGCGGCCTCTCATTCACCTTTTAACACAGCCACCACCCTCGCCGCCGCTATGGACCCCGTGGAGTGCCGCCCCTCGAAGCTGCACCAGCTTTGTCACGCCCCGAGTTTAAAAAAATTGTCTAATTTTTTTTTTTTTTTTTTTTTTTTTTTTTTTTCAGAGTTTAAGCTTAAAAACAGGGCATAAACAGATCGCCACATGCATAGAAAATTTTCTATCCACTCGGACAGATTGAGTCTTCCCTATACATGCACGGCTAGACAAGTGCAAATACACAATCAGAGTGCTAAACTACAATAACCGAAACATAACGAATCATAACCATAATCCACAATACTAGAATCTCAAACACCAAAATATCATAAGTCTAACATAGCTAAACACAATCCATCTGTAATACAGAAAGCTCGGCAAGTCAAAGCTGGCAACAGGGGACGGCTCTATCGAAATATGCTCACATCAACGCCCCGACATCCCACTATCCGATCAACTTGGAAAAATGGTCACCAAAGGGTGTGAGATACACTGAATGTATCCCGGTGGGTAAGACGGGCCGAGAAATAGGAAGTGCACCTACTGGTATACAATAAACAGCGGATAGTAAGAAATCAAGAGGCAGGTAGGATAACTATAATAAATTAATCTTAATGCTGTAAATAATATATTGATGACAGGAACTGATCATGCTATAAACTGGCAAATATGATAATCATGGTAAATCACGATGCTGGGTACATAAGGTACTGATAAACAGAAAGTAAGGCATGCTGAATAATAGCTGCCATAATAACAACCAAATAGCGATACCTCAATGTTGGAAATAGAATATCCAATAAATGTCACTCTTGGTCACGATGACCTCAGGCTAATGCCATAGCAGAAACACTTAGCAGAAACTATCAGTAATCCCTGTACCAAGGAACAGCCGAAGGGGCTCCCCGTACCGTGTCTACAATGCTCAATGTAAAGATAAGCTGGAATGGAATCTACAGCTATCATGCCTCTATCTACAATGCTCAATGAGTGATACAGATGAAAATGATGCATCGACTCTAACTCAATACACTCAATCAACCCAATCATAGTGACTGCCACATAGGGTCCAGTCAAACCTGCGACCACCTACTGCCATTACATCCACGGAGGACTGGACTTACGTAGGGCGTCCCATACGGACTGTGTCGACAAGTCGCGATAGTAAAGTAACAGGTCCAACTTCGGAGTGGCACTCGAGGGGCGCTGTCACGCCCCGGGGTCGAAACTGCGACCCGGGCTCGCCAACAGATCCACCACCTATGCAAAAACCTGCATAGGCGAAGCGTCTAACCTGCAAAAGATAGTACTATAGCTACACAAATATCAGAGCTGAAATAAAATGCTGTAAAATAAAATCCAATCACTGTACAACATGAAATAAAGTACAATATCCACCTCCTCAAATACAGATAATCATCATACAATATCCTCAGTACAGCATCACTCAACTATAAAAGGAGATAAACTAAAACTATAGTATATCAGTCTCAACATCAGTCTCTCCAAATACAAAAGATCTCTCTCCAAATAAAACAGTAAAAACCAGCCAACAGCTACTAGAAATCTCCAACCAGGGGATACAGCTACACTCCTCGGGTGGTAAAGATCTAGCTCGTGACTCCCTCGCCTCGGACGACGATTGAAGATCAGCAACTCCCGAAGAGGACTCTGCAAAATAGGGGGGAAAGAAAAAGAAAGGAAAACAACAATGGGGGCGAGAACCACTAGTAAACCAGTAGCCTCCCCCTGTGGGTAAAGCCTCAAGCTCCGGCGTACCCACTAAGTCTACTAGAGGCAAGAAAAGGGACAAGTGGTAAAGCTGTAAACAGAACTACTGAATAAAAGGGGAAACCACAACAAGTATGCCTCTAAATGCAATACCGAAGGAAATGACGGTATGAATGCATCAGGAAACAGTATCTGACCAAATAGACCCAATCTAGTGCCACCAGTAAAACTGGTACTGCCTGCTCTGCTGTCGAACTCAAGAACTCAGTATCTCCACTGTCCAAATGACCGGAACCCAAACGGTCTGACCGGCACCCAACACGGTCTAAAGCCTACTCCGGAGTGGCACTCGAGGGGAGCGACCCACACGAGTAAAGTATCTCTGTATCAAGCATCTCTGTAACCAATGTCTCACAATAGCAGGACTGGATCATGACTATGATCAAAGTGGGAAACTCCGTCCACTAATGAAACCCCGATCTGATGCAATAGTACTCAAAAGTGGGAAATACCATCCACTAGAGAAATCTGATACCCAATCTGATGCAATAGTAAACATCCGGTCAACCGCCCAAAGTCCGCGGTCACCGCAATAACCCACAACCCGCAATTGGGTAAAATAATCAAGATCCGGTCAACCGCCTACTGTCCGCGGTTGCCGCAATAACCCACAATCCAACATCAAGTACACCCTGTCACTGACCCTCAGGTCCCGGCTACACTATCCCAAACCTCTGCTCGAACCCGAGCAACATGACTCAAAAGTCTAAATAAAAAGGAGAAAGAAAGCAATCATGGTTTCTCCTAAGTCAAATCCCAATATGATAGTGTAGCAATAAAATAGTGGCCTATCTAGATGTCCAAATAAGCATGCAAAAGTTCTCATGCAATGTGAAAGGGAGAATATCAAATAACAGTTTTACAGGTGTAACAAATAATGAATTCACATAAATATAACAATCATGCTAAAATCATCAGTCAACTACACATGTATATGATCCCTGATCCATAATAAATCTCCAAGTGGAACCCGCACATAGATAGTCATTATGTCCCGACAATTAATCCATTTAATCCACTTTCATAAAATCTAGGTGCTAATAGCATGTTAACTATCACTATTAAATTATTCCAATGATCATGTTCCAACAGCAATATTATCCCAATAATATCCCCAACATGCTATATCCACAAAATTAATCTCAGATGATAGGCTCACATTTATATCAGTCAATCATGCATGATAATCAATCAATATGCTCAATAGTGGGGTTCTCTAATAAACTTAGTGAGCAAGTCAGAAGTAGAGGCATGCAACAACCACCCAAGCGCGAAGAGACCTCTTGCTGCCCGCTGTCCTCAAGCACATGTATCCACCAAAAACTGTGTCCCACTGCACAAAACATTGCGCACAATTAATCCCAAAACTGCACAATTTCCTACTGTCCAAAATCAGCCCCAAAAATGGCTAAATATCACCTCTGTCCAGTCCTCAAAAAAATCCAGAAAATTCACGGTCGCGTTCCTCGCGAAGAGTAGCCCCAAAACGACTACCTTTAACGCCCAGATCTGATACCTGTAGGCCAAGATAAAAATAAAAACACCGCTGCATACTCAAAATCTCCACAACAAAATTCCTGTAGCAATCTGTCCAAGAAAAGCTTAATTATCACCTTCGAAACAATCTCCAAAAATCCCAGAAAAATCACCACTGTGTTCCTCGCGACGAGTAGATCAAAATCGAGTCCTGAAACGCCTTGATCCGATGTTCCTAGGCTGAGATATAAAATCGACAAGCCGGTGCTGTCCAGAATCCAACACAGAAAAATGGGGGTCAAAGATGCCTCGGGAAACGTGCCAAAAGTGCGAAACAGAGCAAAGCGATTAACACGAAAATCGAAGCCTTACCTCTTAGGAACACGTTGTCGAAGAAATCGTCCAAAAACTACTCCTGGTTTGCTCACAGTGAATTTCTGACTGAACTGTGACGGTAATGGGCCGAAATGGGGAGAAAAACGAGGCGAACTGTAAAATGATATCGCCGTTGCCGAGCTTCCAAAAATTCCGGGATCCACCACGAGATCAAGGGCATCAAGGGGAACAAACTTCATATAGAACTCTCCCTCCCATTCTCCTCTCTAAAGCTCGGAAAAGGTGAACAAGAGAGAGGAGGGGGTATTTATAGGCCCAACCAAAAACAATTGAATAATCCCACTGTGTCCCCGGTTCGGGCGCCCGAAAGATTCGGGCCCCGAAACCGGGCCCCACACCGTAGCCCGGCCCACACGGCCCACACGCCCGCACACCCGATCCGGCCGGACCGCGCACCGTCCGACCCGCTCCGCGCCCCGACACGTGTCCCGAACACAGAACAGCGATCCACCTCAATCTCCTCGCGCCGCGTGGCCCTCCACCGGTCAACGTAGCAGTTGGCACCCGCCAATGGCGGGCTGCCACGTGGCGCACGCGTGTCGCCCCACGTCGGCGCCGTGGCCGCCACGCCAGCCGCCACGCCACCTGCCGCGCACCCCCTGCCGCCTGCACGCGCACAGTGACGCGCCCAATCCCCGCGCGCCACGTGTCCAGGCCACGCAGTCGCTGCACCCGGTGCCAACACTCCACACACCGAACCAATGACGTTTTGCCACGTGTCTTCCCGCCCCAGTCCACCAAACGCCGCGCTGCTCCGTAGACCGCGACCTGTAAACCACCCAATGGGAAGATGCCACGTGGCACCCCGCTCCGGTGCACGCCGGCCGCGTGGACCGCGTGCCTGCCCGCGCGCCCTGCCCGCGCCCACGCGCTCTGCCCGCCGCCGCTCTCCGCCTGCCCAAGGCCGCGCCGCCGCTCTCCGCCGCTGCCCACCGCCGCCGCGTCGCCGGCCGGTCGCCGGAGTTACTGTTCCGGCGGTGAACAGTAACTTTACTATAGCAAACTCCGAAAAATGCATGTAAATAGCCCATTTTGACCGTTTTCGCGCGCTGAGTCCAAATCCGGTGTCCGTTTTGCCAAATTCCAATCCTAAAAATTGCCGAAGGCTCCCGAAAAGGCATTTTTAATCTGAATTTCGCGCTAGTCTAAATTTGATATCCGTTTTGCGCAAAAATACCTCTAAACATCTGACGGGGTCCCTCGATTACCCACGCGATCTATTTTAAGCTCGGAGTCCATCACTTGTGTCCAAATTGGCGCACCAACACCGCCGACATGCCACAAAGGCCTCCGTTTTGCCCAAAACTCCACCCAAAATTCGACGGGGGTACCCGAATTACACTCGGGGTTCAATCAACACACTGAGTCCATTTCTTGAGCCCGATACACACCCAAACACTCCCATAGCATAAGATAGACCTCCAGAAGCTACTGACCAAGCCATAAACCCCCAACGAAGATCCGGGTCATCACAGGCGCGATCCCACCGAGAAAAGTATCCGCGCATCTCTGTCGAGCTCAATATGGCTCATGTAGGGTATAGCCCAAATCCACGATCAATCAGATCGAAAATAATAATAAACAATAAAACTCATAAATCTTTGCATAAAAATAACCCAATGCGGAAAATAAAATTGTACGCAAGATTTTACGTGAAAAACTCCAATCCAGAAGTAAAAAACTACGATACCGATCACACGGAAAAATCCACTAAGATTAAAACACGTACAAGGTGATGTAACACACAC
Source organism: Tillandsia fasciculata (assembly GCA_029168755.2). Taxonomy (NCBI): domain Eukaryota; kingdom Viridiplantae; phylum Streptophyta; class Magnoliopsida; order Poales; family Bromeliaceae; genus Tillandsia; species Tillandsia fasciculata. The sequence continues at coordinate 14,014,862 of CM054947.1, read as the reverse complement.
TACGACTCAACCATTTCCATACGCTCCAAGTATATCTTCTCCGCAGTTCTCAACGCGTCTCGATCACACGATTTGCGTCCAACTTCAAATCCACGAAGTCCAACCGAATCCACGGTCTTCACCAATATAGCACGAGTTGATCACACGAACGCGCCTAACTCCGAATCCACGAAGTTGATAGCACTTTGAATCACAAGGTCGTGTGAATTCACGCGCTGATGTTCTTTTCGAAAATCGTTGTTTGTTTATTGGTGGTGATGGAATTGAATACTTAAATAATCATATATAGACAAGAAAATACCGTCTAAATATTCATCAATTTGATTCTACAAGAAATAAGAGTTTGAAAAATCCTAGAATCAAATTGATCAATATAGAAAAATAAAAATAAAATAGAACGTGTTTTCCTTTCTTTTCTATATGTGGATTATCTTTGATTTATTTTTCCATATATTCCATGCCCTATAAGATGAACTTTTGGATCTATTTATAGACTAGAAATCTTTTGGAAAGAGATAAGAATAAAAAACTAGCTTAACATAATTTTTTTCGCACGGCGGTCCGGACTGGACTTCATCTGATCCGGACGGTCGTCACAGTCAAGAAAATTCCCAAAAAAATAGTTCGGGGTCCAGACTGGATGAGGTCTGATCCGGACAGATTCATGCGATATAACAAAATCAGTATTCGGGGTCCGGATTGAAAAAGGGTTGATCCGGACTGATATTTCGCATGAACCAAACCATGTTCGGGGTCCGGACTGGATCTGTCTGATCCAGATCCAAAACACTAAAAATATCCAGTTTTTATTTTTATGTCATGAAAATTATTCCAAGTGTTTCTACACTATAAGAATATATTCAAATTACCAAAAATATTTAGTTGAACGTACCTGAATTTTTTAAATCCATTTTTTTTTTTAGATTTAAATTTGTGATCTTCAAGTCTTCTCCTTCAATTTTCAAGACTCAAATAACTTCATGAAATACGCCAATACAAAAATCCTTAATAATAACTAGGAAAAGGTAGAATTGGGCTTAATTGAATATATCATTCATGAGGGTTTACACCCTTTATATAATACAAGAATAAGACTTACATGGTAAATTATCAATCAACCCCAAAAGGAAAAGAATAAATGATAAATATGATACATAATTAAGAAGAATATGGAAGGTGAATGAAAGCACATATGGCAATAAATATGTGGAGATTATTTCCTTTAACACCCCCCCTCAAACTGAAGATGGTTTGTTGGAAATCAGCTGAAGTTTGTATACCAGAGTTCGAAAACGTTCCAAGGAATGTGTCTTTGTAAAAAGGTCAGCAGCTTGTTGTTTTGATGGGAATATATTGAAGTTGAATAATTTTCTGATTATAATGATGCCGAACAAAGTGACAATCAACTTCAATATGCTTAGTGCGCTCATGGAAAACATCATTTTGAGCTATCTGAATGACACTTTGACTATCAAAAAGTAATGTGGAAGGAGTAGAAATTTGAATACCCATATCACTAAGAAGCCATCGAAGCCACACAAGCTTAGAGGTAGTAGTAGCCATAGCGCGATATTCAGCCTCCGCACTAGAACGAGCAACAACAGTTTGCTTTTTACTTTTCCAGGAAATAAGTGAATCCCCAAGAAAAATACAAAAGTCAGTAGTAGAGCGTCGATCAGTTGGATCACCAGCCCAATCGGCATCACAAAATGCTTGAAGAAGAAGAGCTGTTGAACTATGAAGAAGTAAACCATGATATAATATGTTGCGAATATATCGAAGATTTCGTAAAACCGCAGCATAATGAGTCGTTCGGGGAGCTGACATAAACTGACTAACAATTTGAACAGCATGACTGATATCAGGTTTGGTAATTGTAAGATAATTGAGACTACCAACAAGTTGGCGATAAAGTGTCGGATCAAAAAGCAATGTACCATCAGTAGGCTGAAGTTTGACATTAAGCTCGAGAGGAGTATCGGCTGTCTTGTTATCAGTTAATCCAGCACGAACAAGTAATTCAGAAGCATACTTTACTTGGGAAAGAAATAGACCTTTATTTTGGTAATCTACTTCAATACCAAGGAAGTAGCGAAGTTGTCCAAGATCTTTCATTTCAAAATGTCTACTGAGCTGATGTTTGATATCAGAAATTCCTCCCATATCATCACCTGTAATAATCATATCATCGACATACAAAAGAAGAATAACTCTACCATGTGATGAGCATCGAATAAACATAGCAGAGTCATGATTGCTTTGAGAAAAGCCCTATTGGAGGATAGTATAGCGAAACTTTTCAAACCATGCTCTTGGAGCTTGTTTAAGACCATATAAGGCCTTACGAAGCCTACACACATAATTTGGAGCATGAGATAAACCCAAAGGAGGAGTCATATAAACTTCATCAAGGAGATCTCCATTTAAGAACGCATTTTTGACATCTAACTGGTGAAGTTTCCAACCTCGTATAGATGCCACAGCCAGCAGACAGCGCACAGTAGTCATTCGTGCGACAGGAGCAAATGTTTCTTCGTAATCGATTCCATATTCTTGGGAGAAACCTTTTGCAACAAGTCGTGCTTTATATCGTTCTATAGAACCATCTGAGTTGGTTTTAATCTTATAAACCCATTTACACCCAATAGCAGATTTTTCCGGCGGTAATTCAACAAGTTTCCAAGTATTGGTCTTTTGAAGAGCAGCGAGTTCCTCATTCATGGCTTGTTGCCACTTAGGATCAGAGGAGGTTTCATGATAGGATTTGGGTTCATAGTGGGAGAGAATAGAGGAAATGTAGCAATAATAATCATTGAGATAACTTGGTGGCTGTCTTTGACGAGTTGGATGAGATCTTTCTGGTTGCATATTGTTTTGATTGCTAGACGTGCAAGGGGAATTGACAGGTTGTGGAAAAGAATGATCAGACATGGCTGCAGCCTTTTGTCCATATTTCTTCTTATTCTGCATATTACGAGAAGTTGGAGCTATACAAAATTTGACGATGTGTCCAAACTGCTTACAGTAGTTGCATTGTACTTGTGACAAGTCACGTGATGGACGTGAGGCTGGTGCAGCAGAGCTGGATCGCATGTCACGATGTACATCGAAAAAAGGCTTATAACGAGGGGAGGCAGAAGTGGCAAGAACAGTAGAACTATCTGGAGTATAAAAATTGACAGTGCCTTTGCGTGTCTCTTCAGTAATTAACTCAGAAAGGGCCGCATCAGCGGTGGGAAGCGGTGTGCGATAAAGAATAGAGGTTCGCATAGATTCGTACTCATCTTGTAGAGCCATGAGAAATTGGACTAGCCCAGTCTCTTCACGATACTGAAAGTAGATATCAGCATCGACTGTCCATTTTGGCTCAGTTAAAACTAATTGATCCCAAATAAAGGACATTTGAGAATAAAAATCTGATACAGATTGACCTTTTTGCTGCTTCATCATACGAATATCCATTTCAAGTTTATATTTGCGCGCAAAATTGGTTTGATTATAACGGGTCGATAGAAAATCCCAAACCTCTGTTGCATTATCAAATTTTTCGAATTGCATACTAATAGTAGGACTAACAGTATTAGCAATCCAAGTTAATATTTTATTATTGTCAATCTCCCACTTTTCAATAGCATCAGGTGTGCATTCATTACATTTGTACTCTCTCGTAATGTACTTCCAAAGACCTTTTTCTTTTAGAAAACTTCTCATTAGAAAAGCCCAATGTGTATAGTTGGTGCCATCAAGTTTAACAACAATAGGTTGTGGTGACTCTAAACTCATTTTGTAGAGATCAGAAAAGAGAAGTTACCCAAAATAGTAGAGGGTTACAGAAAAAGAACATCGTAGCAATGTCAAGATGATAGTACCCGAATCCGTCGTGATTACTGCTGCACAACCAGTAGTAGTAACGTCGACTACAGTGATGATGACGATCAGGCAGACAGGCTCTGAGTACGGTGGTGACAACGTCGATGACAACACACAATGCTGGATGGAATCGATGATATCGACCGGGATAGATAACCTATCATCTAAAAATTAGAGTAATTGGAGTATAGTGGCTCTGATACCATAATAACTAGGAAAAGTAGAATTGGGCTTAATTGAATATATCATTCATGAGGGTTTACACCCTTTACATAATACAAGAATAAGACTTACATGGTAAATTATCAATCAACCCCAAAAGAAAAAGAATAATTGATAAATATGGTACATAATTAAGAAGAATATGGAAGGTGAATGAAAGCACATATGGCAGTAAATATGTGGAGATTATTTCCTTTAACACTTAACATGTACATGACATTTTCTTTAATGTCCAACTTTAGTACTTTTAAAAATATAATTTTTTTTGTATTTCTAAATTATTTTCGATAATGAATCTATTGACGATTCGTTACATTAGACTAAATTTAAAATATTTTGATTATTTAGAAAATAAAATTTATAATTTTTGATAGTATGATTAAAAAGGTTATATAGGGTGAGCGCACACAAAAAAAAAAACTAAAAGCAACGATCGTAAAGTAGATAAACCATAAAATAGTGTGTGTGTGGTCTATATATATAGATATATATATATATATATATATATATATATATTATATATATATATATATATAGTAGAGGTTATATATTTTCAAAAGTACAAGCTCAAATATGCTTGTAAATTTTTTACCATTAGATTTGTATTGAAATTTATGCTATTTGCTTTTTCTTTCTCTCTCTTTAGTTGGCTTTATAAAAATACAAATTCCAATATAAATCTAATGGTAAAAATTTTACAAGCACATTTGAGCTTATGATTTTGAGAATATATAAGCTCTACTATATATATATATATATATTATATATATATATTATATATATATATATATATATATATATATATATAATATATATATATATATATATATATATATATATATATATATATATATATATAGAAAATTCTTAGTAGAAAAAAATCACAAGCGAAAAAGAAAAAACTTTCACTATAGAAAAAAGAAAGTACAATTTTTGTAGATTATAATTACGCTGCGACACCTCTAGGGTAAAAAAAAAAAAAAAAAATATTTGTTTGTTTTTTAACGGGTTTCTTCAATATCGAGCCTATAAGCCTGAGCCTTTCGTCTCCACTTTTTCTTCACAAGTCATTTTTTCAAACTTATCGCATCGTGAAGTTTTCGATGAATCACGAGTACAAAATTAAACTCGATAACTAAATTTGAGACACATTTAATAGGCTCAAAATCAATAACTAAAAATAATAATATCACATAAAGTAATGGTTCAAGACTAAAATTTTAGATATTGATATTGTTTTAATTTTAAGTAGTATAAATAATTTTTAATTAAAATTTTATTTAATTTAAATATTTTAACGTCATTCGTCGTACAAATAGTTAATATTGGTTATTACAATTGTAAATTTTAAAATCTTTCACTCACTAGATAAATAATATTAAAAAAAGTAAAATTTATTTTTTAGATAATTTAAATATTTTAGATCAAATTTACTGCAGTCAATTATCGACTCAAAGTCTATATCATGGAAAATAACTTGAAATTATGAAGCCCTAAATGCATTAAAAAGCATATAGCTAGGCCCCTTTTTATATACACATTTTTGTACGAGATATAAGAGACATTTAATTAGGGAAATAGTTTTTGTAAACTTTTTTTAGGAATGTTTCTAGCTGGATAACACCTAATGCAGAGATATTTATTCTTGTAATAAATGCCCAGTCCTTTAATTTGATGGAATTATCCAGTTAATTAGTTGTCACATAAATTTTATTTATTCTCACAAAACAAGAACAAAGTTGCCTTTTCATATGTCATCTAAATAGTTTATAACAAAAAGAATATATTGCACCTTAATCATAAATAAATGAATGAATAAATAAATAAATAAAGCTTGTGATAGACATTCTCAGTTGCCTTTGAACAAATCATTTCTACAAGAGATGAAAGAGGATGGCATCTAAAATCCGACTTAAGCATTTAAATAATTCTTCTTTGCCCTATAAGAACTCTTTTTTGCGTGTACAGAACTACGTACATATATATTATCCTTTATATATATATATGTATATATATATATATATATATATATATATATATATATATATATATATTTTAGTATTTCTTATCAAATTGATATTTAGTGTAACATGGTATTAAAGTGATGATCAATCAATTCATTCTAAGCTTTTGCTGCTTTGTGAGATTATGGTTTCGATCAGCAGTGCATGAGACTAGTCAGATATACGACTGATCTCGTCAACTTGTGCCCCAGCGAGCTGGCATACTAATATAAAATCCCATGTCTCCCTTCACATTCCATAACAAAGGGCATGCCGTCGGTCAAGTTTCTTCTATGAAGTGGTAGACGTGGATACATGTAGATGAAAATACAGTATTTACAATTATATGCATCTTATTTGGTTAGATTTAGTTGAAAGTATTTGAACTACAGATAATTTGTTTGATTGCATAGAGTTGATGTTGGAAAATGATGCAACAAATGTTAGTGGTCCTATTATTATGCAAGTAGTGCTAGTAGTGGACCAATTTAGTTAGAAATTGACTAAGTCATGGAGTGATGGATTACTTTGTGTTAGTAGTGGATTATGTAGTGGAGTTCATGCTAACTAGTTTTTAGGAGCAAATATGTAGTGGGTGTAGTGGAGAACATGTGTTGAGTTTTCTTAAACTTCAAGTTTTCTTCTTCTATTTAAATCTTTTGATTGTAAGCTTGTAAGCGACAAGAAAAAAAGTTGTTTGAGTTTAAAAGTGTTTCTTCCACTTTATTTGCTGTAGCAAATTTTATTAGTAAGTTTTTTACTTTAGAAAGCTTCTTCACCCTACAATTGGTATCAGAGCCCCGTTGTGATCAAGACTGGGCGTTGTGGTATTCAAGCAAGAAGCAGTCGGAAGGGTCGTCGTACAAAGAGAGGTATATTCTCATTACACTTGTTTCCATGATGAGTAACTCAAGTGCACTTAATCTCTCTCAATCCTTGGTTCCAATTTTTAATGGAGAAAATTATGAATTTTGGAGCATCAAAATGCGAACTTTTTTTATTTCACAAGATCTTTGGGATCTAGTTGAGTATGGTTATGCAGAAGCAGAAAGTTCAAAAAGTACAGATAAGACAGCAGATCAAAAAGAGCTCCGCGAAAAGGATGCCAAGGCGTTGCTTGTGTTGCAGCAGGCAGTGCACGACACTATTTTTCCTCGAATTGCAAATGCCACCAAATCAAATGAAGCTTGGACTATCTTGAAGCAAGAATATCAAGGAAATGACCGAGTTCGAACGGTAAAGCTACAAACTCTCCAAAAAGAATTTGAAAATCTCTACATGAAAAATACCGAAGGTATGCAAGAATACTTTTCCCGAGTTGCCATCATTATTAATCAGATGAAATGTCTTGGTGATGATATCTCTGAGAAGAAAGTGGTCGAAAAAGTTTTGAGAAGTCTTCCTCCTAAATTTGATCATATTGTCGCCGCCATAGAGGAATCAAAGGACTTATCAAATTATTCATTTAATGAATTAATTGGTTCTCTTTTAGCTCATGAACAGCGACTAAACAGATCAATCGAGAAAAGTGCAGAAAATGCATTTGACTCAAGAGTTGAGAATTCGAAGACAAGAGGCGACCAAAAATATGCAGGAAGAGGCCGTGGAAGAAGTGGCTTTCGCGGTCGTGGAAGAGGCCGAGGCTATAGTAGAGGAAGATTCGATACAAACTATCAACAAGATGACAACGAGAAAAGCAACCAAAGCCAAGGCTATAAAAGTAAGCAATGTCATTTTTGTAAGAAATATGGTCATATAGAATCTTATTGTTGGGCTAAAGCAAAACAACAAGCCAACTATGCAGAAAAGAAAGAAGATGAAGGTAAACTATTTCTTACCTGTCTGAATTCTAATGTTAGTAGTGCTGATTTGTGGATTTTGGATAGTGGATGTAGCAACCATATGTCGGGATTTAAGAACCTTTTTCGTCACGTTGATGAATCCGTAAAATTGCAAGTTCGGCTCGGAGATGATAAGGTTCTACAAATTGAAGGAAAAGGGACAGTTGCTATAAAAACTAAGTCAGGTATGGAAAAGCTTATCAACGATGTTTATTATGTACCTTCATTGGCTCATAACTTACTAAGTGTTGGACAACTGATTGAAAGAGGATATCATGTTAAGTTTCATGATAATTTTTGTGAGATTAGTCATGAAAGATCTGAAATGCCTTTGATTAAAATTCATATGGCTGAAAATAAGATGTTTGTACTTGACATTTCATGTATTGATGAGCATGCTTTGGTTGCTAATACTAAAAATGAATCATGGCTTTGGCATTTGCGTTATGGTCATTTACATTTTAATGGATTGAAATTGTTGAGTCAAAAGAAAATGGTGTTTGGCTTACCGGGAATAGATTGTATGGATGAAGTTTGTGAAGGGTGTGTTTATGGCAAGCAACACCGAATTTCCTTTCCCATTGGAAAATCTTGGAGAGCTTCAAGACCTCTACAGTTGATACATGCCGACATTTGTGGTCCAATGCAAACTCTTTCTCTTAACAAAAGTAAGTACTTTTTGTTGTTTACTGATGATTTTACCAGAATGAGTTGGGTGTACTTCATCGCACAGAAATCAGAAGCACTTGATAGATTTCGGGAGTTTAAGGCGCAAGTTGAGAACCAGAGTGGGTATTCCATTAAGATTCTCCGAACAGATCGAGGGGGAGAGTTTTTATCCGTTAATTTCTTTTCTTTTTGCAAAGAAAATGGCATTTGCAGGCAATTAACAGTGAAGTATACACCGGAGCAAAACGGAGTTGCCGAGCGCAAAAATCGAACAATAGTGGAGATGGCTCGAAGTATGCTTAAAGAGAAGAAGCTTCCAAATGATTTTTGGGCTGAAGCTGTAGCAACCTCGGTGTTCCTCCTAAATCGATCTCCAACCAAGGCGGTACGTAATATGACACCTTTTGAAGCTTGGTGTGGAAGAAAGCCCGAGGTGAGCTATTTTAGAATTTTTGGTTCTATTGCCTATGCATTTGTTCACACCGAAAATCGTAAAAAATTGGATGACAAAAGTGAAAAATGTATCTTTATTGGCTATAGTAATGAATCAAAAGGCTATCGACTATACAATCCGATAACAAAGAAACTACTTATAAGCCGAGATGTTATTTTTGATGAAGATAGTTTTTGGGATTGGAATGAAAGTGCGCATGTACCATTACCAATTGACGAAAGAAAGTCACTCGCACTTCCAAATGAAGAAGTAGAAGCTTCGCAAGCCACTCCAAAAGGCCAAAGGAAAGAAACTGTGGAAAAATCGACTTCATCATTGTCGGATTCAGAAACCCCTCCTTTAAAGGTAAAGTCCTTGAAAGAAATTTATGAAACTTGCAAATTTGCTCTTATGGTTGCAGAGCCCGTATGTTTTGAAGAAGCTTATGAAAAAAAGAAATGGAAGAACGCAATGCATGAAGAGATTGCAGCTATTGAAAAGAACAGAACTTGGGAGCTTGTTGACATGCCAAAAGAAAAAGAAGCAATTGGTGTAAAATGGGTTTATCGGGTGAAGCATGGTGCTGACGGAAAGGTTCAAAAATACAAAGCGCGGCTTGTAGCCAAAGGATATGTTCAAAAACCTGGTATTGATTTTCTTGAAACTTTTTCACCTGTTGCTCGTTTAGAAACTGTTCGAATTATTTTAGCTTTAGCTGCTCAAATGAAATGGTCTGTTTATCAATTCGATGTTAAGTCGGCTTTTCTTAATGGAAATTTGGATGAAGATGTGTATGTAGAGCAGCCACAGGGTTTTGTCGTTAAAGGAAAAGAAGAGAAAGTCTACAAGCTCAAGAAAGCTCTTTATGGCTTGAAGCAAGCCCCTAGAGCATGGTATAGCCGCCTTGATATCCATCTCCGGCAACATGATTTTCAGAGAAGCGAGAATGAACCTACGTTATATATAAAGGTGAAAGGTAAAGAGATTATCATTATTTGTGTCTATGTCGATGACATAATTTACACGGGTTCATCGGATCATCTTATTCATGATTTCAAGAATATTATGATGCATGAATTTGATATGTCAGATTTGGGACTTTTACATTATTTTCTTGGTCTTCAAGTTATGCAAACTGATAATGGTATCTTTTTGACTCAAGAAAAGTATGCATTGGACTTGCTCAAAAAATTTAAGCTGCAGAATTGTAAAGGATTTGCAACTCCTATGAATCCGAATGAAAAATTGACAAAGGATGATGGAACAGAAAGAGTTGATGCACGAATTTTCAGAAGTATAGTTGGGGGTTTAATGTATTTGACACATTCACGTCCTGATATTATGTTTTCCGTCAGCTTAATATCCAGATTTATGCATGATCCTACAAAGCATCACCTTGGAGCTGCAAAACGAATTCTACGCTACATTCGGGAAACTATTAATTTTGGCATTTGGTACCACCCAGTTACTAATTTCAAATTGGTTGGTTTTAGTGATAGTGATTGGGCAGGTTCTCAAGATGACAGGAAAAGCACAAGCGGATGGATCTTCAATTTTGGATCAGGAGCAGTTTCTTGGGCATCAAAGAAGCAAGCTACTACCGCATTGTCCTCCTCTGAAGCTGAATATATAGCAGCAACATCGGCCGCCTGTCAAGCTGTTTGGATGCAAAGAATTTTGGAGGATCTACATCATGCACAAGAACACCCAACGGAGATATATTGTGACAACCGTTCAACCATCGCAATGACGAAGAATCCGGTATTCCATGGTCGTACAAAACACATTGAAATACGCCATCACTTCATTCGGGATCTTGTCCATAATAAGCAAATTGACATGAAGAATTGTTCCACCGACGAACAAGTTGCCGATGGATTGACAAAAGCTCTCTCTCACGACAAATTTTTAAAGTTTAGAAAAGCCCTCGGTGTTACTGAATTTGCATCAAGGGGGAGTGTTGGAAAATGATGCAACAAATGTTAGTGGTCCTATTATTATGCAAGTAGTGCTAGTAGTGGACCAATTTAGTTAGAAATTGACTAAGTCATGGAGTGACGGATTACTTTGTGTTAGTAGTGGATTATGTAGTGGAGTTCATGCTAACTAGTTTTTAGGAGCAAATATGTAGTGGGTGTAGTGGAGAACATGTGTTGAGTTTTCTTAAACTTCAAGTTTTCTTCTTCTATTTAAATCTTTTGATTGTAAGCTTGTAAGCGACAAGAAAAAAAGTTGTTTGAGTTTAAAAGTGTTTCTTCCACTTTATTTGCTGTAGCAAATTTTATTAGTAAGTTTTTTACTTTAGAAAGCTTCTTCACCCTACAGTTGAAAAGTGCATTTTCAAAATTTTATTTTTAAAATTTTATTACTTTATATATGTCATTAGGGAAGTAAGCTTACACTACTTACTTAACTGCTGCAGTTGGAATTGTGGCTAATTTGGGCGAGTTTTAATTCTTGCAGTTGGGTCTTCTCATGCAGTTTGAGCTGTAATAATTAATTGGATTCCAATGCATCAACTCAAACAGCGAATTTGGATCTACTGCAGTACAGTTATAACTATATACAACCAAACAGCTCCTATGTGGATTAAAACACACATTCGATCTACTTCCACCAATAGCACGAGTTTATGCACAAGTTTGGCACATCCAAACAAGCACTTAATCACAAAGTCGAGATCTTGTTAATGTCTCTTTTTAGATACACGAGTGCTGTAAAGTTTCAAAGATTCTCCCCCATTAGAGGAGCAAATTGAGGAGACTATAACATGCACCTTTAATTCCCTTACATCTATAATGCGTTGAAAAGAAGGGTCTAAATAAAGAGTGAGATTATTCATTAATCATAATGTACTTCGAATTACTTCTTAGAAGTCAAATTACATTATATTAATCTGCCGCCGAAATTGGACTGGTCATAAAAATCAATTTGTCTGTCTTCTTCCCATAATAAGACAGAAAAAAGTAATTAAACCGCGTCTCTTCGGGTAAATTGCTGTTTTTCTTTATCAAACTTTGATTTATTGTAATTTCTAACGTAAAGTAATGTTTAGAGAGTTATTCCTTAGCCAACATGACTAGGCAATTCAAAATTTCTACTTAATATTTATGCATCTTTATGTAGTATAATTAAAAGCACCAATTTTAATCTTTTGCTTTTGGAACTTAGAATGCCATTTCTATTTTTCATTGTACTCCATACTTTTCTCTTTGTCAAATGCTTTTTAAGCTCTGTTAGATTACTATGCTATTGCTCATAACAGAAAGAAAAACAGTACTGAATAGGTATATAGTAATTTACAGCTATGGTACATGAACAGAAGATTATGAAATCTATTTGTGATCAGGCTCATATAAAAAATGTGAAGAAAACACAGAGAAAAGTATATTTGTGATAAGCCTATTTAGTTAGATGTAATTATAAATGTAGTATATTTAGAGATGCATATAGTTGGAAATTATATTTATAAATTTTATCACTTTATATATGGGATGAAGTTTTCTTCAATGTAGAAGAAAGCCTAATTTTTTTTTTTTTTTTTTTTGCATAAAATGTATTAGATAGGTAATTTTAATTTCTTTTTGTTTGAAATAATTTTTTTCAGCTGCTGCAGTTAAAACTATAGTTAATTTGTACATAATTCTATATACTGTACTCGAGCACTACAACAAAATTAAGCTATAGTGACACTTTTAAGTATTTCTAAAGTCTAAAAAAAAATATTGCTGACAAAAATACCGATATTTATTATAAGTGTTGCTATATGTGCCGTCGCTAGGGTGTATAGCGACACATTTTTGTAATGTATCCTAAAAATATGTCCCTATAACCTAATTTTGGATATAGATGGAATATAGATAGAATATTTACACAAAAGTGTCACAAATATGTGTTCCTATAATTTAATTTTGTTGTAGTGGAGCCTCATCTAGTACTTCCAACTAGACCAACTTAATGCTTACGCAACAATCCAAACGATAGAATACCTTTGCTATTGCATGTTAGATCTGCAATTCAACAGCAAGAAAATGCTACCAAACATTCTCTAAAGCAAAACTTTTCGCCTCAAATTAGAAACTTCACCCATGCTCTAATTGCTATCCAAATCAAAAGCTGCTTTGTTGAAAATGGAGGGTAAGGAAGAGTAAAAGGTGTTAGCATATGCTTGAAAGAGATGGACTTCAATATTAATATAAAAATAATAACCGATTCTTCTCTTGAAGAAGTCTAAATTAAGCCATGCTTTGTCCCCAAATTCAAAGGCCTAGAAGAGGGAGCCAACTAGCTACCATTCCTTTCATCTTATACCCAACATGCATGCCACTACCTCCAAATTTAGTAGGTTCCACATGTGTGAAGTCAGGAAAGAGGGTCCTTACAGCTGTAAGTCCATGAGATTATGAAAAATGTAAGGATTTTTTTTTATTAATAAATGATGCGACCAAGAGTTTCTGAAAAATAGAGACTTAATCAACTGAAAATTTTGCTGAGTTTAATAATTTTAATAATCAGTGCAAATAATCTTTAAACTAATTTTTCGCTTGAATGTTCGTTGCCAGTGTTAAATTCTAATTTGAAAAACACTTTTCCATATCCATGCATTAAATGGCAAAACAGTTTCAACTGAGTTTGGGACCAAATTTTAATTATTTAGACCTCCGTTTTGCAGTTTTTAGATTTTTTTTTTTTTTTTTTTGAAAAGTTTTGTATTTTTTTTGTTTTGAGTCTGATTATTTGATTATTTTAAATTATTTTAAGTTTAGAAATATATTAAAATTTATTATTGTTAATTATTATAGGATTAGAATATTGGCTCTATATATATACACATGATGTTCGGTTAATGCAATTTATTTTTAGAGTTGATTAATAATATTTTTATTTTTGCCGAAGGATTGTATTCTTTGTGTATTTTTATTTATTATTATTATTATTTTTTTCTGTTCTTGTGCTTCTTTCCTCTCGTCCTTGAGAATTAATGGTTTATTTAAAAAGCTTACATCCATTCCAATGCGGTTAACCTGATCTATAGAGAAATTTCTTAGGTTATATCTGGAACAATTCGGTCCACTAGCAATAATAACTCGTTAAGCCCACACCACAGTCCAAAATGTTTAAATCCAGTTATTATAACTAGTTTCCATGTCTCTTATAAATCTAATTACAATTTCATCCACATCCAATATGGGACTATTGGGTTATGGATTATGTCAAGAGTAGTTGTGGATGTATTTAGTTATAAAGTTTTATATTTTGTTTTAGTTGTTGTTAATGTCGCTTTCTGGTTTCACTCTTGTACTTGCATAGCCGAGCATGTATAGGAGAGACTCTATCCGTGTGGACAGACAATTTTCTATACATGTGGCGATCTGTCCATGTTTCGAGTTTCAAAGTTTTGAACTCTAATTTTTTTAAAAAATTTAGACCGCTTTTTGAAACTCGGGATGTGACAGATTAGAGGTTTATACTTGTCTAGCCAGGCACGTATAGGGAAGACTCTGTCTGTTGTACAGAGGATTTTCTATATATGTGGTGATCTATTCACGCCTTGATTTTCAAATGGTTAACTCTGATTTTTTTTAAAAAAACTCGAAACGTGCCAGATTAAATGCGTAGAGAAATTTCTTAGGTTATATCAGGATTCTAATTTGTGTTCAACTAGTTGAATGCTTTTTTGATGTGTACCGAGTCTTGCTAGCGCATGGTGCAGACTCAAAGCAGTTCTACAAAAACCAAATTAAATTGATTTGAAATGACTGGACTAAACCAGTTAAGAATTGGATGAAATCAATTGAAAAGTTGGACAAAACCAGTTGAATTAAACAAGGTTGAACTAGATAGTTCGGAAGTTGTTATATGTAAGAAGACTCTAGCGCAATCCACAAACTTAAGCTAATAATAGGTGGAGAAATCTTTTATGTTATACACAATTCATAGTTTCATACTACCTAATATTCTTAACATGTCTTCTTAATTCATGCTTATTGCCAGCACATGACACGAATCTGGTGCGGTCAGATGGAATTATAAAAAGAAACCTACTTTGAACGGTCTAGATTAAGCCACATGAGAACCAAATAAAACCAAATTGAGAGAAGTGAACAAAACCAGGTTGAAGCATATATAATTGGACCGAAAGAAATCTCATCTATAAGAGAAGTGTAAACCACTTTGATACTATGTTAAACAGGTTAAGCCAATCCGAAAGCTTAAGCTAATTAATGAAAATTTTCGTCACAATATATGCAGACGAGTATTTTGATTTGTATCTAGTTTTGGATAAAAATTTTATCACTTTTCTTCGTAATAAAAAAAATGATGAAAATTAACTTTGGAAACTGCTTTGGGTGTCCCACAAAATAGAAAAATGCTAAGTGTGCATCCCATTTGGGATGTATATTTTACACCCCATCCATTCAAGGGTGGAGTAAATTTCACAAATCACTTCGAAGTGATGGGTGGAGAAGCTTCCACCCTTGAATGGGTGGGATGTAGGATGTACACTTATTTTTGGGTGTACATGTAGCATTGCTCAAAATATGAACGTTGCATTATTAGTCAAATGGTTGTGGAAATTGCTCTCTGACCAGAATAACCTTTGGGGTCCCCTAATCAAAAGACTGTACTACTCCCGTAGGATTCTGCTTAACGAAGGAGAGTCTTTCGGATCTTTTTCATATTAGTGGAGATGCGTTCTAGCGACAAAAATCCTTTTTAGATGCGGCTTATTTTACTCTATAGGGGACGACAACCTAGCTGACTGGTGGAATGACATCTAGATGGGACATACTCCCATCCGGACCCTATACCCACATATTTATGATAGAGTCAGAAACAAAAACTGCAGGGTAAGGGACTGCTGGGGCGTTAGGGGTTGGAAGTGGCGCAAAATTCTGACGTGATTTGTCCTTGATTCTCCTTTGGATAGGGATCTGGTTTCGCACATCACGAGAGTAGTCCAACAGACCTCCATTGGGAATGGCAAAGATGAAGGTGGGACAGGGCGGGCCGGTTCAGCATCAAATCACTTTACACATTTTTACAAGACGGAGGAGTAGTTAACAAACGGTTTGTACAATTATGAAAGATTAGGACCCCTTTGAAAGCTAAGATCTTTGTGTGGCTTGTTCTAAAAAAAAGGGTCCTTACAGCAGATAACCTCTTCAGAAGGGGGTGGAGCGGAAAGGGGACGTGCACACTCTGCTCGGAAAGTGGTGAAAATGTGGATCATCTATTCTTGACCTGCCCAGTCGCCATGGATCTGCTGTACGACCGACTTACAAACAAGCTGATACTTCTTTCTTGCCCTTCTCCAGATAAATTGTGGAAAGATTGCAGTCTTAAGAAGGGTATGTTAGGGGGAAGGGAACTTGCGACAGTTGCCACCACTTGGTGAGTCATTTGGTTGGAAAGGAACAGAAGAGTCTTCGAAAATAAAAAGTTGACGTCATGCCATCTGTTGTCGAAGATCAAATCGATTAGAGACATTTGGACTTCCCATTGCACCTGCTGAGTTTTCTTTTCTTTTCTTTTTTTTTTTTTTTTTTTTTCGCGCTTTTCGCTTTTCGCTTTTCGGTTTAACGGTCGAGGCCTAGTTGTCTCTGTTTGTAGCTAAGTTCATCCTTCAAATGAATGAAACGGCAGCATGCTATTTTATTCTCAAAAAAAATATTTCTATAAACGTGTCACGCCCCGAGTTTAGAAAAAGGGTCTATTTTTTTTTTTTTTTTTTTAAATCAGAGTTAAAAACTTGAATACTCCAAGGCATGAACAGACTGCCACACATATAGAAAAGTCTCTGTACAACGGACAGAGTCCCCCCTATATATGCTCGGCTAACAGATACATCCAATCAGAGTAGATACAGAATTAACTATAATTAAATAAGTTCTACTCTATTACATCCATAAGGTTCATATGTTTATTCAATCCAGTTCCAAAAATATAAATAACAGTTGTGCAGTCCACTAACTCCAAAAGTTAAGTCCTACCAGGGACAACTCTATCTCGAATCCTCACCAGGATGTCCCAATGTTCCTGCACCCAACAGACCTAAAAAATGGTCACCCGAGGGTGTGAGACACACATAAGTGTATCCCACTGGGCACAACGGGCCGAAAAATAGCAAGCCGTACCTACTGGATACCATAATAAGCGGATAACTGAAAAGCTGGAATAGTATACCATAATAAGCGAATAACTGAAAGCTGGAATAGTAATATGAAAACATAACTAAGCATGCTGAAAAGATCAACAGGAATAATGTAAATGAACGAATAAAATGCATCAAAACTAGAAGTACCAACAAGCATGTTGTCACGGACTTAAGTCCCTAACAATGTGCTAATCAAATAAGCAGAGTACTCACATATGAAGCTGTACAAGCTATAACTGGCAATCAGGTAAACCTGGTCAATCTCGGTGCATATAGATCAAGATCATGCTATAAAGAGAGTAGGTATAACGAGATATAACAAGATAATGCATCAAAGCTATCACCACAAATATACCCAATCTAATGCCACTATTGGCCACAAGGACCTCAGGCTAAGCTACCATAGAGCACTAGGACCTCAGGCAAATGCCACTGTTGGTCATTGGGGCCTCAGGCTAATACCACTTTTGGACACCCAGCATGCTATCATAACCCCAACGGGCTCACAGGTCAATGTGACCTCTCTACCGGTAAAGAACACCACTGCGGGTAGCTAATCCGCTGGTGTGCGCGACTAAAAGCTGGCTCAACGACGATCATAATACTGATGCTCAAATCACGGTCCAACGACTAGACAATCGGCGAAAAGCCGAGGAAAATCCCCACCGGGATACAAATACTGAAGTATATCATGCCAATACTGAAACAATAACCTCATATTCTAAACATGCAGTGAAGAATAGAGAAAGATATAGAACTGAGCTAGTGACCATACAAGTATGGCATATGTCCAGATATGTATAACTACTGCTGAAAATAAAAAAATAATAAAAGCTCATCTGTGGGATCAAAGCTGCCAAGAATAAAAAAAAGGGGGTCAGTCCTACTACGGTACCCGTAGGGCCGAAATGATAAAGCGCGGACCGAAGATAAACCCACCTCAAGGTAGTCGGTCGCGATATCCGCAGGATGGATCATGGGCTGGCTCCTGATGGCTGGGGCCTACAATAATACCACGTGTCAAGTACACTGGATCCCTCAAAATCCACGAAATGCGCATTTAGCGCGGAAACACCGTTAAATCGACCATTTTGTCGATTAACGACCCATTAAGCGAATTTTGCTCAACGAAGACCCCGAGAATCCCACCGAAAGGTCAACAACACATCCGCATATTTATTTTATTTTCCCTTATGCTACAATTGCAGCAAGCCCCCCAGAACTTCCAAATTTGCGTAAAATACATGCTTTTAAACACTTATTTACTTTTTACTTTCAAACCAGGTCTCCAATTACCACCATATTTTACAGCAACTAAAATTCGATGTGCTGGACCCCGTGCTCACTGTTTGGAAGCAGGTTGGCCCACCCAACACAAGTTGGCCGCATCCTAAGTTACCCTAAAGCTCTGATTAAGGCATTTTTACATATACAGCGGATTAAATCCAATTCTGGTGTGAGCATCATACTCAGGGACCTCAAATTAGCTAGAGGCTCACTGTCGCGAAGTCGCGAAGCCGCTGGAACAGCCTTAGGAGCCAACAATCACCATTCAAGTCTAAGGTTGCAATAACTTTATATTTACCCGTGCCATTTGCAATTTAAGTTGAGCATCTTTCTCAATAGGTCAAAAGGGTTCAGAGGCTCGCTTGCTTGCAGCCTATCTTCTGCTGGAACACCCTAAGCCGAGCATTTAGCCCGAATGGACCAAGGTAGCTCCACAACACAAACCACTCAGTCCTTTTTGAAACTGAAGTGAGCATCAAGCTCAGGGGATCATAGGAAGTCGGAGGCTCACTTTCTGGGTGGTGTACGGCGGATGAAACAGTGCGGGGAGCAAGGCTCGTTCATGGCTCGAGCACCCACAATGGCCACCCAAAAGCCCTTTGCTTTGGAGGCCAACTGAGGCAAGCACCAACTTCAGGGATCACAAGGCATCCCTCGAAGTGCACCCAGGTCAAGCGCCGGTGTGCGGTGGAAGAGACTAGCCGCGCGGCCAAGCTTAGAGCTCAACAATGGCAAGGTGGGTTCTCAAGGTTCTTGGGCGCACCGGACAGCACTACAAGCTTTCTTACGCTATAGCATGGAGTTATGGGCAAGCCCCCACCGCCGGCAAGCGACGGACGGCCTGCCGCCATTAACGCGGCCGATCTCCGCCCATTAATGGCGGATTTTTCTCTGGCCAGCATGGGCCACATGAAAATTCCTGGAACTCTTCCTCTCCCCACTAAGAAGCTTACCAGACCCTTCCCCGGCATCGAGAAGCAGCGGCGGCGCCGGACCAGCCAACTTGGCCGCGGTCATCATTTCCCAAACTAGGGCATCGCGGTGTGAAGCCCATAGTGTACCAAACCTCTCAAAACTTTGTGGAGAGAAAGAGCAGGTCAAGAGAAAGAAGACCATCATATTACTTTTCGCTAAAAGTCGCCAGGAGCGGAGCAAGCTCGGGGCGGAGCAAACCGGGTTTTCCGGGGGTGCAACTTGGCCGCCGGCCAACAGGAGCATTTCCCATTTCATGGATGGGCTGGAAAGACTCCTTGGACCAAGAGGAAGTCACTTCCAAAGGTCTCAGGCCAAATAAACCAAAGGGAATGAAGAACTCACCTCGCCGGAGTTGGAGAAGAAAGGATGAAGCGAGGTTCTTCTCCGGCGTCGCGCGACCATCTAGCTCCCTCAGGCGCACTCACAGGAAGCATAGAAACCCTCCATCAAGTCCAGGGACCAATTTTTTTGAAGTCCTTGAAGCACTCCTTCTCTTCCTCACCCGAGCTCGGCCAAGGATGAATGGGATCCCCCTCCTCGGCACCCAGGCGTTTCGTGCTTGATGTGGTGCATGCAGAGGAGTAAGGAGAAGCACAGGGTTCCATTCTGGCCCCTCATACCCCTCACAAGAAGCCCAAAAGCCAAGTTGCACTTAATGTGCAATTTTGCACAATTTGCGGTTTAGCCCTTGCACACTCTTCCACTGACCCCTAGCTTCCTATCGTAGATCACTTTTGCACCCAAAACCCTCACCAAGAAACCTCAACCCATTTAGCACATAAAATATTAGGGTTTTCTCAAAATTACCCTCTTTTTCAGCATATTTCACGCATTTCGAGGCATATTTCACGTATTTCGAGGCACACGAGTCATCGAAACGAAAAACGGACTTCGTCACAACGTCCGGCTCTTCGAGACCTTATCAAGTAATGTATTTGGTTCCTTAGTTTAGTGCCCCTAAAAATGTTCCGTCCATAAAATACAGTAAATTTTACTATATGGTACGCATCCCGATGCATCAGGGCCGTCAAACGAAAATTTTGTCAGCGCCATTGCGTTCCGAATAATGAAGCGGTCAAAATCGACTACCTGGACCACTATGTTTGGGCACCAGACAGCGAATCGGCTGACGTTGGTCGAGAGAAAAATTAGTTCAGGGGTTACTATTCACCACTTAAGCTGTGGGCTCCACTCGTTTTTCGCTGTTTTCACGATGATCCAATCGTCAGATCGAAAATCGGATTTCACTTTTTTTAAGCAGTTTGACGAGACAGTTCTACTAGTGATCTTAGATTTTTGAGATCAGACCCGGATCTACTAGTTGCTATAGAAACTGCCATTAGTCCTACAATATTATATCTAAAAAAAAATCAGACTTTCAAATTTAATTTTCCATTTCTTGATAAACTTTTACAAACTTAATTTATCGGATATTACAAAATTATTAATATTTTAATAAATTTGTGTGGTATTTTATTCTTAATGTGTGCTAATTATTTCAATATATATATATATATATATATATATATATATATATATATATATATATATATGAGAGAGAGAGAGAGAGAGAGAGAGAGAGAGAGAGAGAGAGAGAGAGAGAGAGAGAGAGAGAGAGAGCGTAGAGCTACTATATTCTTATGAGTATAAATTTTTTTATACTCATAACTTTTTTATCCTTAAATGAAAAAATGTGCAGTTAGGATGATAGTGGTCCCTCTAGAATTTACTAAGTTGTTAGAAAAATAGTATAAATTTTAGGAACTACTATAAACCTAACCGGATATTCTTTCATTCAAGAAATGAAAACTTATGAGTAAAAAAAAAAATTTTATTCATATATAGGGGTGGCAATCCAGCTCGCTGTTCGCGAGCCAGCTCGTGTTCGGCTCGAAATGAGCTCGAGATCGAATCGCTCATTTAGTAAACGAGCCGAACACGAGCCGAATTTTTTAGCTCGTTTAATAAATGAGCCGAACACGAGCTGGGATCAGCTTGCTCGTGTTCGGCTCGATAATAGCTCGAATATATATATATATATATATATATATATATATATATATATATATATATATATATATATATAAACTTTACTATTTAGATTTTAGGCTATTAATTTTTTGTGAATTTTAATTATTAGATTAAAATTTTAATTTTTTAATTTTCTTTCAACTTTACACTTAATAGTAGGAATGAAAATCAAATTTGTTATTCGCGAACCAGCTCGTGTTCGGCTCGTTAATAAACGAGCCGAACACGAGCCGAATTTTTTAGCTCGATATTTAAACGAGCCAGCTCGTGTTCGGCTCGTTGACACCCGTATTCCATATATATATATATATATATATATATATATATATATATATATATATATATATATATAAAGCAGTACTTGCGAATTGGGAAGTTGCGAAGTCCTATTCAAGTAGTCTAGGTTGATGGAATCACAAAGCACATGATGTGGTCCTAATTAATTTGTTAAGACTAATTCTGAAACGTACGAGATTGATTTTTTTAATTAATATGGTATCAAAAATAATCTGAAGCTCTCTTTATTCTAAGAGGTCTTCCCGTTTGATTCTTGTATTCTTAATTATTAGCATTTCATTGTTTCTTTTGTTAACTTTTGTGACGCCCTAACTTTCTACTTGAAATTGTTCATACCTCTAGAATCTTATCACCGTCCAAAATATTTTAGTTGTGTTAAGATATTTAACATTATTATATTTAACATTATTATATCGTTTTTATATATATATATATATATATATATATATATATATATATATATATATATTATATATATAATTATTTTAAATTTTAGGAATGTCATATTTTTTTCTCCTTTAAATTTTCACAATCACAAGTATTAAGTGATGTGAGACTCGTCTCGTTAGTCTTTAATTAACTAACATTGCTCAAGTCCAGTCATTAGCGTGAAGCGATGTGAGACTCGTCACGTTAGTCTTTCGTCGACCTTATGGAGAGTCACACTTTACCTGCAACGATCATCAGCCGGGAAGCTCTGATACTAACGATAACGTCCAACTTCCTAGATAATTATCCATCCTAGCTAGAACTATTATATTTCTAACATATTTAACCCTATTAATCTTTTAGATCTAATCACGTCTAAAATGGTATAACTAAATTAAAAAATTTAATCATATTATATTTTACATAAGACTATTTCAAATTTTAGAATGGTCACACCTCCTCATCTGGTGCATGTGGCATGCTTTACCTAATATATATGAGCATGATATGAAATTCACCTAATATTAATTTACCCTCTTCAGCATCAGTGCATGTGATACGACATTCACGTTATATTTACTATTTCCAATCAGTGCATATAGGAACGAAGCCAGGACCCAAGGTGACATGCTCACCTCAATATTTTAACATTACTAAATAGTTCTTAATACTAATTTATTTTTTTCTCTCTTTTAGACAATAATGGCCTCTCAACTTTTTAACTTTTTAATATTTATTTTTGTGCCAACATAATTTTTTTTGTTTTTTATTTATATAAATTTTAAATAGATAAAAATATATTAGGAGTCTCGTCACTTACAAGTTATTTGAAATATATATTTTAACTCCAAATTTTTTATTTCATATTTTTTTAATTTCTAACTATTTTTTGATAAGCTATTTTATTTTACTAAATAAAATATTATACTAAATTTAATAAATTTTTTAGCTAAAGTCATTGATCTAATTGAATTACAATTATATTTAGTAAAATTTTTAGTTATTTAAGTAAAATTGAAAAATGTTCACGATATACATAACTCCTCAAACTAATGAAAGATTCATCAGATAAGAAGAATGAATGATTTTACAACCTGCCAAGTGTACTAAGCTTCCTTCGATTGCATATATTAGATTGGATTTAATTTTAATTATTTGCCAATAAAAAATTAGATGCAGTGATCAGCCACTTGTGCAACAAAACCCTTATCAACCTGCAGCCAAATTCTGATGTACAAGGGTGGGGGAAAATGGTAGAGAGAGAGAGAGAGAGAGGTAGAGTGAGAGAGAGAGAGCGAGGTAGAGAGAGAGAGAGAGAGAGGTAGAGATAGAGGTAGAGAGAGAGTAAGGGAGGGTGGTAGAGCGAGAGAGAGGGAGAGAGGACGGAGTCGGGTGCGAGGCTGTCTGCGAGAAGGAGGTTGGACGAGGGTGACCACCCGCGCGAGGCCGGGGCGGATCGGCAGGCCGAGAGCTCGTTCGGTTGCGGCCAGGATTCCTTGTGGGTTCCGTGGTGACCGTGGGAGGGTGCGCGAGGGTGCCCTCCCCTTTGCTCGTGCCCCGAGGGCTCCCACCAGGACGCGTCACCTCTGGTCAGCCCGTTCCCCCCCCGGCACGTTGTTGATGGTGAGGTGCGCCCGAGGTTCCCTGGCAGTACGGCTTCACGGGCTCACCCCCCAGATCATGCCATCAGCCAGCTCCGGGCTTCCCGCCTCTCTGCGGGGGATCGTCGTTGGGGCACCCGGTGGCGACGTGGTACGGCAGATTCCCGCGCCCGACCTCCCACCCCCAAGTCGAAGTCTGTTGATTTGTTGAAGACAGCCGAAGGGATAGATTCCCGGGTTCCTGGCAGCGCCCCGCGCTTTGCGCCCCATCGACTCCCACCTCGGGTGACCTGGGCTGACGACCTCGGTAACCCGCTTTGCTCACCTCTGGAGCCTGCGCCTAGGGGGCCTCCACTTGCACCCCCTAGCCCCCTGCGGCACACGCAACCCCCCCCTCCACCGCAGCAAGATTCTCACCCCCCCCCCCCCCCCCCCCCCCCCCCCCCCCGCCTGCACCGCTCCTATTTAGATGCCCTCCTTCATCCACTGTCTTCTTCAAACCCCCCTTCTGCCCCCCACTCTCGGAGACACCCCCAGATCTTGCCTTCACGCCGGTCCACCCACAGCGACCCCACCCCCATAAAGTGCTTCCGGTGTCTCGCCGGGGACCACCTAATTAGTAGTTGCCGCGATCCCATTCGCTGCAAGGTGTGTCTCCGCACCGGCCACAGGGCAGGCTCCCGCCACTGCCGCCTTCGCCGGCCGCTACGCACCATGCAGAGAGGAAACGCCTTCCGTCCAGACGTCATCAAGGTCTTCGTCCCGCTTACCGAAGGGTTCCATATTCGTCAGAACCAACGACGCAATGCCGTCCTGGCGGATGTGGTCGGGCGGTCAAACCTGGGGGTCTTCCCCGGGGGTACCATCGCCGCCGACCTGGCGGCGCGCTTCGGCGGCCTCCCCGCTGACTTTCAGGCTGCGCGCTACCTTGAACGAGATTACGTCCTCCTCCTCCCCGAATGGGTCCACCCCGATGACGTCGTTGGCCACGGCCTGATCCATCTCCGCCACTGCCGCCTCCAGTGTTACCCATGGGAGCACCAATACGGCGCCTCCCCCTCCAGGCTCACCTATAAGGCCTGGATCAAGATCGTCGACCTCCCCTTCGAGTGCTGGTCGGAGGACAGGGTCAGTGCCATTGTCGGCTGTTTTGGCAGGTTCATCAAGGCCGAAGAGAGCAGCCTCAACATGGTCGACCTCACGGGGTTCCGATGCCTCGTGGCGGTTGACGACCTCCCCGACATCCCGGAGACGCTGTCCATCTCAGTGGGGGACCTTATCGTCTCCTCGACGGTCAGGATCGAGCGAACCGCCCCCTTTGGCGGAGATGACCGCGGCACGCCCCACGCGGGCGGGGGCCCCAGCGAGGGCGGCGACCAGACTGACCCCCAAGGTGCCCGGCTCGCCAGGAGGGTGGCCACTGTGGGCCTTGGCGGGGGCAGCGCCGACTCCAGAAACGCCACGCGCGATGGTCCGAGCTACCCCGACGAATCCTCTGCGGTCCATGATAGGAGGCGCCGCCGAGCCCGGCTACCGGAGTACCCCCCGTTGACCGCCCTCCCCCGCCCGCCGTCGTCGGATCCGGGGGCTTCCGGTGCCTCTCCCGCCGTCGGACCAGCGGTCGCTACCGCTGCTAGCTCTTCGCTTTGCCCTGTGGTCCACCGTTGCGCCGCCGCCGGTACTCCTCGAGGCGCGCTCCCAACGGTCCTGTGCGGAGATCTGGTGGCCTCCCGGCCTATCGACCTCGGGGCCTGCCCTCTGCCTTTTTCAGGTTACTTCTCGGTCTCCTCCTGCGCCCTCGGCTTTTGGATGATTTCTTACACGGGGAGGTCTTCTCGCCATGATGTCACCTCCCCCTCTTCTGCGACGCTTTTGGTTATAAGCTTCTCCCCTTTGCTCCCTCGAGCCCTGCGCACGCCGCCCGGGCCCAATCTCCTGCCGCCAACTCCTTCGGATGGTCCCCACACCCTCAGCAGCTCTGGACTTGTGTCGGTCCGCCGACACACTACGAGCCCGCTTGACCCCGGGGCCCCCCTGCGGGCCCACACTATCCTTGCGGCTCTCCCTTGGACCAGCTCTGGCCTGGTGGCCAACCCTTGGACCCACTCGGGCCCCGCGGCCCACCTGCGGGCCCCCACGCCACCCCTCCCCGCGGCCCACCCGCGGGTCTGCCCAGCCATCGAGGCCCACCTGCGGGCCCGCCCTGCCTTGGTGGCCCAGCCGCGGGCCAACCCCGACCCTGCGGCCCACCCGCGGGCCCCCCCCATCCCCGCGGCCCATCCGCGGGCCAGCCAAGTACCCGCCGCCCACCCGCGGGTCCGCCCAGACCCCGCGGGCCAGCCACGTCCCCGCGGCCCACCCGCGGGTCCGCCCAGACCCCGCGGCCCACCCGCCGGCCCGCAGTTACCCAGCGGCCCACCCGCGGGACCACGGCCCACCGGCGACTTACCCGCGGATCTGGCCCAGCCCCGGGACACCTTCGCGGGACCGCCCAGTTCCCGCGGCCCGCTCGAGGGTCCCCGTTGTCGCTGAGCTCGCGGGTCGCCGCCAAACCAGTCACCTTCCTCCTCTGGCCCTTCTGTGGGCCACCCCCATACCGGCTAGCCACCAATGGGCAAACCAGGCCCACCCGCGGGAACGCCCCGACCCTTCGGCTCCACGTCGGGCCTTCCTTGCCATCTCGGCCCCCCCGAGTGGAGCGTCCCCGCGGCCTACCTGCCTGCTTGCGCCCTGCGTTGGTCCCAGTGCGGGACTGCCGGAGCTCGACCTAACGCCGCAGGCCGCGTTGGCCCAGGGGGCGCCTGGGAGCGACCACTGCAGCCGCACCGAGGCACCACTGCCGGACCCCTTCAGTGCTGCCGAGACCTTCTCCGATCCCACCTCGCCAGCGAGCAGGCGCAGTCTCCGGCTAGCTAAAAGGGGGGGCACACAAGCCCTGGATCGCGCCATGGCGCGCAAGTCGCTGCTTAGGGGCGATGGAGAGCCCGCCTCCCCGGACTTCCAGATGCTCATCCTAAAGACCGCAAAGCTCGGCATCAAGCTCAGTGACGAGGATGCCGCCTCGCTCCTGGGCCTCGTCGGGCCAGCGCTCTGATCTACCTGCGGCTCGGGCACTTTGTCCTGGTGTCTTATTTTCCTAATGTTTCAATTATGCTCATGGAATATAAGAGGACTTAACAGTCCTGCTAAGCGTACTGTTGTGAAATCAGTTGTTAGTGTTCTTAAAGCATCCGTTCTGTGCTTTCAAGAAACCAAAGTGAGCTCACTTTCGCGCGCTTTCCTTCTTTCCGTTGCTGGGCCCCATTTTGACAAGTGCCACTTCATCCCTTCTGTGGGGGCCTCCGGGGGCTTGGCGACCTGCTGGAGCTCTAAGCACTTCACTTGCTCCGAAGTTTTAGTGCGGGACCACTCTCTTACCCTCCGCCTACTGAGTACCACCTGCGGCTCATCCTTCTTTCTTACCAACGTTTATGGGCCCCCGACCTGGGCTGGAAAGGAAGAGTTTTGTCGGGAACTGATTGCACTTAAGCCCTCCTGCCCCGGGGCCTGGGCAGTCTGCGGGGACTTCAATCTTACCCGCTCCTCGGACGAGAGGCAAGGGCGTAACTGGAGCAACCGCCTTACGGCCTTATTCTCCTCCACGATCAACGAGCTGGAGCTGCTTGACCTCCCAATGCTCAACCAAAGCTACACATGGTCCAACATGCAGAGCCCGCCTTCCCTCGCCAAGCTGGATCGCTTCCTTATCTCCACGGACTGGGACTCGGCTTTCCCCCTTTCGTCTGTCTCGGCGCTCCCGCGGCTTATCTCTGACCACTCCCCCATCCTTCTGAAAACTCAGGCGAACCGCACTCCCTGCCCCTTCAGATTTGAAAAGGTCTGGCTTACCAGGGATGACTTTGTCTCGCTGGTTCCGATCTGGTGGCAGGAAATCGACAACAAGCAAGGAAGACTGGCAGGTATTCTCACCTTCACGGCAAAGCTAAGACACTGCCGCAAGCGCATCAGGGAGTGGCGGATCAACAGCTTCTACAGCATCTGTAAAACAAAGCAAGCGACCGCGGAGGAGCTTCAGGGGCTGGATATCATTAAGGAAGTGCAGTGCTTGTCCCCCAGCGAGTCTGCACGCAGGGCGGAATTGAGGCACCAGTTGGAGGCCATCATCGCGCACGAAGAGATTCTCTGGAAAACCAGGTCCAAGCAACATTGGCTGAAAGAAGGGGACGGGAACACTAAATTCTTCCATGCTATGGCCAATGGCCGACATCGCGCCAACCGGATCGGGACCGTCCAGGACGAGGGAATCTCGCTGGAAAGGGAAGGCGACAAGTGCCAATATTTCTACCAACACTTCAAGGACCGCTTTGCGCCTGACCTTCTTCCCCATCCCGCTTGTGGGGACTGGAGCGACCTCTTCCCCGACAAGACAGCGCTGAGCTCCGCTGACCTCACTGCCCCTTTCACCATTGACGAAATCAAAAGAGCGACGTTCCAAATGTCAGGGGACAAGGCGCCTGGGCCAGACGGCTTCAGCATGGTCTTCTACCAAAAGTTTTGGGACGTCATCAAGAATGATTTAGCCAAGATCTTCACCGATCTTTTTGAGGGTACACTGAATACGGGGCCCATCGACTACACGCACATCTGTCTTATCCCGAAATCCGAAGGGGCGTGCAAGGCCAGCGACTATCGACCAATCAGTCTGCTCAACTGCGTCCAGAAGATCATCTCCAAGGTGCTCACCAACAGACTTCTCGCCGTATTGGACAAGATCATCTCCCCGACCCAGAGTGCCTTCCTAAAAGGCAGATTCATTCTTGACTCCTTCGTCACGACCAGCGAACTTGTCAGTTGGGGATCTGCCAAGCAGCTCGACTGTGTGGGAGTAAAGGCGGACTTTGAGAAGGCATTTGATAACGTCAGCTGGAGCTTCCTCAGACACATCCTCCTTTGCCTTGGTGCCAATCAGAAATGGTGCGGGTGGATCGACCAGTGCACCACCAACGGGAAGATGGCCATCCTTGTGAATGGCAGTGCCACCAACTGGTTCAAGATGAAGAGGGGACTCCGTCAGGGCGACCCGCTTTCACCCTTCCTCTACCTCCTGGTGGCCGAAGGTTTGGCGCGTATGACGAGCAGAGCCGTCCTGAACAACTTGCTCAACGGTGTTGGGCCCTCAAGGGACTCGAAGACCACCCTTATCCAATTCGCAGACGACACAATCTTTTTCTGCCAAGCAAAGCCCAGACAAGTTCGAAACCTCCGCTTTTTGTGGAAGGTCTACGAGTGGGCATCCGGACTTAAAATCAACACTGCTAAATCGGAGCTTCTCTACTTCGGCACCAGGAACCAAAGAGGCGAGCGACTAGCAGCGATCCTAAGCTGTAAGCTGGGCTCGCTTCCGATCCGGTACCTCGGGCTACCACTGGGCAGGGGCGTCACCCCGAAGGAAGAGTGGAGGCGCCTAATCTCCAGGATCGAGCAAAGAATCAACGGGTGGCAAGCGAAGCTCCTCTCTTCTGGGGGGAGGTTGACTCTGGTCAACTCGGTACTATCACATCTACCGCTCTACTTCTTCTCGGTCTTCAGAGCCCCAGGCTGGGTTATCAGAAGAATCGACAAACTCCGCCGTGCCTTCTTTTGGAGAGGAAGCACATCCCTTAAGGGAGGTAGCTTCCTGGTGAACTGGAAGACGGCCTGCAGAAGCAAAAGAGATGGGGGTTTAGGAATCCTGAACCTTGACAGTTTCAACACCGCCCTTCTGGTCAAGTGGTGGTGGCGATTCCTCTCCCCGGATCCGCCCACCTGGGAACCACTAATCGCGAGGCTCTACTACCACCGCAGGAGACCGCTACGTGAGGGCTCATCCTTCCGGCCTCACTCCCATTGGTGGAGAAGTGTTCTGCGCACGCGGGAGCTATTTAAGTGTAGCACAACACTTTCGGTAGGGAATGGAGCGCGGACTAACTTCTGGTCCGATATTTGGACTGGAAACTCGCCCCTCTCTACCCAGTTTCCTACTATCTACGAGTCGATCACCGGCAAAAGCCTATGGGTTAGCGACTGCTTTGATGACTCCGGCTGGAGCTGGGCCACTATTCTGGAGGGCCTCGAAGGAGAACCTTTAATCCATGGGGACGATGTCCAGGCCCTGAAAGCGTCCGTGCAGCACCTCCAACCGACTATCGGCATTGATCTCTACCAATGGCGCTGGACCACCACGGGGCGCTTCACAGTTAAGTCTATGTATTGCTTCCTACAGGACAGTGGGGAGCTGGATGACCGCTTCAGCAAGCTTTGGAGCATCAAGCTGCCTTTGAAGGTCAAGATCTTTGTCTGGCTCGTGCTTCGAGGAAGGGTATTGACCAGGGATACCCTCCACAAAAGGAACTGGACCGGCCCAACCTGCTGCGCCATCTGCCTGGGCCCTGTCGAAACCGTCGATCACCTATTCCTATCTTGTGTCTACGCTTCCTCGCTACTGGAGGCCCTGCTACCTAACAAAGCTGAAATCCGCAACTGCTCGACCGTGGCTTTGCTCTGGGAAGCGGGCGCGCTAAGGAGGGGGGCTTGGGGCGCTAGGACCCTCATCACCATAGGGACCACCTGGTGGGCAGTGTGGCGCGAAAGGAATAGAAGGGTTTTTGAGAACAAGAACCGCTGCCTGCGCGCTGTCCTTACCGAAATCAGGACGAACCGATCGCAGTGGTCTAGGTTTTGTACTTAAGTTCGAGGATCACGTCATCGTCGTTGTCCGTTTGGTTCGGTTTTGCTTTTCCTCTGTTTTTTCCTACTTTTTCTGTGCTTTCTGAGTCTTCTTGGGTTGAGGCCCGATGGCCTCTGTCCTGTAGCCAAGTTCATTTCCCTTTTGAATGAAGCGGTAGCATGCTGCCTTTTCTCAAAAAAGTTATTTAAGTAAAATAATATAAATAAAATAATTAAAAATTAAATATTTTTAAATTAAAAAATTTTAAATTTTTTATATTAATTATTTAATTAATATTTTTTTTAAAAAAAAATTGATGATGTACTAAAATTTTTATTTGAATATATTTTGCCCCCCCTCATAATTAAATTCTGGCTTCGTCGCTGAGTGCATATGGGTATAGTTTAAGTGATATCTATATGCATGTGAACCTAGTATGAGATTGGCATGATATCTACCATGCGTATGAGCCTGATATGGGAATAGAGGAGGTATTAAGGCTAATTACTCTTATTTCATTTCCAATGAGATCCATATTTTGAGTAACATACTTAAGGACATGAGTTGTTAAAGCATTCACACTTGAATACTTTCCTAAAGAGAGGATTTTTATAAAGGGAGCCAAATTTACAAGCTTTAATTAGTTGCTGATTTCAATCGATTGGTTCTAATACACATTTTTAGGCTATGCTTAATCTCTCGAACAATTGGGATTAATTAGAGCAAATAGTTTAAAGATTTTGAAAGAATCGTAATAAATCAACAGGATAGTTAGGTGCACTCAGTTAGGGATGTCAACGAGCCGAAAACGAGTGAGTTGGGGTCGGCTCGTTTAATAAACGAGCCGAACACGAGATGGCTCGTTTAAATATCGAGCTGAAAAATTCGGCTCGTGTTCGGCTCGTTTATTAACGAGCCAAACACGAGCTACGAGCTGACTCACGAACAACAAGTTTGATTTTCATTCATACTATTAGGTTTTAATTCGGCTCATGTTCGGCTCGTTTATTAACGAGCCAAACACGAGCTAGCTCGCGAACAACAAGTTTGATTTTCATTCATACTAATAGATATAAAATTAAAAAAAAAATTAAAAAATTAAAATTTTAATCTAATAATTAAAATTCATAAAAAATTGATGGCTTAAAATCTAAATAGTAATATATATATATAATATATATATATATATATATATATATATATATATATATATATATATATATTCGAGCTGTTATCGAGCCGAACACGAATGAGCTAATTTCAGCTCGTGTTCGGCTCGTTTATTAAACGAACTGAAAAATTTGACTCGTGTTCGGCTCGTTTACTAAACGAGCGATTCGATCTCGAGCTCATTTCGAGTCGAGCACGAGCTGGCTCGCGAACAGTGAGCTGGATTGCCACCCCTACACTCAGTGTATATATCATAGACTAAGGATTAAGAAAAAATAATATTAAGAGCTAGTTTTTTATTTTTTCTATTATATTATATTATATTATTATTTTTTAGTTTAATTTATTTTTTAATGAATGAAGTCCGTTGGATATATACTACCTTTGTCCCTAAAAAAAAAAAATTAACTTTGGATTAATGAAAAATTAAGCTGATTAATAAAATTTTTTTCTCACAATATATACAAAGGAGCATTTTGATATGTATCACTTTCCTTCATAATAAAAAGAATGACAAAGATTAACTTAGGAAACTGCTTTGGGTGCATGCATGCATGTCCCACAAAATAATATATATCCCTATAAACTATTAATATTTTTGATAAATTTATGTGGTATATATTTTATTCTTAATGTCTGTTCATTATTTCAACATATATATACATTTGCAGTACTTGTGAATGGGGTAGTTGCAAAGTCCTCAAGTAGACCAGGTTGATCGAATCACAACGCACATGATGTGCTCGTAATTAATTTGTTAAGACCAATTCTGAAATGTACAATATTGATTTTTTATAATTAATACATAGACTAATTTGACATATATCTTTGCATTACTATCAAATTCATATCGATTTAGCTCTCAATTCAAAATGGTTTAAGTTATCAAACATTGCAATAATTCAAAATATATAATTTAAGTTGTCAAATATTGCTATAATTCAAAATAGTTTAAATTTTCAAATATTGCTATAATATGATATGTTCCTATAATTTTTTATTGCGTGAATCAAATGCTATTAAAAAATTATGTTGATCCAAAATAATTTTTTATTTTTTGAGAAAAATATAGCATGCTAGCTACTTTGTTTATTCTTTTTAAAAAATAAACTTAGTTGAAAATATCAAACAACTAGATTTCGAACTCAAGATCTCGGATATCAACCACCAAACTTTTTATCACTTACACTAAAAAACAGTCAATAATTTTAAATAATTTTAAAAATATATTCAGCTCATTCCTTCTTCTTTTTTTTTTCTTAGTTAGATGTAGTTTCTTAGAGTTTCTTTTCTTTTTTTTTCTTTTTTTTTTTTTTTTTTTTTTGTAAGATTAGCTAGTAGGATGCACGTACGTAAGTGAGAACCATTTAATCTTTGGTGCCGCTTACAAGAGTAGGTCAAATATGTTGTATATTGTGGAATGATTAGGTTGTCTATTGCATCAGTTTATAATATGATAAAATATACACAAAATGTACTGTTTTGATTCAAATTCACCTAAATTTATTAATCCACAGCATCTTTTGGTCGATTTAGTCCGACATCCTAATAGTTGTGAACCAAGTTCTTATATATGTAAAAGGACTAAAGCGAGCGCACCCCAAAAACTTAAGATGATAGGTGAAGAAATTTCTCATATTATACGCAATACGCGGGCTGGCACATGACACGAATCTGATGCGATCATATAAAATTAGACTAAACCGACTTTGAATTATCTAGATTACACTACATGCATGAGAACCAAATAAAGCCAAATTGAGAAAAGTGGATGAAATCGGGTTGAACCATAATTGGACTGAAAAAAATCTCATCTACAAGAGAGATGTAAACCAAACTTTTATACCATATTAAACAGATTAAGTCAATCCAAACGTTTATATAAGCTGATTGATAAAAAAATTTTCTCACAATATATACAGACGTGTATTTTGATTTGTATCCAATTTTGGATTAAAATTTTATCAATTTTTTTTCGTAATGAAAAAAAATGATAAAAATTAATTTTGAAAACTGCTTTGGGTGTAGTCCCACAAAATAATATCTCTATAAACTATTAATATTTTTGTAAATTTATGTGGTATTTTATTCTTAATGTCTATTCATTATTTCAACATATATATATATACAATAGCATACGTTGTGTTTAATTGCTCATTACAAATATATGAGGATGCGAAAATACACTTGATATGTGACGATTTTTTTTGAGGATATACTAGATGGGTTTATTATGGAGAGGAACCTTTATCTTTAACTTTCTCAAATAATACCGTTGACAATCCTTCAACTTCTCGGTCTTTGCATATGCAAGAAATTTCGCATGTGCAAGAGTGCACCCTGGCCTATAACACAAAATGTTGGAAGGTCGGATGATATACATAGACTTTTACGTGATGTTATTGATCATGTCGGTACAACAACCAATAAAACAGAAATACCAATGAATGAATTTGATGAAATGGTAGACCTACAAAAATCGACAGTAAATCCTCACATGGAACAACCTAGTTAAGAAGCTAATGGACACAATCATGAATTTCATAAGTTGTTAAAAGATGCAAATGAAGAATTATATTTTGGATACATGACATTTTCAAAACTATCTTTTATACTCCATTTGTTTTAGTTAAAGTGTTTAAATGAATGGTCAGGAGAGTCATTTAGCATGTTACTTGAGTTACTAATTGATGCATTTCCTGAAGGTACTTCATTACCTCATTTTTCATATGAAGCAAAAAAAATTATTAAGACCTTAAGTCTAAATTATGAGAAAATTCATTGTTGTCCAAATGATCATATGTTATTTCAGGGTGATAAAGTAAATCAAGAAGTTTGCGATATTTGTGGGTCTTCTCGTTGGAAAAAACCTAATGTGGAAAAAGATAATATTTCAAACAATGAAGAAAACGTTTCTAGCACATCTACCATACCAAAACAAAAGAGAAAGATATTAGCAAAAGTTTTACGTTATTTTTTTCTTATACCAAGACTGCAAAGACTTTATACTTCTGTGAAAACATCAAAAGATATGAAATGGCATGACGAGGGCCGTAAGAAAGATGGATTGTTAAGACATCCTGCAGATGGTAAAGCGTGTGGAAGGCATTCGATGAACGATATGTAGATTTCTTCTCTGATTCTCGCAATATAAGGCTTCCTCTTAATTTGTAGCGATGGTTTCAACCCATTTAGAACAATGAGTACCACTTATAGTACATGGCCAGTTGTATTGATTACATATAATTTACTACCTTGGATTTGTATGAAAAAGTCATCTTTTATCTTATCAATGATTATTCTGGATGAAAAGGGTCCTGAGAATGATATTGATGTTTTTTTGCAACCTTTAATTGAGGAGTTACAAAAATTGTGGGAGGGCATAGAATCATATTGAACCAACAAAATTTTCATATGCGAGCTGCATTATTATGGACTATAAATGACTTTCCTGCATATGAAATTGTCTGGTTGGAGCGCCAAAGGAAAGCTTGCATGCCCGTGTTGTGCAGAGCAAACACATTCTAAGTGGTTATGCAATGGAG
Organism: Tillandsia fasciculata; assembly: GCA_029168755.2. NCBI lineage: Eukaryota > Viridiplantae > Streptophyta > Magnoliopsida > Poales > Bromeliaceae > Tillandsia > Tillandsia fasciculata. The sequence continues at coordinate 13,979,625 of CM054947.1, read as the reverse complement.
GGAAGTATAGTTACATGGGTCATCGTCGTTGGCTACCCGTGGGACATATATTTCATTATCAATTTTTTTTTTTGACGGTAGAGAGGAGATTAGATCTGGGAACCAAGCTTTTAATATGTTCAAGAAAAAAATGCTAAAACATATTGGTACTTTTATTTGCACATATTATTTATTTTAAAATTTTATATTTGTACATTTAGAATATACTTTTAACATTAAATTTTTTATTTTATTAGTCAAAATTTAGATATCCTGAGGGAACAAGATATTGGGTATTAGAATCTTTAAACAAAAAGTGGAGAAACTATAAAAGTGAGCTAAAATGTGAATAATTTTCGACTAACAAACCGATTCAAGAGATAGTTAACAACGTGCCTCTCGGTGTGATCCGAGATTAATGGACTAGTCTAGTAGCGCATTGGTGCACCGAGAAAAGGAAGGTAATGTTTTTCTTATACCATTTATTCCAATATTAATTAGTTTATTTATCTCTAACTTTAATATATTTTTTTTATAGAAACTTTGTGAAGTGAATTCCATTTCTGCAAAGAAGGTGAAGATGCCCCACACTTCTGGTATAAAGAGTTATGCAAGAAAGCGAAAAGAAATGGTAAAGGGTTTGATGTTAAAATGCATTTAATTTTATATGATATTGTATGTCTCTCTATTATTTATAAGTTATTATTTATAATTATAGAAAATTTTTTTTGGCAAAGAACCTGATCGACTAACTTTTTACGAGGTGACTCATAAAAAAAAAAAAGAATGAAAATTTCGTAAATGAGGATGCGGAGAATAGTTTGGTAATTATAATTTTTTTTTGTATCATTATATCTAATATTCATATGATTTGTGGAATACTAATATTTTTTTCTCAAATATTTAATAGAATACAGCGCGTAAAAAAAATGCTGAACTTTCTCAAAATTCTGAATCTGATACAGGTAAGCTAATGGATGAAGCATTTCTTAATGCTATGAGTGCTGAGCATAATGGACGTGTGAAAGGTTTAGGTTTGGGACCTACATTAAGATCATACTATGGTATGAAGCATATGAATTTGCCAACAAGGAGCGAATCAAGTGGGAGCCGATAAGAGGAGGTAGAAAGACTCAAAGGAGAATTGGAACAAATGAAAAACAGAATGGAATAATGTTTCTCACAAATGGATAGTATAAAAGCACTACGGTCAGTTAGAGATCCCAATTCTCAGGTATATCAATTTAATAGCAAGTTATTACTAATAATATATTTGAATAGTTTTGTATTTTAGTATAAATAATAATTTTTATATTGTTTGATACTTTTATAGATTATGGGTGGCAAATACTAATCCGATTGATACATTTTCTTCGAATCATCAATCATCGAATGCAAGTCATGAACCTAGAAGTGAAGAAAAACATCGAAAATAAGTTTGAAATGGAGAACTTTTGAAAACTCAAATATTGACTGTTGTTATAACTATTTAAACTTTTTTTTTTTTTTTTAGTATGCTGCTACTATTTGATATATGTTGAATGAGATTGTGTTTTAGATCACATGTTATGTTGCTACTATTGGATATATGACGAATGAGATTGTGTTTTGGATCACATGTTATGTTGCTACCATTGTTTATATGTCGAATGAGATTGTGTTTTAGGATATATGTCGAATGGAATTGTGTTTTGGATTACATGTTAAAGAATTAGTTTTTGTTATTTATTGAAAATTGTTCATATTGTTAATATATTTTTTTGATTGAATAATATTTTCGTTTATTGATAATTAGATCAAAATAAGTGTTAATATTATGTTGTATTATATTTGTAAGATGGAGACGGTTGAAACCACCTCTACATGTTGCTTGTAGAGGCGGTTTAAACCGCCTTTATAAATTACTATTTGTAGAGGCGGTTTAAACCGCCTCTATAGATTAAAATTTGTAGAGGCGGTTCAAACCGTCTCTACGTATTAAAATTTGTAGAGGCGGTTCAAACTGTCTTTATATTATTACTAGAAAAAGAATAAAAAAAATAATTAACAAAAATATTGGAGCGGGTTAAACCGCCTCTATATACCGCCTTTAGGTACCTCCAACGGTCACTAAAACTGTCTCTACAGTCTTAGAGGCACGGTCCTATAGATGATTTAAACCGTTTCTACAATAACTAACAACCGCCTCTACGACCGTATTTTCTTGTAGTGGCACTACTTGGGAATTGGGAAGTTGCAGAGTCTTACTTGAGTAGGCTAGGTTGATCCAATCACAAAGCACATGATGTGCTCTTCATTAATTTGCTAGCTAGGACTAATTTTGAAACGTACAAGAATATTGAGTTTTTTAATTAACATTGTGTCAAAAATAATCTGAAGCTCTCTCCATTCAAAGAGGTCTCAATTCTATTCTTATATTCTTAATTATTAGCATTCCCTTGTTTCTTTAGTTACCTCTTCATGTGGTGCATGTGGTATAGTTCAACTAATACGTGTGAGCTAGATATGAGATTCACTTGATATTAATCTATCATCTTCAATATTAGTGCATGTGATTTGAGATTCACATTATATTTACTATCTCCAATCATGCATATGGTATAGTTTACGTGATATTGTTCGCACCGAAATGAGTCACCGACTGTTGACATGGTCCGGTTTGTGATCAGCTTCGGAACTAATTAACCCTCTCGATGTGATGCACCGCGTACCAAATGATTAGGTCGAGGAGGGATCCTCTCGATTGGGTTCTTCTCAATCAAACTCTAGAGCCGGTTCGACCCTAAAGAGCCGAACTAGGATTTGAAGGCATGAAATGACACGGCCAAATATCCGATTGAATATTGTATTGCTCAAAAAGTGTTACAGGGTACGATTATAAGTAAGACTACTCTTAGAAAAGTTATAAGAAAAGCTATAAATACTGGTAGAAAAATATATTTAGAAAAGCGGTAGGGAAAGCAGTAAACTTAGTCTAGAAAAGCTGTAAATACAGGTATTGAAGGTATAGGATAGTAGAGGTGGTCTCTAGCTTACGAAGTTGTCGAAACTTTTTCTCCTAGTTGGTCGCTTATTTATACTAGTTCAAACCATGTGCGTATCCGCCGGTTTGGGCAATGGCATGACTTACAGGGAATCATCGCGTATCTCTCAACCACTTTTCTTTGAGGTCGTCTCTTCATGACTAAATAGTGACTCTTTTTCACCTTAGTTCATCCCCAAGATTTGTGCGCCGAGGCGTGATTCGCATCTGTTACGAAATTAGCGTACTATACCTTCGAACCTTTCTCTATTAGGATCGGTACTTTTGTGCCTTGGTTTTCACTTTCCTTCGACTCGTGAAGCCGATTTTTGACCGAGCTCTGACCTTGCTCTTATCCCTCATTATCGATCGGTTAAGGGAACCAATGACCCGATTTCCTTTGCGCAACCAATCGGGGCTAGCTTTAGCCGAGATAAAGTTGTTTCTTATCGGCCCAAGGTTCTATCGGCTAACCCTTTTGGTCCGATATCTGCGCAACGTGTCACTTTCCTATTTGACAACATCTCTTTCCACGTGGCAATATTTTTTGGTTTCAATAATGCCCTCTCGACAATTGTGCGAAGTATTTTTCGAGTGTTTGTCAAAACCCTAATTAAGGATCAGCATGTGTACTGATCATTCCTTTTGTCCTTCGTCATCATATAATCTCCTTTGTCTTACTTGCACTTTATTCGCAGCTAATTTGAACTCAAAGGTTAATCTATCTGCCGCTTCGATCGGACGACCATCTCTCGGGCCCCTATCGTGTCCTCATTAAGGATTAAACTTTGTCTTACTTGCTCTTGCATCGAGGCTAGTTTGATTTCAACAATCGATCTTCCCGCCATTTTGATCCCACGGCTGCCGATTTGGCTTCCATCACTTCCCCATTAAGGATTGGTGTCTTCGATCTCCATGATCACTTGAGATAGGAGTCGTGCTAACGTCAACCTCTCATTCGATGGCTCACGTTTGTGCTCTAATCTAATCACCATTAATGTCGCCGTTTTCGAGAGACGGTGGTCACTGTTCCATTGTTTCAGAAAGCTTGTTCCCTTTTCTTTTAAGCTTGCTGAGTACATAATTCTTCGGTTGTAACGATCCGACCCACTAGCAATAATAATTTGTTGGGCGCAAACCACAACCCAAAATGCTTAAGCCCAGTTGTTATTACTAGTGTTCATGTCTCTTATATACTCAATCACAATCCCAATCACATCCGATGTGGGACTATTGGGGTGTCACAAACTCCCCCCGTTTAGGCCTGATGTCCTCGTTAGCCCAAACACACGCACAGCCTAAGATCACCAGGCGATATAAGACTTGTCTCGCTAGCCCTATCATCTAGACCCAGGCTCAGCCGAGACTCATCACACACTTCCGGCTGGTTATTGACTCTGATACCAAATGTAACGATCCAACCCACTAGCAATAATAACTTGTTGGGCCCAAACCACAACTCAAAATGCTTAAGCCCAGTTATTATTACTAGTGTCCATGTCTCTTATATACTCAATCACAATCCCAATCACATCCGAGGTGGGACTATTTGGGTGTCACATCGGTACTCGATTTTTCTCTGCACTAAAACTCATTCCTTTTTGTCTTTCGTTCTTGTTCTTTTCCATTTCTTCTCACTGTTTTCTTCGGCTCATCTCATATCTTTCCCCTCTGGTGCTGCTCCCTTACCGTCGAACCCCGATGTTAACATCAAGTTACTCCGCCCGTCGGAAGACGACCCAATGCACTTCTTTCTTGGTCCTTCTTTCGTCAGTGATCCCACCGAGCGGATTTTCTCGTTCGTGACTGACGGCATTCCTCTTCAGGTGGATAAAGCATTTCTTGGCACCTGGGTTTCCAACAAAAGCTTTAGGAGGAGCCTTCGTACTTGGCCCATCATCTCCGAGCATTATCTTCAATGGCTCGATCGGGTCCAAGCCGCTTTCGGGGATTTATGGAAGGAAGTTGACATCTTTGATGCCATCCAGTTATCCCTCCATGCTTATCAAGCCGACCATCTTCTCATGGCTTCGGCATTGAGTTTTTGGTCGCCTCACTCCAACGTCTTCTTCTTACGTTCGAGTCCTTTTACCCCAACGTTGTTGGATGTGGCCGCCATCATTGGATTGCAGCTCCACGACGTCATCCTCTCTTCGGCCTTCACACCCGATAACACAGATGATTTCGCCTTGGGCTTGGAAAGAAGATGGATTTGGCTTATGGCAAGTTTGCCAAAATCTTCACGTGCCAAGGAAATAAGACGGTATCTAAGGAAGAACATACAATTTTCCTCTGGTACTGGCTATGCCATAGCCTGTTCTGCACCTAGTCATAGAAAATGAACCGAAATTTTCTGCCGATCACCATCGCACTTGCCAATGGCCAGAAGATTGCTCTCGGCCCTTATTTTCTCACCTTTTCGTACTGGGAGATTTACGAGGCCATTAAACCGCTCAACAAGAGGGAGAACAAGATAGCAATCGGCTCTAGTTGCGGGGTTCTATGGTTCTTGCAACTATGTCTTCAGTTCTACTTCCCAGCGCTCTACCAAACTTCGCTCTCTCCCATTTCCTTTTCTCAAGCGACAACCTATGGCCGATCCTTCGGATGCCTCGAGCTGTTCTCCTTGGGTAACTCACTTGATTTTGTTCATTATTTTAAAGTGTTTTACACCGAGGGGGAGTGGTCTTTGGGCCACTGGGTGCCCTTCGGCTCACGGAAGTACGGACCTTCCTGGTTCTGGGAGCGGTTCGAGTACATTCGCAACTAGGCAAAGTCGGCAGAGCTTGCCGATTATTCCGTCATTTGGTATTCGTTCCTGTCCTCGAGGGACCTTCATATCGACCTTAAGAGCCGATCGAAGTTAATCCCGAGTATCGAAGTTTACGGCCCACACTTTGCGGCATGGCAATTCAGCTAACTACAAGCGCTCCCCGCTCCGGCTTCCTACTTCACGGATAACTCGTATCGTACTAAGCATCTAGTGAAGGGGGCAACCGAGGTGGATCGGATTACGGCCGCGAATAAGCGTTTGAAGCGACGCTTCATTTCGATGTTGTTTGCTCCGGTCACCGATGAGTCTTCCGATGAGCTCTTCCAATGAGTATGGGCCAATGCTTGCAACATTCTGTTCGGCGTCACCTTTTTCGATATGCTTGGTCGGTTTGACTTCGACACCGACATTTTATCCAAATTGGGAGGTAAACTTTTATCTTTTCTTCAAGTCTTTTCATATTTCGATAATCCTTTGATGTGATTTTCTTTGCGCCAGCTGGGCCTTCGACTTCGGCTACTGGGCCAATCCTTGAGGAGGGTGTAGTCCCTTTTCAGACACTGCCGATGCATTTCTTTTCTTTCTCTTCTCTTAGAGATTTCTTCATTTCATTGATATTGCTTTCTGCCTTAGCCGGACCGTCCTGCCGGGCAACCGACTCGCCGCTCCACCCGTGAGAAGCGCCCTTCCCGACGGCCTTCGGCCGCTCATCGACTCATCAAGGAAGAGCCGATCATGGAGGAAGCTGTTCAATTGGGGCAAGGCACTTCGGTTGTCAGAACTTCAGCCACTGCGCAGGTAGTTTGCGGCTTAGACCGTCGCTTTGTCACACCACAGATGTAAACTAGAACCCGGGCTCGCCAACAGATCCGCCATATACGTGAAATTTTTCACGTACACGAAGCGTCAGTAACCTGCTCGAGTATAAATAACCATATAGAAGAGCAAAAACAGAGCTAAACTAAAGTAAACATCAGACTAGAACTGTACCATAAAACTCAAATATACATAATCATCTCTCAGAAGCAGAAAATAAATACAAACAGCTGGCAAAAGCCAGTCCCAAAGTATAGTAGTCTGAAATAAAATACAATAAAAGGGTACATAGCCACAATCTGACTCGAAAAGTAAATGGAAGGAGATCTATCTATCTACGATCCCCTTACCTCAATCCGCTGGCGCTGCTACAGCTTCGGAGGACTTTGAAAAAGGAGAGCAACGACGGGTGTGAGAACTACGTACTAAAAGCCAGGAGTCCTCAGTGGGTATGTCATCAAAACTCTGTGTGTAACGATCCGGCCCACTAGCAATAATAACTCGTTGGGCCCAAACCACAGCCCAAAATGCTTAAACCTAGTTATTATTACTAGTGTCCATGTCTCCTATAAACCCAATGACAATTCCATCCACATCCGATGTGGGACTATTGGGTGGGGGCGTCACAGACTCCCCCCGTTTAGGCCTGACGTCCTCGTTAGCCCAAACACACACACAGTCCAAGATCACCAGGCGATGTGAGACTCGTCTCGCTAGTCCTGTCATCAAGACCCAGACTCAGCTGAGACTCGCCGCACACTTCCGGCTGGTTATTGGCTCTGATACCAAATATAACGACCCGGCCCACTAGCAATAATAACTCGTTGGGCCCAAACCACAGCCCAAAATGCTTAAGCCCAGTTATTATTACTAGTGTCCATGTCTCCTATAAACCCAATGACAATTCCATCCACATCCGATGTGGGACTATTGGGTGGGGGCATCACACTGTGTTAAGGATTTTGTGTTGGCGTATTTCGTGAAGTGTTTTAAGTCTTGAAGATTGAAGATGAAGAATTGTGGATCATATACATCAATCTCAAGAAGAATGAATTCAAAAGGATCACGTATGTTTAACTAAATAATTTTGGTGATCCGAATACATTCTTGTAGTTTAGAAACACTTGGAATATTCTTAATTACATAAAAATAAAAAAACTAGACATTTTGAGTGTTCAGGATCCGGATCAGGACATTCCAGTCCGGACCCCGAACAGAGTTGAGTTCATGCGTAACTCCAGTCCGGAACAGTCCCCAGTCAGTCCGGACCCCGAACTGTGTGTTTGCTGAAATCGCATGAACAGTCTGGATCAGAGAATTCTAGTCCGGACCCTGAACTGTTTTTTTAGAAAATTTGTTGGAAAGGACGACAGTCCGGATCAGCCAAATCCAGTTCGGACCGCCGTGCGGAAAAAATTATGTTAAGTCAGTTTTTGATGTTTATCTCTTTCCAAAGGTTTCTAACCTATAAATAAACTCTAATTTCACATCTAGGATAACCGAATGAAACCAGAAAAAATATAAAAAATTTACATGTATAGAGAAGAAAAGAAAACATGATCTAATCTATATTTCTTCATCTATATTGTTCAATTTAATTCTAGGGTTTCCAAACTCGCTATTTCTTGTAGAATCAAATTGAAGAATACTTAGTTGGTAATTTCTTATCTATCTTTGATCTAAGTATTCGGCGGATTATCATCACCAAGAAAATAATGATTTTCCAAAATTAGCGCATAGATTCACGTGGCCTTGTGGATTCAAGGTGCAACCGCTCTCATGGATTCGGAGCGAGGTACGTTCGTGTGATCGATACGTGCTACCTTGGTGAAGACCGTGGATTCGGTTGGACGTCGTGGATTCGACGTTGGACGTCGTGGATTCGGTGTTGGACGCAAATCGCGGATTCGAGGCGCATTGTGGAGCGAGCGGAGAAGATCTACTCGGAGCGTATGGAAAAGGTTGAGTCGTAGTGTTACGGTAACTCACCTTGTACGTCTTTAATCTTAGTGGATTTCGCCGTGTTATCGGTATCGTGGTTTTTTACTCCTGCGACGGAGTTTTCCACGTAAAATCTTGCGTACTTTATTTATTTTCTGCATTGGATTATTTTTTACGCAATAATTTGGTGTGCTTATTGTTTACACCTATTTACCCCTCCTCTAGGTGGTTTTTTTCCTATTCAGATCCCTTATTAACATAACCCACAAGTGGTATTAGAGCGGGAATAGGGTTGTAAACAATGGTTGAAGGCGGAAACATCAATAGACCACCGTTCTTCGATGGAACAAATTATGCATATTGAAAAGTACGCATGAGAGCATTTTTGATTTCCATCGATGAACGGGTTTGGCAATCAATTGAGTTTGGATGGACAAATCCTACTGAGATTATTGTCGATGTTCCTACCCTCAAACCTAGGTCGAAGTGGACTAAGGAAGAAATTGATGCATCTTCTTACAACGGCAAGGGAATTAATGCTTTATTTAATGCTTTATCACAAACTGAGTTTTCTCTCGTCTCGGTATGTGAGACCGCGAAAGAAATCTGGGATACTCTACAAGTTACACATGAGGGTACAAGCCTTGTGAAGATTCAAAAATTATAAATACTTACAAGCAAATTTGATTCAATTCATATGGTAGAAAATGAATCGTTCACAAATTATTACACACGATTGCAAGATATCGTAAATACATGTTCTAACTTAGGAGAGAAAATTTCAGAATCTAAAGTTGTAAGAAAGATTTTGAGAACTCTTCCTGAAAGATTTCGCCCTAAGGTCGCAGCCATTGAAACAGTAAAACACCCGGACGAAATCAAAGTAGAAGAATTAGTTGGTGCACTTCAAACATATGAAATGACTTTTCCTACTAACTATTCTTCTGGAAAGCTTTCCTCTTCTTCTAAGTCTTCAAGTTTTGTATTGAAATCAACAAAAGAAGAAGACGCGGATTCATCTTCCTTAGACGCTGATGATAATCTATCAATGGAGGATTTCGAGAAACAGATTGCATTCTTGACAAGAAAATTTCGCCGAAGCTTTCGAAGAGGAAATTCAAGCAAACCATCATCATTCGTTAAGTCAAAGAAAGGCAAAGGAAACTCAAGCTTTAAATCAAGAAAGCAAGAGGGTTCTTCAAAGGACAAGAAGAACACCGAGGGACAAATCCAGTGCTTCAAATGCTGAGGTTTTGGTCATATCTCAACGGAGTGTCCCAATAAGAATCCAATAAAGAAGAAGGCTATGCAAGCCGTCACATGGGGTGACACTTCCACTTTCGATGAGTCATCTTCCAGTGATGAGGATAACAATGCCGGAGCATTCATTGCGTCCACAACTTCATCTTTTATGTGCTTTTCATCGATTACATCCGGTTCAATGCCTGTTTCTTCCCAGCATAAACAAGTGACATCGAATAATGAACCGAGCGATTCCGAAGGTGAAGACTTTGCTTTTGCCTACCATAAATTATTAAAGGATTCTAAGAAATTGGCAAAATATAACAAGAATTTGAGAAAAATTTGTGGGATCTTGAAGAACAATCCAACAAAGCAATTTCTCTCTCAAAAGCTCTTGAAGAGGAAAGGGACAACTTGATCAAGATAAACACTTCCCTTCAAGAGAAGAACGAGCATTTCGAGAAGGAAAATATCACATTGGTGGATAAAGCAAATCACTTCTTGAAGCTCCACTCCGAGGCTCAACAAGAAAAATTGGAGATGACAAAGACCATATTCCAACTTAAGGAAGATTTGAAGATTTCTCTTCAGGAAGGAGTAAGTTGGATAAGTTGCTTGGTCTTGGTCAAACGAATCGTTTGGGCCTTAGATGTTAAGGATTTTGTTTTGGCGTATTTCGTGAAGTGGTAAATGTCTTGAAGATTGAAGATGAAGGATTGTGGATCAACTATATCAATCTCAAGAAGAATGAATTCAAAAGGATCAGATACGTTTAACTAAATAATTTTGGTGATCCGAATACATTCTTATAGTTTAGAAACACTTGGATGATTTTTTAATCGTATAAAAATAAAAAACTGGACAAGTTGGATGTTCATGATCCGGACCAGCCACGTCCAGTCCGGACCCCGAACATGGTTTGGTTAATGCAATTTTTTCAGTCCGGACCACCCCTGTTTTAGTCCGAACCCCGAACTGCGTTTTTCAAAAAATCTTCTAGAAAAAGACGACAGTCCGGATCAGCCAAATCCAGTCCGGACCGCCGTGCGGGAAAAAAGTTTGTTAAGTCAGTTTTTTATGCTTATCTATTTCCAAAGGCTACCTATAAATAAACGCTATTATTTATCTTTTAAATAGAATCCAAAAGCAGAAAAATCCACATATATAGAGAAGAAAGGAAAACATGATCTAATCTTTGTTTCTTCATCTATATTGTTCAATTTGATTCTAGGATTTCCAAACTCTTATTTCTTGTAGAATCAAATTGAAGAATACTTAGATAGTGTTTTCTTCTCTTTCTTTGATCTAAGTATTCGGCGGATTATCATCACCAAGAAAACAACGATTTTACCAAAAATCGGCGCGAGGATGCGCATGGCCTTGTGGATTCAAGGTGCTACCGCTCTCGTGGATTCGGAGCGAGGCACGTTCGTGTGATCGAGATGTGCCACATTGGTGAAGACCGTGGATTCGGTTGAACATCGTGGATTCGACATTGAACATCGTGGATTCGGCGTTGGGACGCAAATCGTGGATTCGAGGAGCGTTCGGAGCGAGCGGAGAAGATCAACTAGGAGCGTATGAAAATGGTTGAGTCGTAGGGTTACGGTAAATCACCTTGTACGTGTTTAATCTTAGTGGATTTCGCCGTGTTATTGGTCCCGTGGTTTTTTACTCCTATGATGGAGTTTTCCACGTAAATCTTGCGTACTTTAATTATTTTCCGTATTGGGTTATTTTTTTACGCAACGATTTGGTGTATTTATTATTTTCACCTATTCACCCCACCTCTAGGTGGTTTTTTCCCTATTCAGATCCATATTATTCATAACCCACATTAGATACGATTGAACTGGTGAGGGTCCAAGTTCGAGCAAGACGGTTTTTGTGCCTCAGTCGCTTGCTCCTCCTCTGACGAAGATCATCGCATCAAACGTAAACAAGTCTACCTCATTGCGGTCAGGATCAAATCTGTCCAAGGTATGTTATCGTTGTGGTTTTGCAGGGCACATAAGACGGAATTGCAAGTTTGGAGTCAAGCAGACAAATCAAGCAAAACTTGCAACAACTACCAACAAGTTCATCCACCAGAAATTTCGCAAGAACCAACCAAAGGTCAAGAACAATGGTAGCACATTCCACAAGACAAAATTGTCATGGAAATCGAACAAATGTGATCAGCTGAACAAGACGCGTTCACCAAGGAGATCAACTTCACGATCATTGCCGACGTATTCCAAAACTCGTAAGGTTTGGGTGCGCAAAGGTGAACTCTTCCCTTGTCTTGTCATTCATACATCACTACATGCATATGATAATTCGTCTTGGTATCTAGATAGTGGTTGTTCTCATCATATGACTGGTGATAAAAACTATTTTCAAACGTTTGAGAAAACCTCCGGAGGACTTGTAGTTTTCGGAGATGGACGATCTTCAAAAATAGTTGGCAAAGGAACAATTGCTATTCAAGATGGCCCGATTTTGAATAATGTTTTATTTGTTGAAGGCCTTAACACTAACCTCATAAGCATTAGTTAATTGTGTGATAATGGTTTCTCAGTTAATTTCTCTTCTGTTGAATGCATTGTAACTGACAAAAACCATTCATTCTTTTTGAAAGGGGTTAGATCTCAAAATAACTGCTATGTAGTTCCTAATAAATTTTCTGAACATTGTAATCTAGTGTCACTTGATAATGAAACACTTTGGCATGAAATACTAGGTCACATGAACTTTAAGGAACTATCTAGAATATCTAACAAAGACATAGTTAGAGGTGTTCCTAAACTGAACTTCAAAGAAAATATTGTGTGTGGAGGTTGTCAAAAGGGAAAACAAACTAGATCCATTCACAAGAATTTGAACCATGTAGGAACAAAACGCCCATTACAATTATTGCATATGGATTTAATGGGGCTAACTTGTCAACCTAGTTTGGGTGAAAAATGGTACATATTTTTTTCGTGATTGATGATTTCTCTAAATATTCATGGGTAGCATTTTTAAAAGAGAAAGCAGATACTTTCGATTCTTTTCATGAGATTTGTCATCGTATTATGATTGAGAAGAATGAAAAGATCGTTCATGTTCGGAGTGATAGAGGTGGAGAATTCATCAATTCTAATTTCATTGATTTTTGCATTTCAAACGACATAAAACATGAATTCTCTGCATCTTATACACTGCAACAGAACGGTGTAGTCGAGCGCAAAAATAGAGTTGTACAAGAGAATGCGCGTGTTATGCTTCATAGCCGGGAACTACCTTTATATTTTTGGGCTGAAGCAGTTAACACCGCGGTCTATGTGATCAATCGCATCTATTTGCGCCCGAGTACTTTGAATACCCCCTATGAACTTTGGTTCTGTAGAAAACCGAATATAAAATATTTTCGTAACTTTGGGAGTCGTTGTTACATTTTACGCGATCGAGAAAATATTAGAAAATTTGACTCTCGAAGTGATGAAAGAATTTTTATGGGTTATTCTACAAACAGTAGAGCATATCGGATATTTAACCTTGAATCTAAAATGATGGTAGAATCTTTCAATGTTAAAGTAGATTAAGCTTTTCATTTTTTTTCTGATAAATCTACTACTGATATGTCTATTGATGATGAATCTCCTGCTAACGATATTGCATCCTTGCATGATAATACTTCTGAAAATTTTGATGCATCTCATGCTTCTCCTAGTTCATCCAATGTGCAGGAATCATTGCAAATACCCCCGAGTACTCCGTTACCTCAAACACTTCGAATCTCCAAGGACCATCCGGAATCAAACATCATTGGAGATCCTCTAGAAGGAGTTAGAACTCGGAGACAATTGGAATGTGGAGTCGCATGCTATGTCTCCATGGTAGAACCAAGGAACATTGATGAAGCTCTTCAAGATGACTATTGGATTAAAGCAATGCAAGAAGAGCTCAATCAATTTGAAAGGAACAAAGTCTGGGAATTAACGAAGCCCCCGAAGCAACAAAATATCATCGGTACAAAATGGATTTTCAAGAACAAGAAAAATGAAGATGGTATCGTTATTTGGAACAAAGCACGTCTAGTTGCTCAGGGCTATTCACAAGTTGAAGGTATAGACTTTGATGAGACTTTCGCCCCGGTTGCTCGTCTCGAGTCCATTCGTATACTTTTCGCAATTGCTTGTCATTTTAAAATAATTTTTTTTCAAATGAACGTTAAGAGCGCATTTTTAAATGATTTTCTAAATGAGGAAGTTTATGTTGCTCAACCGAAAGGTTTCATTGATCATAAACTACCTAACCATATTTTTCGATTGAAAAATGCTCTTTACGGTCTAAAATAAGCACCGCGAGCATGGTACAAAAAATTGACAAAGCACATTTTGCAAAAGGGCTATACTCGAGGGGGAGCCGATCGGACACTTTTTGTGAAGCATTTTCAGGACAACTTCATTGTGGCACAAATATATGTGGATGACATCGTGTTTGGTGTTACGAGGAACAACGATGCTCCAAAATTCGCCGAGACGATGGAAAGCGAATTTGAGATGTCCATGCATGATGGGCAAGCTTACGTATTTCCTTGGATTGCAGATTAAGCAAAGTAATGATAGCATTCATTTATGTCAATCCAAGTATGCGAAGGAGTTGGTCAAGAAATTCGGATTAGAGAATTCTAAAGACTTTCCGACAACTATGGGAACTAGCAATAAGGGATTAGGAAGTGAATCTCACGGAGAAAGTGTAGACGAGAAGCTTTATCGAAGTATGATTGGAAGTCTACTCTACCTTACGGCTAGTCGCCCGGATATTTCTTTCAATGTTGGGATTTACGCGAGGTATCAATCAGCACCGAAGGAAATTCACCTGAAAGCGGTGAAAATGATAATCCGGTATGTCAAAGGTACATTAAATTTCTGAATTTGGTATCCTATGGGCACAGCTCTCGATATTATAGGATATTCGGATGCCGATTGATCTGGATCAGTGGATGATAGAGAGAGCACGAGTGGTGCATGTTTTTACCTTGGCCATTGTCTTGTTGCATGGCATAGTAAAAAGCAAAACTGCATTGCTCTCTCGACTGCCGAGGCGGAATACATTTCAGCGGGAAGTTGCTCAACTCAATTGATTTGGATGAAGAGTGTATTGAGTGACTTCCGCATCCCTGCGACCTCGGTAACTATTTTGTGTGACAACACTAGTGCTATTAATATTTCTAAAAACTATGTGTTGCACTCAAGAACAAAATATATTTAACTTAGATATCATTTTCTTAGAGAGCTAGTTGAATCAAACACTTTACAAATTTCTTATATTTCAACTGAAGATCAATTACCCGATATCTTGACAAAACCTTTAGATCAAAAACGTTTTATTCATTTGCGAAAAGCACTTGGTATGCTTTCTGTGAAATAACAATTTTTGAGCCATTGCTTAGGTTAGGTTTTGTTTTGTGTTTTGTGTTCTTTTTGTTTGTATTAGAACATTAACTGAGCATTAGTATAATTGACTTTAATTACATCTTTCATATTTTGAGAAATTTATTATGATTTGGATATCATTATAACTCTCTTGATGCATTGATCATTTATATAATTTATTTCATCTTTATTTGATCAAAGTCAATTCCTCACTCAATGATCTCTTGGTGTAGTTTTTATCTTATTTGATATTGAAATAAGTATTAACATGAGATCAATGGTTGGTTGAATACTGAATATATTTTGTAATTGATAGTCAATTGAGGAGGAGTTTATTTAATTTTTCATGCTCAAAAGATGTGGAAAGAGTTACATCCCTTAATGGAGTGTGAAAACTACCATTACAAGGAGGAAAGAGCTACCACCTCGGTCGTCTGAGTACTGTGTGCAGCTACCACATGTTTACCAAGCATGGTGTTCTTGTTTACTTGATAAAATATTATTTTGGAATACTTGACTTTGTCGAATTCCAAGGTTGGTATAAGGTGGGATTTTAAATTGAAAGATACTCAAAGAGCCACTCGATCCCTAAAACATATTGATTAGATAGCATTATCTAATTTATTTGGAATTTCAAACATCTATCGATCTTTGTGTTTCATTTTCTTTGCTTGATTAATGATTTGATAAACACATTACTCATAAGATCGAGTTTGATGTTTTGAACTTGCTCAACTTTAGAGGATATAACTTTTATAAATTTTCGTTTCATTATTTGAGTATTAATGATAGATTTAGCATAATCTATTTCTTTTGATGTGAAACGATACTTTTTGTTTAAAGTTGATATGCAAGAATGCTTACATACTTTTCTGGATTTTCTGAAATTTTTACAAATTTTTTTGAAGAAAAAGTTGCAGGCAGTCTGGACTGGATTGACTCAGTCCGGATCCCGAACGTTGGGATTTCCTGCGCCAAGCCGATCCGGACTGAACTCCCGACCCAATCCGGACCGCAGCTAGGTTTTGATAAAAACGAAAGGGGTTTGAATTTCTATTCACTCTAAACTTTTGTTTCTTGCTACCTTGAGTTTCTCTCTCTAGAATCAAAGGCATTTGGATCTTTTGCAACTTGTTTTCACTCGATCCAAGTAAGTTCTTATGATCAAAACTCTTGTTTTTCACTGTTTTGCTTAAGTTCATCAAAACGTGAGGGATTTCATTGTATAATCTCATTTTTGCACGATTTTTTATCAAATTTCTTTTGAAATAAGAACTCTGGATACCTTAGATTTGTTTCTATGTCTTGTATTCATTTGATTAACGAATTTTTGGGCTTCGATTTCTAAAAATTCGGTTTTAGGGCAAATTTTAGGAATTTTTGAAAATCATGGGATTGATCTATTTTTAAAATTCTTTTTGGAAAATTGTCTTGATTCCTAGTCTCTATACATGATAAAGATTGTTTGGGTATAAATTTTCAAAATTTTGAAATTAAACAATTTTTTTCATGTTTTTGAGTTCTTGCTCACAGGACCTAATTTTCAAAAATCTGGAAGCAATGGTTTTTGGCTGGATTATTGTGTTCATCACGACAATTGTCAGCACTCGCGTGACCAACAAACTTAAAAGAGCAAGAAAGACTCAAACCGAGGGAGAGTTAGTTTCATTGGATGAATCGGAAACTGAGTCCGAGGAATGGGAGCAATTGACTGAAGCCGCAGCCAAGGCATCTTCTGCATCAAAGGGCAAAGGCCCAGCTTCAACAAAGGCGAAGACTACGCCTACTGCCGCTGAGAAAAGGAAAGCTCCAATGGAGCCAATGTCGATGAAGCGAAAAAGAGTTGCACGGAAGAGGGGTCGATCTCGTGGAATTAAGATTGAAGAGCCACTTGCGAGTGAGCCACTGTAGTACCCATAATTTTTGAAACCGAAATTAAGTTTAAATAAAATTTTTTGGATTATTTAATTAAAAAAAATGGATTATTAATAGTGTAAATATGGCCCAAAAATATTGACTTTTGATCGGAATCTGATCTCAAAAATCTGAGATCACCAGTGCGACCGCCTCGTCGAAACAAGAAAGATTGATATTTACATATTTTCGATTTGACGGTCGGATCTTCCGCAAATCAGCGAAGAAGTTGTGGGGCCCATAACTTAAGTTGTGAATAGTAACCCTGATTTAATTCCCCTCTCGACCAACGTCGGCCGTTTCGCCATCTGGACCCAAACATAGCAGTATGAGTAGTCAATCCTAGCTACTTCTGACGTTCTGAATGCAATGGCACCGACGGAATTCGCGTTTGGCGACCCTGGTGCATCGGAATGCGTGCCCAACAGTGAAATTTACTATATTTTATAGGCCGAGAATTTTTAGGAGCACCGAATCAAGAAAACAAATACGCTATTTGAAAGGTCTCGACGAGCCGGATGTCGTGGCGAAATCCGTTTTTTATTTTGATGACCCATGTGCCTCAAAATGCGTGAAATACGCCGAAAAAGGGGTATTTTTGTTAAAAACCCTTATATTTTATATACCATTTCGAATGAGGTTTTTTTTGGTGGAGTATCTGGGTGCAATTGTGACCTACAGGATGGACCTAGGGGTTAGAGGCACGAGGTACAAGGACCTATTAGCATTTTGTTACAAAAGGGAGTTATCTCTTGGTGTCTCTTGGGCTCCTCGTGGGGGGGGGTTACAACCATCCGAGGGGACACTTAAACCCTGGAATGCATTTAAGCAAAGCAAAACTTCCCTCCCCATTAGCTCTGGATCACCAAGAGCCGCAGCCATTGAAGGGAAAAATACCGAGCTTGAGTGAGGGAGGAGAAGACTTGCATCTGGGATCTCCAAGTTGGTCCCTGTGCTTTCTGGAGGAATGATATGCCTCCTGGGATATATTATTTTCGCTAGCCAAATTTTTGATTTATTATTTGATATGAGACTATTGAAATGTTACAGAATAATAATTACCTGGGGAGCGGCTGCTGCAGAAGCAGTAGCGCTGCTACCGTCGGGGAGGCGGTACTCGTTCATGACCCAGTCGGTCTTGGTGCTGCGGGGCGCGCGGCCCTGGTAGTAGACGAGGGTCTTCTTGAGGCCGATGAGGCGCTTGGGGTCGGCGGCGCTGCGGATGGGCCGGTCGGAGCCGGTGGCCTTCCAGAACCCCCGCTCCGTCGTCCGGCTCGGCCGCCCCCCGTTCGCCTGCCGCCGGTCCCTCGGCACATAGAAGTACCACTCTCTCTCACCTATCCTCGCTAGACCTGCACATAATCTCTACATTTTAACAAAAACTTTATATAATATAAAATTAATAACAATAATTCCCAATAAACTTTTTAAAAAAATTAATAGCTTCTTTTAATAATAAGTTGTATTACATATTATTTAAAATTCTGCATCTATCACACTTTGGTATTATAACTTATATGAGTAGGATTTATTTCATATTATTTAATATAGTGAGGGTTAAGTTTTCGGAGAATAATAATTGGAATAAGAGATTTGGAGGAGGAAGAGTTACTTGGGAGGTCCCAGGGGGCGTAGCGGTAGAGATGGACGGTGACGATGACGTCGAAGTGGAGCTTCTTCCCGTTGACGGCGCGGCGGAGATAGAATTCCAGGAGTTCCTCCTCCGTCGGATGGAATCTGAATCCCTGGAACTCCACTTCTGCTGTTCGCTGCATCTCCATTTTAAGTTGCCTCTTCTTGTTTCTCCTTGTATATATGTTGTAGCTTTTAGCTGTTTAGGTCACCAAATGGTGTGAGATACAACTGAATGTATCCCAGTTGGTATAATGAGCCGGAGAACAATAAGTCGTACCTACTGGTATACAATAATCGACGAATAACAAATCAGTAGGCAAATATGAAGATAATTGATAGGTATAATAATCACAATGTTGAATATAAAATAGTACTAAAATACATCTGCTAGAGCATGCTAGAAATAGATAACAATAATATATGACGAAACATGATAGTAAGAACTATGCGTCAATGATAGAAATCAAGTACCCAATCAATGTCACTATTGGTCACGAGGACCTCATTCTAATGGCACTGTCTGGCACCGACCTGGCTGACATAACCCTACACCACTCGGTATGATCTGGGGCTCATTGGTCGCACTCTTGACCACTCTACCGATAAAGAACATCAGTGCGGGGGCCAATCCGTTGGTGTACATGAAGTACAACAGCTGCTGTGTCGAGCATAATACTGATGCTCAAGCTCACAGTCTAAAGACCGGGTGTTGGGACCATAATTTTCGCCACTAAAGGAAGTGACACATGGCACGTACCATTATTGGCTAGGGAGACTCGCATCTTGACCAAGACCGACCCCAGTCGCGTAAGAGTACAGCATGCGACATATGTCATTCAGCTAAAGGCATCAGCCGATAGAAAAAATGGCCAAAACAAGAAGATTATCGCCTCATCTAGGATCGACCTCGACTGAAGACGAACATCACACCGCTCCAGTCGAACCGTGAAGAAGGCGAGGTCAGAGTAAACTTTCGGTTGCTCGAGCCGAGAAATGAAAGACTCTGAAAGGAAGGAGTGCGAGATTTGGGCACGAATCTCATAACCTTGGAACAATAAGCGGCACCCAGCATTAGAAAGCGCCGAAGATCACGCTTTGGCGCGTTGATAAGGGGATGAACTTGGGGATGAAATTGGACGAAAAAATGGCTAGTATCCTATTTGAGGAAGTTCTACTCAAAAGAAAATAATTGAGAAATTTACGATGATTCTTCCCAAATCACGCCGATTATTTAAATCGGTGATTATATGCATGATTCGAGAGTGTATAAATACCCGAACCATCGAAAAAAAGGGGAACTGCAACCTCGTAAGCCAGTGATCACCCCTGCTTTTTTATATCTTTCATATCTGTATTTACTGCTTTCCTAAATAGATTTTCATACCTGCATTTACCATACTTTCTAGGAATAAGCTTAATTGTAATTGGCTACTAGTTCCCCTTGTAACCCCACTCAGAGCAATATAATTTCTAATCGGCTATTTGGCCGTGTCAAATCTTTACCTCCACATCTCAGTTCGGCTATTCTAGGCCGAACTCTCTTTGCCTTAACACTCCGGTTCGGTTAATCTAAGCCGAGCTATCGCGATAGTTTGATTGAGAAGAATCCGGCCGAGCGAATCCCTCCTCGGCCCGATTGCTTGATCTATTGGCACGCGACACATCACACTCAGAGGGTCACCCCACACCGGGGCCGATCGGCACATATTTTTGGCCCCAAAGCCAGGTAATTGGCACTAAGCTGGGAACTCCCACACGAGATGCAATCAACTATCAAATCATCTCATGCTGTATAACAATCACTGATCTCCTAGTCTAATATGTAGTATAAGTATAGGAAAATGTTGAAATAGCTGAGTAGAAGCAGAGCTAACTAATGGCCAATCAAGCATGGCATAAGTCAAGTATAAGCAGCTAGAAATACTGAAAGGAAATGACAATATAACTCAAAAGCATAGGACCAGGGCTAGCAATATCACATGGGTCCGACCGAGTATAGTACCCAATGAGGTGATACTATGCTGATGCCTGGATCGAAGTACCCACCTCAGTGTAGGCGGTCCTGGAATCCGCTGCTCAGCTCTCTAGTAGGCTCCCAACTGCTCAGGCCTAAATCAAAACCATAGATCAGTAATAAACTCACACATACCCATTCCACTGACTCACAGTGTGTAAAACGACTATACGGTGGACTTTTGTTAAGTCCTGGGATTTGCCGGAATTTTCAAAAATCCGTCAATTGACTACAATGTTGGGTTTAGGTTAATAAGGATCTAATAGGGGAAAAAACACCTAGAGGGGGGTGAATAGGTGTAAACAATAAACACTCAAAAAATCATTATGCGATAAAACCCAATGCGGAAAAATAAAAGAACACACAAGATTTTTACGTGGAAAAACTCCAAACCGGAGTAAAAAACCACGGGACCGATAACACGGCGAAATCCACTAGAATTAACACACGTACAAGGTGATATAACGTACTCACAGACGACTCAACCTTTTACCATACGCTCCTAGTAGATCTTCCCGCTCGCTCCACGACGCTTCTCGAATCCACGATCCGCGCCCAACGCTGAATCCACAGCGTCCAACGTCGAGTCCACGACGTCCAACCGAATCCACGGTCTTCACCCAATGGCACGCTTCGAATCCACGAACGCACCTCGCTCCGAATCCACGAGAGCGATAACACCTTGAATCCACAAGGCCACGCGAGTCCACGCGCCGATTTTGGGGTAAATCGTTGTTTGTTTGGGTGGTGATGATCCGCCGAATACTTAGATTAAAGATAGATCGGAAATACCATCTAAGTATTCATTAGTTTGATTCTACTCAAGATGTGAGTATGAAAACCTAGAATCAAACTAATCAATATAGATGAAGAACCATAGAATAGATCTAATGATTTCCGTTCTTCTCTATATATGTGGATTTTTCTTTTCGGCTATCTTTTCTCAATCAGCCGTTCTATTGCGGATGCCCTAGAAATGAAATGGTAGGGCTATTTATAGGTTAGAAACCCTAGGAAGAATATTCGGATCAAAAACAAACTTTTCTGGAAAGTTTTACCGACGGCGATCCGGATTGCAAAGCCACGATCCGGATTGCAGAAGCACAAAAGACGGTTTCCAGAAAATTGCCTGTTCGGGATCCGGATCGAAAGCCACGATCCGGATCGTTCATACAGTTTTACCAGAAAATCATGTTCGGGATCCGGATTGCAATTCCTGATCCGGATCGAAGAAGCAAACAGGTAAAACTAGTGTTCGGGATCCGGATCAGAGAGTGCTGCGATCCGGATTGAACCAGTGTATGAACAAACACCTTTCGGGATCCGGATTGAAAGCCACGATCCGGATCCTGAACATGTCCCATGTCCAGTTTTTGATGAATAAGCAATTAAAACCTCTTCCAGGTGTTTCTACACTATAAGAAGTATTCGGATCATCAAAATTATTTAGTTAAACGTACCTGATCCTTTTGAATTCTTCTTTCTTGAGATTGAGGTATACGATCCAAAGTTTCTTCATCTTCAATCTTCAAGACTTAATACATTCACGAAATACGCCAACTCAAATTCCGTAACAATCTCCCCCTTTGGCGGTTTCGTGACAAAACACAAATCCACAAAGAAAATTCAAAAAGATATTTTTGTTGCTATCACCATACAACAAAAATTTACAAAAGAGTTCCAGAAATTAAAAACATGAGATAAACTCCTAGAACAGACTCTAGACTTAGACATCTGTAATCTCTGCACACAGAAAACATTCTTGACAAACAAATTCGTTAGATACCTCAAGAATTGGAACATACAAAACCAAATACAGAGATAGAGTTTAGTCTCATCATGACATTTGAAAAATTCAGATATGTAAGAAAATATAGTTAAAACCAACATATCTTCTAAGCAGTCGAAAACCAAATGTCAAAGTATGTTAGTCCAACATCAACTTGTTAGTCATATTACATGCCCAAATAGTTAGTCGAATAGTTAGTATAGAAGCATGTCACAAATCACAAAAGAAAACCAAAGTTGAGTTGAGGTTCATACTTACCTTGATATCATCGATATTCACAATCATTGTTCACATCATTCATTGTTCAGAGTTCTTTCTAACTCTCTCACTCTCTCCCCCTTTTTGTCACAAAACAAAGCCAAAACGTAGCATGAGCTACAATATGTAAGGAGAGTAACAAAAAAAATAGAGTTCTAAAGTATGCACAAACTGAGAACTAAACTAAAAGTATCAAAAAGACTAATATCCTGCACAGAAAGAAGAAGAAAAGAGTCAAAAATGGTCAGTCATCAGAATCTGAAACGTCAGAAGTTGTGCAACCCATGTTAGACAGTATCTTTTGCACTCGCTTGTCCATTGAATTTATCTTCTTTGTGATGGTAATGTGAGCTGCTGTCGTTAGTTCAAGCTCATTGGCAATCCTTTGTTGTTCCTTCAAAATTTGTTCCTGTTTGACAGATAGTCGGTGCTGTAACTTAAAAATCGAAGATAA
This sequence comes from Tillandsia fasciculata, assembly GCA_029168755.2. NCBI lineage: Eukaryota > Viridiplantae > Streptophyta > Magnoliopsida > Poales > Bromeliaceae > Tillandsia > Tillandsia fasciculata. The sequence continues at coordinate 13,956,386 of CM054947.1, read as the reverse complement.
TGAAGCTTCATCATCATTGCCAGTTTCTCGTTGAGACGGTGAGGCCGAGGTGCCATCAGACGGCTTCTTCCCAACAACATGAGGTAATTTGTGAAGTGACTTCACAATTGTTGATTCATCGATCATTCCACAACTGTGCTGATATGATGTTGAGCTTACATCAATACCGAATTTTTGCAAGATCCTCATGATGATTAGAGGAAACGGAAGTCGCTCCAAGGGATGAGGATGCACAATGTACCTTGACATTCTATTCCAAATTATATAGGGAATATTCATGTTTAATCCAATAGCCTCAGAGGGGTGTCCTATCAGATATAGAAATAGCAGACGCTCCCATCTCACAACCTTTGTCTGCAAGTTTGGCAGGATGTTATAGCATGTTATGAAGTTTAGAAACCGGTACTCCAGTCGTAGATGTTTGGATCTGATACTTTTGCCATCAGCGGATTGAGTCCCCTCCAAACAAATCCTGTCGACCACAGTTTGCCACAATGCACTTGTCAAGCTTTTTCCTTTCAAAAAGTTAACCCCTGATGTGCTAGATTCCATTCCAAGCACTTCACCAATTAACTGCGGTGTGATCTTGATCTTCATTCCTTGGATGTAGGTATAAAAATGCATAGACCCATTTTCATCCTCTTGAAGATGTCTCGCATTCGTGTAGAAGGTTCTCACACGATACAAACAAAATCCTAGAAGTTCAGGGAATCGGCAAACTTGAATAAGAGAGGCTTGTTCAATCAGTCTTCCAAATTCCGGTGAATGATTGCGAAGGGCTTCAATGTTGACATGGCGTTCTCCGATGCATTCACGTCGTTCAAAAACTCGAAGTCGGTCAGTATTAACGACTACCTCTTCAATACGTGGCGGAGAGTCAGGAGCCATTGGTGTGTCACCATTAGTGTCTCGTCGGAAACCATAACGTCGAGCAAGTCGTTTCCGTTTTATGGAGATAGTTGGAGCAGACATTGGAGCTTTCCCAGTATTCATTGGTGCTTTCCTTTTTTTGGTTAGATTTGGAAGGCAATACCTCATCATCATCATCATCAGTCAGCATATCCCAGTGTACTTCATCAAGGTTCTTTTCAAGTTCTGTGTCACTTATAACTTCCACTTCTCCTTTTCGTTGAACTTTCTTGGCTCGCTTCAATTTGTTGGTTGGTCGAGTGAGTACCATCGTGACTAGTAGCAGAATCAACCAAGAGAATGCCATTGATTCTAGTGCTTTGAGTTTAAGAAAGTGTCCTGTGAAAACCAACTCAAGAACATATGAAAAATTGTCAATTTTGAAAAATTTGAAAACATTGTACCTAGACAATCATAATCATATAGAGAAGCCAAGAATCAAATTAGTTTTCCAAAAAGAATTTTAAAAATAGATCAAATCCATGATTTACAAAAATTCCTCTTTTATGCCCTAAAACCGAATTTTTAGAAATCGAAGCCTAAAAACTCGTTAATCAAGTAGAATCCCAGCATAAAAGCAAAACTAATTGATCCAGAGTTCTTATTTCAAAAGAAATTTGATCAAAAACCATTCACAAACGAAAAAGATCCAAGATTTCAACTCACGTTTGATGAAAAACCATAAAAACCGAGTTTTGATCATGAAAACTTACTTGAATCCGAAGAACTTTGAGTTTTGAAGCACCAAGAAGCAAGAAATCTAGAGAGAGAAACTCTAGAGGCTTGAAAACCAGAGATTAGGGTAAAGAAATCAAGAATCTGTATGTTTCTATATAAAACCCTAGCCGTGATCCGGATCGGCCGAGAATGTGATCCGGATCGGCTACCCGCAGGAAAAATCCTGCGTTCGGGATCCGGATCACTTGCCCCGATCCGGATCGGCTACACCTTTTTCTTCAGAAAAATTAGAAAAACACAATAAAATCCAGAAAAAGTATGTAAGCACTTTACCATGTCAACTTTAAACAAATGGCATCGTTTCATACAACAAGAAATAGATTATGCAAAATCTATCAAAAATATCCAAAAATGAAACGAAGATTTACGAAAGTTAAAACACTTAAAGTTGAACAACTTCAATTACATCTATCCTGATCCTATGTGTAATGTCTTTATCAAATCATCAATTTCAGTAAAGAAAATGAAGTACCAAGATCAATAGATGTTTGAAATCCCAGATAAGTTAGATAATATATCTAGACAATCTGTTGAAGGAGTGGCTCTTTGAGCATCTTTAAAAAAATCCCACCTTATACCAACCATGAAATATGACTGAGTCAAGTATTTCAATATGAATTTCATCAACATTTTCAAAACAAAAATTTGCTTTTCATTCATGGAGTATCTTTTTCTTTCATTTTCTCCATGTGGTGGTAGTTTTCACACTCCTCATTGGGATGTAACTCTTTCCACATCTTTTGAGCATTTCACATTTCATTGACTCCCCCTCAATTGGCTATCAATTATTTAATATATAAAGTATTCAACCAAACCATTGATCTCGAATTCATACTCGACTAAGCAATCAAATATGATAATGACTATACCAAGAGATCATTGAGAGAGAAATTGACTTTGATCACAGAAAGATGGTTTAATTAACGTAAATGATCATTGCAACATTGAAACATTATGACATCAAAAACATAATAAATTTCTAAATGCATAAAAGGATGCAATTAAAGTCAATTATGATATATGCTCAATTAGTGTGCTATGTACAGAACATAGATAAAGAACAAAACAAAAACAAGAACAAAAACAAAACCTAATCTAAGCAAAGGTTTCAAAAGAGTTTATTTCAAGGAAAGCATGCCAATTGCTTTTCGCAAGTGAATGAAACGTTTTTGATCCAAAGGTTTTGTTAAGATGTCGGCTAATTGATCCTCAGTTGAAATATATGACAGTTGAAGAATGTTTGATTCAACTAGCTCTCTAAGAAAATGATATCTAAGTTCAATATGTTTTGTTCTAGAGTGCAACACAGGGTTTTTAGAAATGTTAATGGCACTAGTGTTGTCACATAAAATGGTTACCGAAGATGTTGAAATTCGGAAATCGCTCAACACACTCTTCATCCAAATCAATTGGGTTGAGCAACTTCCTGCTGAAATGTACTCCGCTTCGGCAGTCGAGAGTGCTATGCAGTTCTGCTTAACTTGTAATCCAAGAAAATAATTCAATTCGCCCATCATGGACATCTCAAATTCGCTTTCCATGGTCTCCGCGAATTTAGAAGCATCATTATCTCTCGTTGCTCCAAAAACAATGTCATCAACATAGATTTGAGCAACTATGAAATTGTTTTGATAATGCTTCACAAAGAGAGTCCTGTCAGCTCCCCCTCGAGTGTAGCCCTTTTCCAAAAGGTGCTTTGTCAACCTTTCGTACCATGCTCGCGGTGCTTGTTTCAGACCGTAAAGAGCCCTTTTCAGTCGAAAAACATGGTTAGGTAGTTTATGATCCACAAAACCTTTCGGTTGAGCTACATAAACTTCCTCATTTAAAAATCCATTTAAAAAGGCACTCTTAACGTCCATTTGAAATAATCTGATTTTGAAATGACAAGCGATCGCAAACAATATACGAATGGACTCGAGTCTAGCTACAGGGGCGAAGGTTTCATCAAAGTCTATACCTTCTACTTGAGAATAGCCTTGAGCAACTAACCTTGCTTTGTTCCTGATGATAGTACCTTCTTCGTTTTTCTTGTTCTTGAAGATCCATTTGGTACCTATCACATTGTGTTGCTTCGGAGGCTTCGTCAGTTCCCAGACTTTGTTTCGCTCGAATTGATGGAGCTCTTCCTGCATTGCTTTAATCCAATAATCATCTTGGAGAGCTTCATCAACATTCTTTGGTTCGATTTGAGATACATAGCATGCAAATCCGCAAACCAATTGTCTCCGTGTTCTAACTCCTTCTTGTGGATCTCCAATTATGTTCGATTCAGGGTGATCCTTGGAGATGCGTAACGTTTGAGGTAGAGGAGTAGGCGGAGGTACACGAGATGATTCCTGCACATCAGATAAGCTTGAAGAACCGTTAGATGCATCAACATTATTATCGAAAGAATTGTTAGAAGAAGATGCATTAGCAGGTGTATCATCATCAAGAGAGATATCGAGGGTAGATTTTTCAGATTCAAAGTGAAAAGCTTCATCTACCTTAACATTTATCGATTCTACGATCGTCTTAGATTCTAAGTTAAAAACTCGATATGCTCTACTGTTTGTAGAATAACCTAAGAAAATCCCTTCGTCACTTCGAGAGTCAAATTTTCCAAGATTTTCGCGATCACGTAAAATAAAACACCGACTCCCAAAATGCGAAAATATTTGATGTTAGGTTTTCTACAAAACCATAGTTCATATGGTGTATTCAAAGTCCCCGGGCGCAAATACACTCGATTGATAACATAGACAGCAGTGTTCACCGCTTCAGCCCAAAAATATAAAGGTAAGTTCCGGCTATGAAGCATAACACGTGCCATCTCCTGTACGACCCTGTTTTTGCGCTCGACTACACCATTTTGTTGAGGTGTGTAAGGTGCAGAGAATTCATGTTTAATGCCGTTAGAAGAGCAAAAATCAATGAATTTGGAATTTATGAATTCCCCACCTCTATCACTCCTAACTCGAGTAATCCTTTCATTCTTTTCAATCATAATACGATTGCAGATTTCGAGAAAAGAATCAAAAGTATCAGCTTTTTCTTTTAAAAAGGCTACCCAAGTATATCTAGAAAAGTCATCAACCAACAAAAAAATATACCATTTACCTCCCAGAGATGGTTGACGAGTTGGCCCCATTAAGTCCATATGCAAAAGTTCCAAAGGCCGTTTTGTACCTATGTGGTTCAAATTCTTGTGTGCAGTCCTAGACTGTTTTCCCTTTTGGCAACCGCCACACACAAGGTTTTGTTCAAAAGAAAGTTTTGGAACCCCCTTGACCACATCTTTATTTGAAATTCTAGCAAGTTCCTTAAAGTTTATGTGACCTAGCCTTTCATGCCAAAGTGTTTCATTTTTCAAAGATGCTAGGTTACATTTTTCAGAAATCTTAGAAGGAACTACATAACAGTTGTTTTCTGATCTAACCCCCTTTAAAAAGAAAGCATGGTTCATGTCAGTTACAGTGCATTTATCAGATGAAAAATTAACTGAATAACCACTATCACACAGTTGACTTATGCTTATGAGGTTAGTCTTAAGGCCATGAACAAATAATACATTATCTAGAACCGGGCCATCTGGAATAGCTACCGTTCCCTTTCCAACAATTTTGGAAGACCGACCATCTCCGAAAACAACAAGTCCTCCGGAGTTTTTCTCAAATGTTTGAAAACAGTTTTTATCGCCGGTCATATGACGGGAACACCCGCTATCCAGGTACCAAGACGAACTATCATATGCATGCAAAGAAACATTGGTAGCAAGACAGGGAAAGATTTCACCTTTGCGCACCCAAACCTTTTTGGAGTGCGTCGGTAATGGTCGTGAAGTTGATTTCCTAGGTGAGAGCGTCTTGCTTGAAGAATTGCTGCTCCTTGATGATGTCGTCTTGAGCGGTGTACTACCAAGGCTCTTTTCCTTCAATTGATTGGAGTTGTTTCCGAGGAATAGCCCTTTTGGTAGTCATTGCAAGATGTGCTTGAGGTGTGCGTTTGGCTTCCGTCTTGCAATTTCTTCTTATGTGCCCTGAAATGCCACAACGAAAACATACCTTGATTCTTGTCGATTCCGAGGAAGATGTAGTAGGTTCGTTGTCGTTGCTTGTCGTGAACACCGGTGTCGGAGGAGGAGATACCGACTGAGGCACAAATACTGTCCCACTCGAACTTGGAATGTCTCCAGTTTGAGTGTATCCGAGGCCGAACTTGTTTCTTTGACCAAGACCAAGAAGTCTGTCCAACTTACTCCTTCCAGAAGAAAATCTCTTTAAGTCATCCTTCAGTTGGCGTATGGTCTCTGTCATTTCCAATTTTTCCTGTCGAGCCTCGCCGTAGAGCTTCAAGAAGTAATTCGCTTTGTTCACCATATCTATATAATCTTCTCGAAATGCTCATTGGACTCTTGAAGGGAAACATTTGTCTTAATCAGATTGTCCCTTTCCACTTCAAGATCGGTTGAGATAGAGGTTACTCTTTTTACTTCATCTTCAAGATCCTGCAATCTCTCTTTCAACCCCTTGTTTTGCTTAGCCAGTTTCTTTGAATCCCTCAAAAGTTATGGTAGGCTAAAACAAAATCTTCACCTTCCGAATCATCTGATTCATCGTCCGTTGCAATCTTTTCAACAGTGGAGTTGGACAGTGAGTCGGATGTACTTGCCATTAAGCACATGAAGGGAGAAGATGTAGTGGACGCGTGGAAAGCTGTCGCGTTGTCTTCTTCATCACTTGACGATGACTCATTTGACGTGGAGTTGTCATCCCAAGTAACTACTTGCATCGCTTTCTTCTTAGCCGGATTCTTGTTGGGACATTCCGTTGCTATGTGGCCGTAGCCTCGACATTTGAAACACTGAACTTGTCCCTCAGAACTTTTCTTATCCTTTGAGAAGTTCTCTTGCTTCTTGACTTGTAACTTGAAGGACCCTTGCCTTTCTTCGACTTTCCGAAGGATTGAGTTTTGCTTGAATTTCCCCTTCGAAAGTTGCGGCGAAACTTCCTTGTCAAGAGAGCGAGCTGCTTCTCAAAGTCCTCCATAGAAATGTTCTCGTCGTCGTCCGAGGAGGATGAATCCGCGTCTTCTTCTTTAGTTGATTTCAATGCGTAACCTGAAGACTTAGAAGAGGATGCCTTTCCAGAAGAATAGTTAGTAGGAAAAGTCATTTCATAAGTTTGTAAAGCACCTACTAATTCTTCTACACGCATTTCGTCCGGGTGTTTAATTGTTTCAATGGCTGCGACCTTCGGGCGAAATCGTTCAGGAAGAGTTCTTAGAATTTTTCTTACAACTTTAAATTCTGGAATCTTCTCTCCCAAGTTAGCACATGAGTTCACGATGTCTTGCAATCGTGTGTAATAGTCAGTGAAGGATTCATTCTCTGCCATAGAGATAGAGTCAAACTTGCTCGTGAGCATTTGCAGTTTCTGAATCTTCACTAAGTTAGTTCCCTCATGCGTAACTTGAAGAACATCCCAGATTTCTTTCGCAGTCTCACATGCCGAGACGCGAGAGAACTCAGTTTGTGACAAAGCATTAAATAGAGCATTAATCCCTTTGCCATTGTAAGAAGATAAGTCTATCTCTTCCTTGGTCCATTTCGACCTAGGTTTTAAGGTGCGAACATCATCTAAAATTTCAGTTGGATTAGACCATCCTAATTCAATTGATTGCCACACCCTTTCGTCGATGGAAATTAAGAAAGCTTTCATCCGTACTTTCCAGTACGCATAATTTGTTCCATCAAAGAAAGGGGGTCGATTGATGTTTCCACCTTCAACCATTGTTTACAACCCTATTCCCGCTCTGATACCACTTGTTGGGTTTAGGTTAATAAGGATCTAAATAGGGGAAAAAACACCTAGAGGGGGGTGAATAGGTGTAAACAATAAACACTCAAAAAATCATTGTGCGATAAAACCCAATGCGGAAAAATAAAAGAACACACAAGATTTTTACGTGGAAAAACTCCAAACCGGAGTAAAAAACCACGGGACCGATAACACGGCGAAATCCACTAGAATTAACACACGTACAAGGTGATATAACGTACTCACAGACGACTCAACCTTTTACCATACGCTCCTAGTAGATCTTCCCGCTCGCTCCACGACGCTTCTCGAATCCACGATCCGCGCCCAACGCTGAATCCACAGCGTCCAACGTCGAGTCCACGACGTCCAACCGAATCCACGGTCTTCACCCAATGGCACGCTTCGAATCCACGAACGCACCTCGCTCCGAATCCACGAGAGCGATAACACCTTGAATCCACAAGGCCACGCGAGTCCACGCGCCGATTTTGGGGTAAATCGTTGTTTGTTTGGGTGGTGATGATCCGCCGAATACTTAGATTAAAGATAGATCGGAAATACCATCTAAGTATTCATTAGTTTGATTCAACTCAAGATGTGAGTATGAAAACCTAGAATCAAACTAATCAATATAGATGAAGAACCATAGAATAGATCTAATGATTTCCGTTCTTCTCTATATATGTGGATTTTTCTTTTCGGCTATCTTTTCTCAATCAGCCGTTCTATTGCGGATGCCCTAGAAATGAAATGGTAGGGCTATTTATAGGTTAGAAACCCTAGGAAGAATATTCGGATCAAAAACAAACTTTTCTGGAAAGTTTTACCGACGGCGATCCGGATTGCAAAGCCACGATCCGGATTGCAGAAGCACAAAAGACGGTTTCCAGAAAATTGCTGTTCGGGATCCGGATCGAAAGCCACGATCCGGATCGTTCATACAGTTTTACCAGAAAAACATGTTCGGGATCCGGATTGCAATGCCTGATCCGGATCGAAGAAGCAAACAGGTAAAACTAGTGTTCGGGATCCGGATCAGAGATGCTGCGATCCGGATTGAACCAGTGTATGAACAAACACCTTTCGGGATCCGGATTGAAAGCCACGATCCGGATCCTGAACATGTCCCATGTCCAGTTTTTGATGAATAAGCAATTAAAACCTCTTCCAGGTGTTTCTACACTATAAGAAGTATTCGGATCATCAAAATTATTTAGTTAAACATACCTGATCCTTTTGAATTCTTCTTTCTTGAGATTGAGGTATACGATCCGAAGTTTCTTCATCTTCAATCTTCAAGACTTAACACATTCACGAAATACGCCAACTCAAATTCCGTAACATACAAATGGTCCGATTAGCGCCTACATGCTACCGAACTTAACAAAACTTCACATGCTGCCCCGGAATGCTTCATTTAAGACGTCCGGGCAGTAGCATCTAACTCTGTGCAACCCTAGACTCAATCGGTGCCATAATTATCGAAAACTGTGACGCCCCCAATAGTCCCACATCGAATGTGGATGGAATTGTGATTGGATTTATATAAGACATGGACTCTAGTAATAATAACTGGGCTTAAGCATTTTGGGCTGTGGTTTGGGCCCAACGAGTTATTATTGCTAGTGGGCCGGGTCCTTACATTTGGTATCAGAGCCAATAACCAGCCGGAAGTGTGCGGCGAGTCTCGGCTGAGCCTGGGTCTAAATGATAGGGTTAGCGAGATAAGTCTCACATCACCTTGTGATCTTGGGCTGCTGTGTGTGTGTTTGGGCTGACGATGACGTCAGGCCTAAACGGGGGGAGTCTGTGACGCCCCCAATAGTCCCACATTGAATGTGGATGGAATTGTGATTAGGTTTATATGAGACATGGACACTAGTAATAATAACTGGGCTTAAGCATTTTGGGCTGTGGTTGGGCTCAACGAGTTATTATTGCTAGTGGGCCGGGTCGTTACAAAAATCACTTCCGAAAATGCTAACTTTGGCTCCGAAAATTACCAACGCAAAATGAAAGTCACTGGACCAGTCCAGACATCATTGGTAATAGCCAGGGATACCTAACAATCAATATAAGTGATTCACTGATTTACTCATATTGCACGTTTTGCACCGAAACGATGATAAACCGACGATTTCGTCGATTTACGGCTCATAAATCAAATTCTTTTTAACGGAAGCCATTGGACCTCGAACGAAAAGTTCAAAGATCACATGCATGCTGCTCGAGGCAGCCCAAGTGGTCACAATTGCATCTAGACCGGCCCCTAAGCTACGAAGAAATTGCATAATAACTTGATATTAATGAAGTTCTGGCTCGTTACCTTAATCCGAAGACTTTTGGATCGATCCGATGGTATCAGCAAACAAGCCTCGACTTATTGGAACCCGTTCTCACTATCCAAAGGTGGCACGAAATCCAGGGAAGTGCTAGGGAAAACCTACAAGTCATCCAAAAGCCCAAGTATTAAGATCTCATTACATAACCCATCAACTTGAGATATGAGATGAGTATTATGCTTAGGGGGTTAAGAGAAGTCGAGAACTCACTTTATTGTCGCCGGGGTGCTGCTGGAGAGATGGCTGGAGCAAGGAGTATCAAGAATAAGCCACTTAGAGCTCAGGTTGGGACAACCTCACAGAGCTCGGGCTTCGGTGGGATTATAGGGCAAGCAGTAGCACTTAGAGGTCAAGGGCATTGCCAGAGGAGCCTCCAAGTCCGGCGTCGGCATCGAAGAGCGGCGGTTGGTCGGCGTTGGCTTATTGCTGCCAACCCGAGAGCACGAGTCGAAGGGAATCTAGGCAAAGGCTCTCAAATCCATGCAAGGATATTGGCGGCTTGCTCTCGACAAGGGGAAGCTAACTAGGTGGTTGGCCAACAGTGGCGAGCGGCGGCGACGATGGGCGGAGCAGCACGGCCAAGATCAATAACTCGAAATTAGGGTTTCCTCTTGCAGCCACTAGATCGAACTAGGGGTCTTGGGACATAGTGAGGGGCTTCTAGAGATCCAGCATAAGAACCCCAGCAATTTAGTTCCCCCGCAAAAGCTCCGGTGGTGGCGCGTGCAAAGCTCCAGCCAGATCTAGGATTCCGGCAAGCCTTGTGTCTCCACCAGCAAACCACGAGGACTTAGGTGACGGGGCTGCACCAGGAGCATTCTCAGGAGGTGAGGAAGAGATTGGAGGGGTTCTTAAGTAAGAAAAACAAAGAGAAGAGGATGTGGGTTACCTCTGTCTAGAGAAGAAGAAGAAGAAGAAGGGAGTCTTCTTTCTCTAGAGTTGTGCGGCGGAGCCTGACGACCAGGCTCCTTAGGGATCCCTCACAGATGATGATGAAGACCCCATAGATGTTTAGGAGAAACTTGGTAGGGTTTAGTGATCTCACTTCCTCTCAAATCTGAAACACAAGAAAAGAAGGTGGTGCTCTTGGGTTTCCCGACGTCGACACGTGGTGGCTGGTGGTGGCAGGGCTCGGGAATGATGCTGGAGGGAGAGAAAAAGGCGTGGGGGGTTGCGGTTGCAACGGGGTTGTGCAGCTAGGGTTTTCTAAGAGGAAACCCTAGGTTGCATTATATAGAGGTGGAAAACTTGCCAAAAGGTCCATGTAATCATTGAATTTGTACTTGGGTCCCTCACTATAGTTGAATTATGCAGAGAAGCCCCTCTCCAAGAAGTTTCATCAAGATCCATGCATAAAATATTAACACTTTTGCCAATTTACTCTAAAAATTACTACTTTTTATGCTTTTTGAGGCTATTAGGTCGTCGAACATAAAAAAAAGTTGAGCTACATCGTTCAGCTCAACGAGACCGTTCAGGCAACGATTTTATTTTATCGTGTTTGGGTTTCGATAGGTTATGTTAGTCGATTCTTCATGAATACTATTAATGTGCATGCTTTTCAATGCATTTGGCTCGCCAAATTCGAAATCAGATATCGCCACTACGTTCAACTCAACGAGACCGTTCAAGTGACGTATTTACTTCGTCGAGTTCGGATCTCGTTAGGTCATTCAAGTCAAGAATTTGCGAAGACGCCAGAAATTTGAATTTTCGGATTACAGAATTTTCAGAAAATTAATTTAAATTCAAATTTTAGGATTTAAATTTCATGAATATTACAGTGACAACCACTCTTTTGACTTTATTTGACACTATTAGAGTACAGTGTGATAATGAAAAAAGTAAAATGAGAGAGAGAGAGAGAGAGAGAGAGAGAGAGAGAGAGAGAGAGAGGCATATCATATTATTTTGATCACAAAAAGTTCAAACTTTAGATTTGAGTTCAAAGACCATATATATTTTAGGGTAAATTGCATGTTTGGTCCTCACACTATAAGGCCAGTGACATTTTAGTTCTCAAATCTTACTTTGTTATAATTTTTGGCTCAAACTTTCAGAATTATTATAATCAAGTTTCACAAACTAAATATTAACGCATCGCTGATGTAAAAGTGATGTGTCATCTTAATTATTGGTGTAATGCCAATCACATCATTGCTACATCACTTTTACGTTAGCGATACATCAATATTTAATCACCTAAATTAGATTGTAGAACTTGCCTGCAACAATTCCAAAAGTTTGAGCTAGAAATTACAACAAATTAAAGATTGGGGACCAAAATATCACCCTTCTCATAATTTGAGCACCAAACATGCAATTTATCCTATTTTTTAATTTCTTATTCTGCAACTGAATCCGTGTCAGAATCGGGTCGAATCCGAATACGCAATTCTAAACCGGATCCGCTATTTACCACACTACATTTGGTTCTGATCTCTCCACTGCTCCCTGTCAAGGGACTAATATTCCCCATGTTGATCATTGACTGCGCGAAGCTATCAAAGAACGCGCTCTGGTTAGCAGCAAAATTGTTGATGATCGAGGCGGTCGTCGTTGCATTGGGATCCGACAAAAGCTCCTGGTCTGACGTGAAGAGCCCTTTGTGGTTCTGCAAATTTATGTAATAGTTGCTGTCAAACGTGTTGGGTGTGATCGGGTCGAGATTGTTCAGGACCGATCCGTTCCCGCCTTGGGGGCAGTTCTGCTCTAGTGTGGTCACATAGGTTGAGTTCAGGGTCGGGTCTGGATTCCCGGTGCCGTAGAGTCGTCTGGTGACAAATTGACATTGGCCTCGACCGAATGTGTGAGCTCCTGTTATCAATGAAATTGAATATATAAGAGAACATTAACTAGCTACAAAAAAGACGTACATTAATAGCAATTATATAGACCAATTGATCCGTCACTCAGGTTTCCTATCTAGAACGTATTGTGGTTCGAACCATGCATGTGTGCTTCAAAGAAAAAAAGAAGGAAGATAATTTGATTCCCTCGACATTTCAGGTAGTATAATAGTCTATGACACAGGGAACATAATAAAAAATAGAAAGAAGAGAAAAAAAAGGAAAAAAAAAGAAAAAGAAAAATCCACTCACTTTTTCGTTCCATGATAATTGCAACTGAGAGTTCTCCATTGAACTAAGGGTTCATAGCTAGGGGTGAAAACAGTCAATATGGCCGAATTTTTCACAAAATCATAATCTTATTTATATTTTTTTTTATGGATGGGAATTCGGATGTGGATATGTGTCGGATGTTAAATTTTTTTTATCATATCCGCTAGAAATGAATTTAGATTCAGCTATGACTTGGATTTGTACTTGGATATAATAAGGATAATAATATATACTAATATGCATATATCAATATGAACTAAAATTAACCAGAATTAGATATACAGTATAATTAAAGGTGAGTGTATTCAAACTTTATATATTTATATTTTATTTAATAAAATTTAATATTTAACAAATATAAATATAATTTTAATATGAAATTCATAATAAAATAAACGAAGAACACGATAAAAAATTACTTCATCTCTCTACAATATATATTAACATCCCTCTCAGCTCCTAGCTAGGGATGAAGACAGCCAAATAGGATCGGATATTTTTAAGAAACCATATTTATATTGATATTTTTTTTTTCAGATGCGAATTTGGATATGAATATGTGTCAAATGCTAAATTTTAATATCTATATTCACATTCTATTGAATCTAGTGTCGTATACAATCTAAGTTTATCCTAACCAATTTCACCCTTAGTCACATATAGCTCACTTTAATATAGATACACAACATAGTTGTAATTGTGCCATCTAATATTGATGGCTAGCTTGAATGCAATCTATTGCTGATGAGCGGCGAAATTATTTGGTGCACAGAATTTTCTTAGGAGTTGTAAAGAAATTGAGAAACTGATCTTGATTTTGAGTCTATTAATGCATGATCGGGAAAAGCAACTCATTAATTGTTGTATGGAAATTATTGATCAGCAATGCAGCTTGGCTAAAGTAGAAATTTTAATATTTTTAGAGCTTAATTTGGTGAGAGTTAAACAAACCATAATTTGTTCCAAGCAAGTTAGAACTTGATTTTCTTTCTTTCTCTTTTTTTTTTTTTTTTTGTATATTTTAAAACGTTTAATTTTTACATTTCGAGTAACGAAACTGAACAAGAACACTGATGGCATTGATATTTGATGATTATATATATAGATACCTGATAATGTGACGAGATCCGTGTCATTGAGACCAACATCGGAGAACTTATGTTGGAGAGTGGTCAAGTTATCAAAGGGACCTGGGAGATTGATGGCTGCCGTGAAGTTTGCAGTGGTGCTATCCCTTCTCCCTAATAGCACAGTCCATGAGGGTCCTCCAGACTAATGGAGGATCAAATGATGATACAATTAAGGAATTGATCGAATATAGATAAATCAAATTCTCATAATAAAAAATCTACCAATTATGACAAGTATTCAAATCACGAGAAATTAAGGAAACTCAAGAATGGCAATCTCGCAAAGACAAGCTAATGGTGCGTGCACCTCCTATAAGCTTGAGGGGGCGTAATGGAGGATCAAATGATGATACAATTAAGGAATTGATTATGGATAAATCAAATTCTCATAACCAAGAATCTACCAATTATGACAAGTATTCAAATCACGAGAAATTAAGGAAACTCAAGAATGACAATCTCGCAAGTATGGCAACCACACCAAATAGAAATTATTTGAATTCAAATGTTGTACACTTATAGAATGTAATTGTGTAAATATTATAATCCCAAGAATAATGGGATTATATTTTGTATCCAATAATGCTATATATTAAGGATTGGTTTTGTACTCTTCATTCAGCAAAACAATCATTTTTTCATCGATTACGATTTTCTTTATAGACTATTACAATTATTATTGTGAGATAAATTAGTTGCACTCCAAAATAAAGATTAAAACAAAAAAGACATTATATCTTGGATCATTAACTATCTAAGGTTTTATTTGGAATTAAGAAGAATATGCATCACATTCGAACAAAAAGTGATATGAAAAAATATATTATTATTTGGATAAAAGATATCACAATATAAATTCAATAATTTAGATACAATATATAATTTTTGTAGTCCACTTCAAATATATATTGGAGAAGCATATGTTAATTTTACCCCAATTATTTTTTATCCTGTAGCATTTATATACAACCCGCAATACCATTGGGGCTTAAGTTAGTCGGATGCTCAATAAGCCTAACTCAAGCTCAACACCACTAGTTAGTTGGTATCTTAATTATCTTCTTGTATTATATAACTACATTAACTTTCACCTGCACTAAATCCTTGTGTCAAAACATCCCAAACATTGGAATATATAATTTTAAATTTGATTGAAAATTTTACTAAAATAAGTTGATAGAGGTAAATTTTACTAAAACATTTTAACTGAAGCCATATGTAATCTTATTTCTATAAGATTTTAAAGCTGAATCCAGTAAGTATTTTAAATTTGAATCTCTTTGAGACGAAAACACAGTACGGGATAAAATTTAATTTATTGGTGGTGGTAGTTGATTTTCTATAAGATTTCTATAAGAAAAAATAAAAAGACCAACTTGATAAAAAAGTGGTTGCAACTTAATTTGAAACTGATAAATAAGGTTAAATATAATTAAAAATATATAATTAAATATATTTTATAGAAAAAAAAAATTACTAGTCAATTAACAGGAGAAATATATATATTTTTGAAGACTATACACCTTCGGAGAAATATATTTGATAGACAAAATTTGATAGTAAAGTATCTGTAAGAGTTTTGAGAACGAGAGAGAAAAAATTGGCATACTAAGTTAACTGAAGCTTCAGCTGCGAGAGCGAGAATATCGGCACAGGAAACGACTCCTGGGCAAGCATTTTCCACAGCAGTCTTGATGTCGTCGACGACGTTGAAACCTCGAGCTGAGTTATTATTTGGGCGGGCACCCTGTTCGCTCTGAATCGTCAAACTATCAACCAGCAATATCGATCCATCGCAACCCTGAGTTGATCAAACATTTGATTTAAGTTGTAAAATTGATATATATAGCATCATAATCTTGATTAGAGCAAGCTAAACTAAGTTCGACATATAAAACTATTATAATAATAATTCATAAAAAATAAAGCTGCTTGATTATTGCCACCGAGAGCATAATATGCATATAAGTTCAGAGACCAAATCATTTAAATAAAAAGTAACGTTAGTATACAAAATTAATAGTTTAAATTTTTTATATATATATTTAACGATTCTTAAGAACGTTTCAAAATAATCTTGCGTCACATTTGAAAACGTCGGTTAAAACGTCGTCAAATTAAGAGTTGCCACGTATATACTAACGCTAATTATACTAAATATCGCTAAAATATATTATGATATTTTAAAATGTCAAAATTATTTGACGTCCCGAAGATTTAAAATATCAAAAAGTTAAAAAAAATAATAATAAAATTTATAATTTAATAGATTGGAGGGTTTTTATAACGATATATTTTAAAGTATCGATATTTGCGATATTATAAGCTTTCTCCTCCGGCCATCATTTAAAAAATATTTTTATATTAAAATTTTTTATGTACATTTACAGTAAATGCATATTAATGCTGAAATTAGGCCATTCACTATAACAAAATTAAATTACAGGGACACATTTTTACAAGTGTTCTATTTATATTCTATCTATATTCAAAATTAGATTATAGGAGCATATTTTTTAGACATATTACAATAATGTGTCGTTATACACCCTAGCGACTGCACATATAGCGACACTAATTATAAGTATCGATATTTTTGCTAGCGATATTTTTTTTATATTTTAAAAATACTTAAAAGTATCACTATAGCATATACACTACAACAAAATTAGGTTATAGGGACACATGTTTGTGACACTTTTGTATAAGTATCCTATCTATATTCCATCTATATCCAAAATTAAATTATAGGAACGCATTACAAAAATGTATCACTATACACCCTAGCGACGGCACATATAGCAACACTTACAATAAGTGTCGGTATTTTTTGTCAACAATATTTTTTAAAAATTTTAAAAATACTTAAAAGTGTCGCTATAGTCTAATTTTATTGTAGTGATTAACTAAATGTTTGTTCATGTACAACTTATAAGTTGTCGATTTGTAAATACACATGTAAGTAGAAGAAAATTGATGATGGTTACTTGGACGAAGCAATCGTGGAAGAAGAGGCGAGTCAGGCTGGCGTAAATGCGGGGGTCAGAGGTCTGCGCCTGCTGGACGGTGCTGCGAACGATCGCCGCCACATTCGGGCAGGTCCAGGTGTAGAAGGTGGGGCTCAGGTGGGCTTGAGATCTCTGAGAGAGCAAAGCCAAGGTGATGGTGATCAGATTCAAGGGCAGTAAAAGAGAACAAGGGCGAGACATCTTGTTATTTCTCTTTAGCTAATATGAGGGGGTTGTACGTGTATGTGTTTGTGTGATGGCCACACGACGTAGGGAAATATATATAGGGCAAAAAAAGAGTGCTAGATTAGATCATTAGGTGGCATGCTTAATTTGAATTGAAAAGTAGTGATTCCCTAGAAACACTGTTTAAGATCTGTTTCCTAATGCATGTGATGATCAAAAACACTTTTTTTGCAAGCCCATTTGCTCTCTTAATTTATTATTATTATTATTATTATTATTATTATTATTTGACTAAAATTTCAATTAAGTGTGTTAGAAGTACAATCCTATAGATGACATTTTTTTTAAATTTCTTTAGACTTTTCATAATATAAAAATAATAATTTTACACATTAGACTAATAAATAAGGTCATGGTACAATACAAATTTTTTTTAATATAAAAACGTACGCTTTTTAAAAGTTGACTAAGAAAAGCGTTTTCAAGTGTTTCTGTAATATAGCAAATGTCAACGTTTTAAAAAATATCTTTATATAAAGTTTTTATTATATTAAATTAATTTATTAAATAATAAATTTTATAAATATCAATTTTTAAAAAATAATGTCATATAATTTTTTTTTTATTGTATTAAATTAATTTATTAAATAATAAATTTTATTATTATTTTTAATTTTTTAATATTTTACAGCGTTAGAATTTTAAAAAATCTTGACGCCTTAAAACGTCAGAAGATATTTTACCGATACTTGATATAAGCATTAGTATATACGTGACGACTTTTTATTTGCGGATATTTTAACCGACATTTTTAAATACATAGGTAAACTATATTAAGACACTTTTAAGTAGTACCATTAAGTATAAAAAAAAATATTTTTAAATATTACTTTTTTTAAGTACTATAGTGCTTTAAAAACAAAAAAAATTTAGACCATAATTTTTATTAAAAAAAATTTCTTGGTACAATTAGCAAAAATTATAAATCTAATTATAACTGGGAAAACTAATTTAGAAGTTGGAGGAAATCGGACACTACATATCTATTTTGCAATTTTGCATATTAATTAATGGCTAAATGTGAGTTCTCATAACCTCCAATCGGGAAGCAAAGATGTGCGACGTGATTACAAGTCAAATTATACTATAATACAATTATGTTATAGGGACACATGTTTGTGACACTTTTGTATAAGTGCCCTATCTATATTTCATCTATATTTAAAATTAGATTATAGGAACACATTTTTGAGACACATTATAAAAATGTGTCGCTATACACACTAGTGACGACACATATAACAACACTTATAATAAGTGACGGTATTTTTGTCAGCAATATTTTTTTTTTATATTTTAGAAATAGTTAAAAATACCGATATAGCTTAATTTTGTTATAGTATTATAATTATTCGGAGTAGATTAAGATCTAATTGATATGATAATTAATGTGGTAGTTGAAAGCAATTATTTTATATTTTAGAAGAATTAATTAAAGTTTTTTTATATATAAAATCGACTGGGTTTCAACGGTGCCAATA
The DNA here is from genome assembly GCA_029168755.2 of Tillandsia fasciculata. NCBI lineage: Eukaryota > Viridiplantae > Streptophyta > Magnoliopsida > Poales > Bromeliaceae > Tillandsia > Tillandsia fasciculata. The sequence continues at coordinate 13,937,606 of CM054947.1, read as the reverse complement.
GTAAAAAAAATTCGAGATAAGGATTGGATAATTAAAAAAAAATTGAAAACCTCACATCATGTGGAAAAATCAAAAAGTCACACCATATGACCGCGCGCGTTTGGATGACTCTTCCACCGCTGACTTTTCTACGGCTGTGGTGTTTTTGTCAAATAAAAATATAAAGATTAATCTCGGTTTGAAAGGAATATTTAATTCGATCATTGTAAATTTATTTAAAAATATTTTTAAATTATAAAAAAAAATTTATAAATATTTATTTTTATTTTTTTGACATTTAAAATTTTAGATTTTACTTTCTTAATATTTTAGAATATATTTTCGAAAGATTACGACATTAATGAATAAAGTAAAATTATCAATTATCTTTACTTATTTTATAAAAAAAATATTAATTTTTAATATTTTTTTATTTTAATAATATTTTTATATAAATGATAAGAAATGAACGAAATAGTAACGGAACTGTCAGGATTTGATTTGATTTGTAGTTGAATTCTAATTAGATTAAGATTAATATTTAAATCTGTTGGAGATAAGATTTAAATATGAGTATAAATCTATTTAGACTAGGATTTGAATAACTTTTTATGCAAGCTATAAATATATGATATGTGACATTAACTATTTGAAGGTGGCGTTAAGGTGGTCACACCCATGGAAGTGGTGGGAGCTAGAATTTAGCCAAAATCATATAGTGGTAGTCACACCCAAGGAGGTGGTGGGGGCTAGGGATTAGCCACACCCATATGGCATTGCCAAGATGTCCATAATTTAAGATGCATGTACGGGTGCGTTCAAAGAGAGATGTCTTATAGGTTTATAGAAGACGAGAGAAGGGTGACAGAGATTCAGGAGGAGAGCTCGGGTTGAAACTACTCTATTGCAGAAGAGGAGTCGGTGTAATCGGTGCAATTCTTCTCTTGATTAATGAATCTTATTTTACCCGCATATTTCCTTGTATTGGTTTTCTTCTCTTCATGGTTGTGCTAGATCCAGTTATGTTGGGAGGACGGGTTTATGGTAAAAATCCGATTTGACGTTTCTGCTACGGAATCCCAACACTAGATGGTACCGGAGTGGATTGTGGTACCGGAACGGGTTGCGGATTCACATAATCTGGTACTGGGCGAGTACCGGATTTTTCAACAATTGGTATCAGAGCTAAGGGTTACCGATCCTCAGAAGAGATCAACATCAGAGTACTAGATTACCGATCATCACGAGAGGCGATCACAATTTGATCTCGCTAAGCGTGTTGGACTCGAACGTATGTGATTTTTCGGCTTCGGGTAGAGCTAACAGAGTCCAAAAGCGAGATCGGAGATGCAGTCGCTCATGGAGGAGCGGAGGAGAGCTCGATGTAGCGATTAAAGACTACAAATTAAATCAGGATGGAGATTATTAGGATTTGATTAGATTTGTAGTTGAATTCTAATTAGATTAAGATGAATATTTAAATATGTTGGAGATAAGATTTAAATATTAATATAAATCTATTTAGACTAGAAGTTGGATAGCTTTTGATGTAAGCTATAAATATAGTATAGGTGCTATTATTTGAAGGTGGTGTTAAGGTGGTCACACCCATGGAGGTGGTGGGGGCTAGAATTTAGCCACAACCATATAGTGAGGTCACACCCAAGGAGGTGGATGGGGCTAGGGATTAGCCACACCCATATAGCATGGCCAAGATGTCCATAATTTTGGATGCACGTACGGGTGCGTTCAAAGAGAGATGCCTTCTAGGTTTATAGAAGACGGGAGAAGGGTGAGAGAGATTCAGGAGGAGGGCTCGGGTGTCACGGCCCGAGTTTTAAAATCCAGTCTAATTTTTTTTTTTTTTTTTTTTTTGAAATCAGAGTTACAAATACTGTGCGTAACAGACCGTCACATGCATAGGAAATCCTCTATCCAAACGGACAGAGTCTCCCCTATACATGCACGACTAGGCAAGTACAATATCATACAATCAGAGATCAAGTACATATCTTAACTAAACCAACAACATAAATAACTAATTTAAACAAACCAAAACTAAAACATGATAATAGGCTCCTTAACATCAGTTTTAAACATCATAATATAACAAAACTAAAGTACTAAGATGTCATAATAAACTGCTAATAATCACAATCTCAAAATCTCATATAGATCATCAGGGGGACAGCTCTATCGTGACAGCCTCACTCGAATGTCTCGACATCCCTCCACCCGACGGACCTGAAAAATGGTCACCCAAGGGGTATGAGATACATCGACAGTGTATCCCAGTGGGCACGACGAGCCGAGAAATAGCTAATCGTACCTACTGGATACTAAAATCTGCGGATAGTAATAAGTCAGTGGATAAAGCTGAAATAAGCAGATAATGTCTACCGATAATCAAGCATTATGATAGGAGTATAACTGCAGATATCAATAAATGCTGATAATCATGATATGACTGTAAATAATCAAGCAAGAAGCTGAGCAGATATGGTACAGAATAAATAGCTACATGTGATAGAACATGATAATAAACGTTATGCATCAAGAATAGAAACTCAAGTACCCAATCACATGCCACTATCGGTCTCACAGAACCTTAGGCTAATGCCACTGATCCGCACCACATCGGCTGACATAACCCTGCACTCACATATGCATTGCACTCACAGATGCAATCGGGGGCTCACGGGTCCTTCCTCTAGACCACTGTACCGGTAAAGAACACTGTGACCGTGGCCAAACCGTCAGTGTACGTGAAGTATAGTGGTGCGTGGCGATCATAATGCTATGCTCAAGCTCGTGGTCAAACGACCGGGTAGTCGGCAACAAGCCGAGATCCCAACAGGGAAGCAGATGTCTGTATATATCAATCATAGGTCTATCATGCATATCTGGAATGTAAAAGCAAGTATCTCTAGATATAAATGCAGTATAATAAGGTAACAGATGTGATAATCAAAATATGATAAACAATCAACAGGCATGATCAGACTATGAAATCAACTGTACCGAGATATATGAACTGCTGAACAGATATACAGAAAATGTTCAAGTAAATGTCCATTATCTAGGAATATAAGACATGTAGGCATAATCAGGGCTAAATCAAGAACAAGTGTCCGACTGGACTAAAGCAACCAGAGGGCCGAAAAGATAAAGCCTGGACCGAAGATAACCCACCTCAACGTAGGCCGATCCCGACTCCCGTAGACTACTGGGAGGCTGGTGCTGAACTGCTAGGCCCTGAACAAAAACTGTAATCAGAAACAGACTCACTCATACCGATCCCGACAACACTATAATAATATGACGCTAACACGGGGGAACTTAGCCGAAACCAGGCTTTTACCGGAATTCCCAAAAATCCATTGAACCTCCAATCATGACCCGCCAACGATCTAAAGATATCCAAATACCGTCCAACTACACCTACTGACCCTAAACATCATAATTTTGATGTTCGGGCGGACATGGACCAAATCGTAATTTCCTACATCGAAATGTTGCTATAAATACACTATTATAACCTTTGTTTCGACTCGTTCTTCCAAACCAGGAAGCCATTGACTATGCCATAAATTACAGCGCGTTTGATTCGACGCGACAAAACTCGTGCTCAAGAGTTTGGGCTGGCACGAGGCCCGAGGGCAAAGTTGGCCTATAAACTACTTAGGTCCAAAATGCAACTATGCTACAACTTAATAAACACCTAATCAATTCTGGTTTAAACTTGAGCATGTTGCTTAATAATGACAAAGGAGTGAGGTGCTCACCTGCGGCTTGCCGAAAGGTGGCCGGAAAGTTGGCCGGAGCAACACCCCCATAAGGACCCATGCTCGGGTTATGGCAACTTGGATCAAACCAGGTTTAAACCTAGAACAAAGATGAGCACAAGCTAAAGGACCCTTGCAGATGAAGTTTAGACATTGTTTGGCCCATCGCCGGCGGCCGGAGAAAAACCCAACATAAGCCTTTAAAGAACAAGTTGGAGCCACTTGTTTTTTTGAAAGGTTCTTCGTCCAATCTAACATGATGGAAAATTTCTACTGGATGACTAAGACTCACCCGGGTGGTTGGCCGGCGACCAGGAACAGCGGCGACGGCCGGCGATGGAGTTCGGGTTACAACCTAGTGCAGCCACAGAAGTAAGATCCCTTACGTTCAAACTTTCATGCAAATGCATGAGGAAGTTTCTCTCACCCCAGAGAACTCACCTGAGTTCTCGGACGGTGGTTAGAGGCGGCGGCGACGTCCGGCGACCAAGCCCAACCGAGCTCGGTGAAGATGAAGGTGCTCTAATGGTGGATTCCGACCCGAAGCACAAGAAGCCCTCCAACTTGGATCAAATGGTCCCTCTTTGTGCTACGGTGCTTGCCAAGTCGATGGCCGGCAGCGCGGGTGAGCGGCGGCGCCGAATGGCGAAGATCGGCCGAGGAAGAAGATGACCCGATTCTAGGGCTGGCTCGTGCGGCTTGGATCCTTAGCCGATTGCCACCAAACTTTGTGATCGTCTTGTAGTCACCGAGAGGACAAGATCGAACGGTCCTGATCAAAAGTCCAACGGTTGGATGAAGCTCACTCTCAAGATCGGCCATTTAAAACAAAAGGGTTGCAAGAACTCACCTCGTCGGAAAAAGGAAGAAGAAGGAGATCCTCCGCCGGCGGCGCGCGGCGGTGCAAGGTGTCGGGAACACCTCGGCTGGGTCTCACAGGCACAGAGGAGATTCCAAAAGAAGTCTGGTGCAAGATGAGATCCTCTTGTTGCTTCCTACTCCAACCCAACCTAGATCTAAGCTTCTCCTTTGTTTCTTCTTCTTCTCCGGCGAGAGGAGGCGGCGGCCGGTGGCATAATGGCCGTGAAGAGAGCAGAGGGAGATGAAGGGGTCGACCATGGTGGATGGGTGCAATGTCTCTGGGTTTAGGGTTGCTCGAGAGAAAACCCTAATGCAACTTTTATACTAATGCAATAAAATGCATTTTGGTCCCTCCACTTTGCAAATTCTATTCCAAGTCCCACACAGAATGTTTGTTTCACACTTAGGTCCTTCTTCATAAGGTGGCACGGATTTCGAAGCATGAAATGTAGGGTCGTTTTCATGCAAAATACTCTGATTTTCGCCCTTTTTCATGCTTTTCGAGGTGTTTTAGTCGTCAAATCGAAAAATGGACTTCACCAAGGCGTCCGGCTCGACGAAACCTACTAGGTAGCGATTTTCATTTTTCGACGAGACGCTCAGATAAATTTTTGGTTCATAATATACTGCACAATTTATAGTTTTGTGCGCCTTTCGAGATTCTAGGGTCGTCAAACGGAAATTCAGTTAGTGCCATTGCGCTCAGATCGACGAAACCGATCAAAACGACTACTTGGATCACTATGTTCGGAGTCTAGACAGTGGATTGGTCAACATTGTTACCGAGGGGAATTAAAATCAGAGGCTACTGTTCATTACTGTTCAAATCCACTATTCACTATTCACTTCTTCGCTGATTTTTGGACAATCCAACCGTCGGATCAAAATTTGGTCAATATTATTTTCGATCCGTTCGACGAGACGGTCGCACTAGTGATCTCGGATTTTTGAGATCAAGCTCGAATTTGAAAAGTTATATTTTCGTCTAGTAAACTGTGCAATTTGTACACCGGTAAATGACCAATTAGGTCATTTTTGCTCTTTTGAATTCAAAATCAACTTGAATTTCATTTTTTTCTTTTATTTATTTAAAAATAAAAATCCTGATTATTATATCGGGTTGAAGCTACTCTATTGCAGAAGAGGAGTCGGTATAATCGGTGTAATTCTTCTCTTGGTTAAAGAATCTTATTTCACCCGCATATTTCCTTGTATTGGTTTTCTTTTCTTTGTGATCGTGCTAGATCTAGTTATGTTGAGATGACAGGTTTATGGTAAAAACCCGGTTTGACGTTTCCACTGCGGAATCCCAACACTAGGCGGTATCGAAGTGGATTGTGGTACCGGAACGGGTTGCGGATTCACATAATCTGGTACCGGGGCGAGTACCGGATTTCCCAACAATTGGTAGCGGAGCTAAGGATTACCGATACTCAAGAGAGATCAACATCAGAGTACTAGATTACCGATCATCACGAGAGGCGATCACAATTTGATCTCGCTAAGCGTGTTGGACTCGAAGGTATGTGATTGTTCGGCTTCAGGTGGAGCTAAGAGAGTCCAAAAGCGAGATCGGAGATGCAATCGCTTAAGGTGGAGCGGAGGAGAGCACGATGTAGCGATTGAAGACTACAAATCAAATCAAGGTGGAGATTGTTAGGATTTGATTAGATTTGTAGTTGAATTCTAATTAGATTAAGATTAATATTTAAATATGTTGGAGATAAGATTTAAATATTAATATAAATCTATTTAGACTAGAAGTTAGATAGCTTTTGATGTAATATATAAATATAGCATATGTGCTATTATTTGAAGGTGGTGTTAAGATGGTCACACCCATGGAGGTGGTGGGGGCTAGAATTTAGCTACAACCATATAGTGGTGGTCACACCAAAGGAGGTGGTGGGGGCTAGGGTTTAGCCACACCCATATGGCATGGCCAAGATGTCCATGATTTTGGATGCACGTACGGGTGCGTTCAAAGAGAGATGTCTTCTAGGTTTATAGAAGACGAGAGAAGGGTGAGAGAGATTCAGGAGGAGGGCTCGGGTTGAAGCTACTCTATTTCAGAAGATGAGTCGGTGTAATCGGTGTAATTCTTCTCTTGGTTAATGAATCTTATTTCACCCGCATATTTTCTTGTATTGGTTTTCTTCTCTTTGTGGTTGTGCTAGATCTGGTTATGTTGAGAGGACGGGTTTATGATAAAAAACTCGATTTGACATTTTCGCTGTGGAATCCCAACACTAGGCGGTACAGGAGTGGATTGTGGTACCGGAACGGCTTGCGGATTCATGTAATCTGGTACCGCGGCGAGTACTGGATTTCCCAACAGGAACTTTGACGGAGAAGAGCTAAATGCATTAATTTAAAAAAATTTAGAATATAAAATATAGATTTTTGAAAATAAAAAAAATAAAAAATTAGATGTTTATAAAAAATTTTTCTGTAATTTGGTCTTAAAAAAAGTTTGGATAACTTAGTTACCTTTTTGGTACTGTTGAGGTCAAAAAATATCACCATGTTGGGAGACGACATGTGACACATTTTATCGACTAAAGGCACCGGCCAATAGAAAAAATAGCCAACGAAGAAGGACTTCCGTCTCAACCAGGATGGACCTTAGCCGAAGGCAAACCATTAGGCCGCCTAAATCAAATGGCGAAAAAAGGCGAGACCAAGGTCAACTTTCGGCCGCTCGAGCCATAAAGGGAAAATTCCCGGAAGGAAAAAGTATGAGATCTGGGTGCGAATCTCGTAACTGACGCCGGAATAGCAAGCGGCACCTAGTATTGAAAAGCGCCGAGAATCATGTTTCGGCACACCAATTTGAGGATGAACGTGGATGAAAAAGAGTTACTATCCCGCTGAGGAGAATCGATTGAAAAGAAAGTAATTGAGAAATTTGCGATGATCCCCTTAAGTTACGCCGATTACTTAAATCGATGATTATACACATGGTTCGAATAAGTATAAATAATCGAACCATCGAAGGAAAAAGAGTTCTACAACCTCGTAAGCCAGTGACTACTCCTAAATTTTAATACCTTTCAATATCTGCAATTACTGTTTTTCTAGGGTAAATTACTACTTTTCTTTACCACTTACCTAGTTAGCCTTTCATACCCGCATCTACAGCTTTTTTTTGGTGTAGTCTTAATTGTAACCGGTCTCTTGTAACCCCCTTCCAAGCAATATAACTTTCTAATCGGCTATTCAGGCCGTGTCAATCCTTACCTCCAAACCCCAGATCGGCTGATCTAGGCCGAATTCTATCGAGAGTTTGATTAAGAAGAGCCCGGCCGAGCGGATCCTCCTCGGTCTGATCGCTTGATATTTTGGCACACGACGCATCACACTCAGAGGGTCAACTCGCGGGCCGATCGCAGACTGCACTCGGTCAATGGTCAGTGCATCATTTTCGGCCGAACAGATACTTTGGCGCGCGACTATTTAGTTCTCAAATTTTAATTAATTATAAATTTTTATTAGAATTATAAGAGGCACAACACTTTATTTCTCAAACTTTAATCAGTTATAATTTTTAGCTCAAACTATAAATTATATGGCATTTTAATTTATCAAAATTAATATAAAAAATAGTGTGGAACCCCTCAATAATAGGCGATCTTGGTATATCCCCCTCGATTTTATTTTATTTTCATTAAAATCTTCTTAACTTTTTCTAGAAAAAATAAATATTGTAGTCCAAAAATTAGAAATTTTATCAACTTTGTTAAAAGTAAGCATAGCAACATTAGAGTCATTAAATTCACTTGATAATAAATAAAACTAGACCAGTTAATGGTTAATAATTAAATTTGATAAAATCTTTTATTTAACTAAGTATAAAAATTTGAATAAAAAAAAAAAAAATGAAGTTGAGGGGTTTTGATCAAAAAAAATTAGTTGAGAGGGCTATTCAGGAGTGGCCAATAGTTGAGAGGGTTTTCATACATTTCTAACTAAAAATATAGATGAACATTCTTAGTTCGTTTTGTATAAGACCGTTGAAGATTTATTGAATAAAAAATTAATGTCTGCTAACGGCTTCTGACTTTCCCTATAATATTCTTAAGAATTAAGAAAATAAATTGATGGAGTAGGTTTTAATAAATCAATTCAATAATAGCCAACTCTTACGTTTCCTATTGTTTGAAAGGTACATGATTTGGTTCCACAACCCATTAAGATGTGGACTAGTAGCTGTTACAGTTTCTAGGAATGTTAATAAGTGCCTGTGCCACATGCTAAATAATTCTAGTGGGCAGGCCACAAGCTTAGTTACGAATTATTGAGAATTTGAATTACACGAGTTGTTTTGAAATTTTTCTAAAATTTTATAATAATTCATAAATTTTTTAACTAAAAAATATTATTTGTGAATAATTTGTAAATTTTGAATTTTTGAAAGAAAAACTCACTCTAGTTTCTCTTTCAAAGAAAAAAAAAAAAAAAGAAAAAAAAAAAAAAAAAAAAAAAAATTATCACAGATCCATCACCGGCCCACCCCACTCCACCCCACCTTTTCTTTTCTGTTCTCACTCCCTCTCATGCCTACCTCCTTCCACCATGGCCGGACGGCGTGTGCTCGTCAAGTCGCCATCGGAACCCCATTCGGGCCGGGCGCCGCTCGTCATCTTTCTCGCCACCACAAGTGTGTTGTGATTTTGTAAATTTATGTATAATGTTAGGATTTGGTTAGTTTTGTAATTAAATCTTAATTGGATTAGAATTAATATTTAAATTTGTTAAAAATAAATTAATTTAGATTTAAATATTAATTACAGTATAATTCTAATTTAAATAAATTTGAGTTTATTTTGGGCAGAGTTTATGTATATCTCCAATGGAGAGAGTATATATATATATATATATATATATATATATATATATATATATATATATATATATATATATATATACACGTATGATATTGAGAATGATCGTCCGATACAAAAAGAGAAAAAAGAGAGAAGTTTTCTAGGTTTATAGATGACGAGAAAAGGGTAAGAAATATTTAGGAGAAGGGCTCAGGTTGAAACTACTCTATTACAGAAAAAAAGAGGAGTCGGTGTAATTCTTCTCTTGGTTAATGAATCTTATTTCATCCGTATATTTTTTGTTTTGGTTTTTCTTCTTTTTGTGGTTGTGCTAGTTTCAGTTATGTAAAGAAGATGAATTTTTGGTAAAAAAGTTGATTTGATGTTTTTGCTGCGGAATCCCAACATTAGGCGGTACCGGAAGGGATTGCGGTATCGAAGCGGGTTGCGAATTCACAAAATCTGGTACCGGGGCGAGTACCAGATTTCCCAATAATTAGTATCGGAGCCAAAAGTTATCGATCCTCAGGAGAGATCGACGTTAGAATACTGGATTACCGATCACCACGGGAGGCAATCACAATTTGATCTCGCTAGGCATGTTGGACTCGAAGGTATGTAATTTTTCGGCTTCAGGTAGAGCTAAGAGGGTCCAACGAGATCGGATCGTATAGAGATGCAGTCGCTCAAGGTAGAGCGGCGAAGAGTTAGATGTAGCGATTGAAGACTACAAATCAAATTATGGTGGAGATTGTTAGGATTTGATTAGATTGGAGATTCAAAGACAGTAGAAGAAAACAAGGGCGAGACATCTTGTTATTTCTCTTTGGCTAATATGAGGGGACCGGTGTGTATGTGTGTGTGTGTGATGGCCATGCACACGACGTAGGGAAATATATATAAGGGCAAAAAAAAGAGTGGTAAGTTAGGGGGGCATGCTTAATTTGAATTGAAAAGTAGTGATTCCGTAGTCTTGTTTCCTAATTTGATGATTAAAGACACTTTTTTACAAGTCTCACTTAATATTATTATTATTATCATTATTATTTTATTATAATTCCTAAATTGTTAGATGAAAATTAAGAATTTGGATGCACAATCATTTTTTTTAAGTATAGTTTACTTATAGTCTAAAAATCATAGTTTATTTATTTATGTTTTTGTGTTAAACGCTTCATAAAATAATATTTTGTATAATATAATTTAACTATGCTATATTTTTAGAGATATTAAACGAGACTTAAATATGTTAAATGTATAATTCTACATATAACAATATTTTTTTAAATGCTTTAAAACTTTCGTAATATAAAAATAGTGTTTTTACTCCTCGGAATAAACAATCTCATAAGTAAAAAAAAAAAAACTTAGATCATGACTTTTATTAAAAAATTTTATTTGGATAGAATTTTTAAAATTTATAAACTTTTTTATAATTCAAGAAGCTGGTTTAGAAGTTAGATGAAACCAACACTACAGATCTATTTTGCGTATTAATTGCTATATTAGCTGCTTGCTTATTGTGGAGAAGAAATGGGAGAAACTATATCCAGATTTAAGTTTAGATACTGTATATATTTTTTTTAGCTATAACGACTAATTTTTAACGACAGGCGCAATAAGTAATCGTTAAAAATAATCAATTAACGACGGACACAATTAATGATCGTTAAAAATAATCAAATTAATGACGGGTGTAATATTTCGTCGCTAAAATAAAGTAAATAAATTAACGATGGGTGCAATAAATCGTCGTTAAAAGCTAGAAAATGAAATGCCGGCAAAAATTTTTCGCTTTTCACTTGGCGCGCAAGAAAAAAAAAACAAAGAAATAAAAAGAAATAAGAAACCTAGGTTGCACAGATGCATCTCTGATCTATCCCTTCCCTTTCCTCTTCTACTTGAGGAGATGGACGCCCTCTCCCTCTCCCCCTCCCCCGCCTTGCCCAACTCCTCTTTGACTCCTCCTCCAAACCCCCCCGGCGACCCAGACCCGGACCCGGACCCGACCCTCTCCGCCTAGGCCTAACTGTGGAGGTGGATCCGCGCGCTCTGCTCCGTCGCCGACGTCGACGCCGACCCCGACCCCGACCCCGACCCCTACCACGACGAGGCCCTCCGCCTCCTCGACTGGTTCCGCCTACGCGGCTACCGCCCCGACGGCCCCGACCTCGCCGCCTCTCCGAGCCCTTTACTTCCTCGGCCGCTCCGCCTAAGCCCACCGCCACCTAAGAAAGTGTGTTGTGCATCCTCTTTTGTTTAGTTATGGTTTCTCTCACTCTTTTTTCTTTTCTTTTTTTTTTTTTTTTTTTTTTTTTTTTTTTTTTTGCAAATTAAAATTTATGTGATTTATTATACTGGTAGATGGTGGATTAATTGTTTGTTATTTTACATGTTAATCAATTATATTGGGCAGTGAAAAAAAAATATATAGTAGTAGCTCTTTAACTTCATAGATAATTAATTAAGTTTGCAAACTAATAAATAATCTTAATAAATTAAGAAGAAAGTATATCTAATGCACATTCTTTTCGGTTGCTTTGTATTGCATTTCCTTTGAGGAAGTTATTCTTTTACTGCTGTGTATAGTTTTGTCTCTCTTCTGGACAAAGAGTGTCTAAATTCTTGCCTTTTTCCATGTATTCCATTGGTTAACTTATTCTTTCATCCTGGTGTAGTTGTGGCCCATCATTAAGATGTTGGATGTGTCTTTTGTATAGCACTAAAGAGTCAACTTCTGTAGTTAAAGTGTTACGGTTTAAATGTAATCAGTGGTTCCATTAGGATTGCTGTATTTAGTGTGCATGTATTTATGTGTGAGCTAACATATTTGCTTCCTGTATTAGTTGGTTTTTGTGAAGTTATTGTTGATCTCCATTTGATATGTTTGAAAATTTTAACTTGTTTAGATGACCTAAAAAGCTATTTAGTGCAATTAAGTAGAGTAAATATTTATTGTTTTAGGATTATGTATTTAAAGATTAACTAGTTAATCACCAACAAACCTTGTCTGGAAAGGGGTAGAATCAGCAGCAGTAAAACACTGCATTTGCTTCACTAAGCTCTGTAATTGTGTGCATTAAAAAACATATGTGAACTATCGTATCATGCATAGTTCTTTTCCTTTAACTGATACAAATAAAGTACAAATGCTTGCTTTTAATAGTGAAACAATTTGTAATGATAAAGAACAAAAGACAAGAGAAATGTCCTCACAATTCACAAAACAGTGCGACTATGTCATATCCCTGCTTACTTGCTTTTGATTATTACTCTGTGCTCTGAGCCAGCCTTTTGCTGGCTTTTGCTTCAATAGCAATCATGTTTTTCTACAAGGTGGCAGAGGTTGGCCACACAGGCACAGGTTATGGGCATAAGCAGCTCCTGGAAAGATGTTAAAGGGCTTTTGCTGAGGTATTTCCCCACATAGTCTGTTACTTCTCAAGCTCACATGCTTTATGTTCACTAGCCCTTTGAAGCTAACTGGTATTCTTCCTATGACCCTATTGCTTGACAAATCCAACCATTCTAATCTCACCATTAGACCCATACTTGATGGGATTATTCCTTTGATTAGGTTCCTTGAAAGATTGAGCCTTTGAAGATTGCTTAGCTTTGAAATTGAGCCTGGTATTTGGCCATTGATTCTGTTTTTGGACAGATCGAGCCATTTCAAATTCGTCCCTTCCCTGAATTCAGGGAGCCCACCTGTGATTTTATTGCTTGAGAGATCCAAGAACTGTAAAAGCTTGAGCTTGTTAATTGTAGCAGGTATCGACCCGTAGAACTGATTTGAGTGGAGATCAAGTAAGGAGAGCCCATTTGGAAAGATAATTTCTGAAATGCTAGAGCTTAACGAGTTGTTTGAGAGCTTGTTATGGGATTTCACCTACAAGCTTCTCGCATGACATTTAAGATGTTGGATGTGTCTTTTGTATAGCACTAAAGAGTCAACTTCTGTAGTTAAAGTGTTACGGTTTAAATGTAATCAGTGGTTCCATTAGGATTGCTGTATTTAGTGTGCATGTATTTAAAGATTAACTAGAGCTTGTTATGGCTCAATTTATAGTCCATCAAGAGAAATATAAGGTACAATAATTGTTGAATCAGCCTCAAAAAGAAAGAGCATATTCATCTTATCTGGAGTTGGAACTTGCAGATGTTGAGCCTTGTATTTCGGGTCCAAAAAGGTATGGTTATACTTGCTTTTATATCTAGCTACACTTGCTATTGACTGCACTTCTGAGTCATCTGTATCTGGCATTTCTGTATGGTTATATTTATCATATGGAGTTTCTTCTTTATAATTTCAGGCCTCATGACAGTGTTCCTTTGAAAGAAATGAAATCAGACTGGCATGCTTGTCTGGATAATAAAGTTGGGTTCAAGGTAAGTTGCTGTTTTTTGTGATTGGTTCCATGTGATTCCTAGTATGTGATTCCTAGTCTTAAGACCTGTTCTGGCTAGAACATATCTATTCGGTTTTGAATTTCTTTGAGGACCTAGTTTTAGATTGATACTGATTGAAATATTTCAGTTTTGGCATGATCTAACCTCTATGTGATCCGTATCCAATCCGTAGGTGTTCTACATATATAGAACAATTTTTCACATCTTGCCTTTTAGTGATCATCCAATCCTCATTATTTTTTTTTCTTGTGTGCTGTTCTTTAACTACCCAACATTTAGACCTGTGAAGTTTCTTATCTTATGGCTATGCTATAAAATTTTCACATTTGTACAAGTTTGATGATCATACAAGAGATTAAATCAGTTATTCCTTTTGACTAGTTGATCTAATCAGTTTAGTGAAATTTTACGTTGTATATATATAGATGGTCATGAATTGTTAATTTGTACAATTGTTTATGTGTTTCTTATATAAGTTGTGTGGAATTTAATCTAAACATAATTTGCTTTTAGATTGTATGATTTGCTTATTTTCTTTACTTGGTGAATTTATATATATTTTTTTGATAAAACTATTAAATTTGTTCTAATTTTTGCCTTTTTCTCTTGTAGGTAAATTAGGTTGCAACAGTTTTGGGTAAAGAACATTGCTAGCAGATGAAGTGCAAGTTATGATACTTTTTTGGTTTTTTTTTGAAAATACGATGAATTACTAATTTTATTATAACTTTTTGTAGTAGATATACAAGTGATGATACGTTTTTGGTTTCTTTTTGAAAATATGATGGGTAAATGTATGCTACATATGTTGGTGACCTTCACACATATAGTATATGGATAATTCAAAACTATATATATTTTGTGATTGTTATTATTATATTATTGATGAAATATTGTTGTAGTTTTATAATGTGAAGACGACTATTTAATTTTATTGAAAGTTTATTTGTTTTTGTATATATTAATTTGTGAATGTGAAAGAGGATTATATAAAATTTAAATAAATAGCTGGCTAAATTTTGAAATAAATTTATTTTTAGCGACATGAGCGTTGGTTGTCATAATATCGATTTAGAATTATTAAATGGGATACGTTTTTTAATGACGAAAAAAATTGGTCACTGTTGAAATGCTAGTTATTAGTAAAATTGTATTTCTAAATCTCAATTGCGACGGTAAGGTTGGTCGTTACTGTATAATACTGTGGTCATTAATACTACTTATTAACAACGGGAATCTTCCTTATTAACAACGGGAATCTTCCCGTCATCTTTTGTTATTAACGACGGTTATATTGATTTCGTCGTTAATATTTTTAACGAATGAATCAATAACGACGGGTGACGACGGTTTTTTTGACCGTCGATATTGTGTTTTAATGACGAAAAGATAATCTATAACGACCAGTTTTTCTTTCTTTATATACCAAATTTCTTGTAGTTTTAAATTAGATGTTTTGTTCTCAAACTATGAGGCGAGTGATATTTTAGTTTTAAATTTTTTTTTTTTTGAAATTTTTAGCTCGAATATTTAGAATTGTTATAGTCAAGTTCTACAACCAAATTTAGTTAATTAAATGTTGACGCCTCGCTGATATAAAAGTGATATAACATCTTATTTATTGATGTATTATCAATCACATCATTGCTACATCACTTTTATGTTAGTGATTTATTAATATTCAGTCAACTAAATTGGATTATAAGACTTGATTAATATACTAATTACGAAAGTTTGAGTCAGAAATTATAACAAATTAAAATTTGAGGACCAAAATTACGATTTACCCTATTTTTTAATTTCTTATTCTGTAGCTGAATTCGTGCCAGAATCTTGTCGAATTCGAATACGCAATTCCAATCCAGATCCGCTATTCACCACACTGCAGTTAGTTCTGATCTCCCCACTGCTTCCTGTCAAGGGACTAATATTCCCCATTTTGATCATCGACTGTATGAAGCTCTCGAAGAATGCGCTCTGGTTGCCGGCGAAATTGTTGACGATCGAGGCGGTTATCGTCGCATTGGGATCCGATAGGAGCTCCTGATCGGACGAGAAGAGCCCTTGGTGGTTCTGCAGATTTATATAGTAGTTGCCGTCGAACGTGTTGGGCGTGATCGGGTCGAGATTATTCAAGACTGATCCGTTCCCGCCCTGGGGGCAGCTCTGCCGCAGTGTGGTTCGGTAGGTTGAGTTCAGGCTCGGGTCTGGATTTCCGGTGCCGTCGAAATTGTAGAGCCGGTTGGAGAAGAGCAGGCATTGGCCTCGGCCGAATGTGTGAGCTCCTATTATCGACAAAAATGAATATACAAGAGAACATTAACTAGCTATGAAAAGATGTACATTAGTAGTCACTATATAGACCAGTTGGTTTGTCACTAAGCTGGTTGGCTATTTAGGAGGTATCATAGTTCAAACCCTGCATGTGTGTTTCAAAGAAAGAAAGAACGAGGATTTGATTCCCATGACTTTCCGAGAATCATAATAAAATATATATATATATATATATATATATATATATATATATATATATAATTGTAACTAAGCATTCTAAGTTAGCAAGGGGTTCATAGCTAACTTTCACTTTAATGTAGATTCACAAAATAATTGTAACTATTCCATCTAATTAATATGGATGGCTCTGGCTTGAATGCAATCTACAGTTGGTGACGGGCGAAATCGTCTTGTGCATAAATTTTTTTTAATTGTAAGAAATTAATTAGAAGACTGATCTTGATTTTGAGTCTATTAATTATATGATCGAGCAAATTAACAACTCACTTCTATACGGCAATTATTGAGCACTTGGCCAAAGTAGAAGTAGTAAAATATGTTAGAGCAAACCATAATTTGTTCCCGCCAAGTTAGAACTTGATTTTCTTTCTCTATTTTGTTTGATTTTGTTTGGTGTATTTTAGAACAATTGATTTTTGCATTTCGAGTAGCGAAATTGAACAAGAACACTGACGGTATTGATATTTGATGATTATGCAGATACCTGATAATGCTACAAGATCGGTATCATTGAGGCCGACGTCGGAGAACTTTTGTTGGAGAACGGTCAGGGTATCATTTGGGCCGGGGAGATTGCCGGCTGCAGTGAAGTTTGCAGTGGTGCTATCCTTTCGCCCTAATAGCACAGTCCATGAGGGTCCTCCAGACTGTTACAATTAATATTATGAGACAAATTAGTTGCACTCCAAAATAAAGATTAAAATAAAAAAGCATTATATTTTTTATCATTAACTATCTAAGATTTTATTTGGAACTGAGGGAATAATAAATTACATACAGATAGAAAGAGCGTTGAAAATATATACTATTATTTGCAAAAAAAAATATCAAAACGTAAATTCAATGATTTTTTTATGATATATAATTTCTGCAGTCCACTTAAAATGGAGAAGCATATGCTAATTTTACACAAATTCTTTTTTATCCAGTAGCATTATATATACAACCCTCGTTACCATACGGGGGAGTAAGTTATTCGATGGTCGATCCACAAGACTAGCTCAAGCTCAACTCCACAAGGGTCCACTTGTTTGTGCGTGTCACTATTTTTCAGGTTGAAAATAACTATTAATCGAAGTAAAGTACAGATAAAAATAATAAAGCTCTCAGCATTTGTTTCACAAAAATTATCATAATAGCACACAACAAGATATATATAAATATATATATATAGCTAGCTTTGTGTGCTTTTAAAAATACAGAGATTTTCGTATTTTTAAATTATTTTTTATGTTGGGATCGACTTCCGAGTGGGCGATCGGCTCTGTAAAACTTGATCTAGAGTATTTAAAAGATCTAAAAAATAAATTTCACAAATTTTTTACATCAGTTGCCTGCCTAGTGATCAAAGGAGTACAAAATTAATAATTTTAATGGTCGCGGTGAGCTGTTTGAAAGTTTAAAGGTATAGAAATATCTAAATCACGTAAAATTTTGATAATTTTTTTTTTATATACTATATAAAATAAAATCAATATTTTTTATCTAGAATTTTAATATCATATCATCATATTTTTTGAGATTTTTATTTTCAGTCCTTGATTTTATGCCACTTTGATTACTAGATAAATGATATCGAAAAATTACAAAAAAAATTTTTAGATACTTTAAATATTCTAAATCAAGTGTAATGGAGCCGATCGTCGATTCGAAGGTCTCAACATCAAAAACGATTTGGAAGCACGGAGGGCTTCGTACTTCTAAAAACACATGTACAAGTCATACTCTCTCTATATATATTAGATATGGAAGTATCTGCAAATTAAATTTCAAATTTTTTCAATATCCTTGACTTAATGATCCATTGGTTGCAAAATTTATAATTTTAATGATAGATATAAGATGTTTGCTTGTTTAAAGGTATAAAAAAAATTAAATTAATTAAATTTTGGTTAGAAATTTTTTTAACTATTTAGAAAAAGATTTATACTCTTGATCTTGATTACAAGACTCAATCATCACTTTTTGAAGAATATTTATTTTCTGTCATTCATTTTTAGGTTTACTTGATGGACAAGAAAAAACATATAAAAAAAGTATAAAATTTAATTTTCAGATAGTTTAAATAGTCTAGATTATATTGTACAGTGTCAATTGTCGATTTGGAACCTCCATCATCGAAAACAAATCGGTAGCAACGAAGTCCGTTTGCTACCGATAGTATTCCAACCTAACTCTCTTTATATAGAGCACTAAATTTTGGCTAAATTACAGAAAACCCCCCTCTAATATCCCGCTTTTCCACTTTACCCCCCTGTCTTTTAAAAGTCGACAACCTGCCCCCTCGTAATTACCGAAATATGCATTTACCCCCCTGCCAGATATGAAAGTCCATCCATGAGCCTCTAATGGATGCATTTACCCTTTCCCCCCTGCCAGATATGAATTAGTTTCTTACCAATTTGTTACAAGCAATTGGCTCATTAGAGGCTCATGGATGGACTTTCATATCTGGCAGGGGGTAAATGCATATTTCGGTAATTACGAGGGGGCAGGTTGTCGACTTTTAAAAGACAGGGGGATAAAGTGGAAAAGCGGGATATTAGAGGGGGGTTTTATGTAATTTAGCCCTAAATTTTTAATGGTTGATGTGTGCCGTTTGCAAATTTAATAGTGTAAAAAGATTCAAAATCAAATAAAATTTTGATAATTTTTTTTTTATACTATGTGCAGCAAGATTAATATTTTTGATTGAAAATTTTGATGATATATCATAATTTTTTGTGAGTTTTTTATTTTCAACTATTGATTTTGAATCTTTTCGATCACTAAGAAAATGATATCGATAGTAAATGAGTTTCGTTGCGACCAATTTATTTTCGATGATGGAGCCTCCAAATCGACGATCGGCACCGTATATGCTCTATACTACTTGAAGTATCTAGAAACCAAATTTTATGTTTTTCTAATATTATTATCCTGTGTATCAAGTGGACACAAAAATAAATGACTCAAAACAAATATCTTTCAAAAAATGATGATAAAAGTTTTGTAATCAAGATCAAAAGTATAGATCTTATTTTAAATAGTTTAAATAATTTTCTAACTAAAATTCAAGTGATTTAGATATCTTTACGCAGTTAAACAAGAATACGCCTCATATCAACCATTAAAATTATAATTTTACAACTTTTTGATTATTATGTCGATGGTGTCAAAAAAGATATGAAATTTAGTTCTAGATACTTCAAGTAGTATAAATCATATTCAACAATACCGGTCGTCGATTTGGAGGCTCTCATTGAAAACAAATAAGTAACAACAAAGCCCGTTTATGCTTGTAAATGTGCATGCACGCATGCACGTGCGTGTTAAAGAAAGGACTTTTTTTGATTTTAACCTCTTGATTTTTTTTTTTTAAAAAATAGTCCTGTAAAATTTTATTTTGCAAAAATGGCTTTATAAATGACACGCGTGCATCACATGAGCGCCACACAGGCAAGTTGGTTGTGATTGAGTAAGTTGAACACGATGAATAATTCACTGTGTTGATCAAACACGGTGAACTATTCATAGTGTTTCTTATATATACAATAAGTTGTATATATTAAATAATTTATACAATTTTTTTTTATTATTGGTATGTAATACTCGAGAAATTCGAGTTGTAAAAATTAATAAATAAATAAAAAAATAAAAGTGAAAGGCAAATTTTGTATATATAGATGTATATATGGGAATATTGTAAGTCAAAGTGCAAATTGCACAATTTTCGAAGAAAACTGTTATCTAACTTGCAGATCCGGATCTGATCTCGAAAAACTAAAAGCGCCGGAGGAATCGTCTCGTCGAATTGATTAAAAACAGCGTAAACCGATTTTCGATCTGACAGTCGGATCGTCTCGAAAACGGCAAAGAACGAAGTGGGGCCCACGACTAAAGTCGTGAATAGTAACCCCTGATTTAATTCCCTCGCCGACCAACGTCGACTGATCGACTGTTTGGAGTTCAAAACTGACGATCCATATAGTCGATTTGAATGGCCTCGACGTTCTGAGCGCAGTGGCGCTAACGGAATTTATGTTCGGCGAGCTGAAGTCCTCGAAAAGTGTGCCGCACTAAGTAACCCTACTGTATTTTATGGATTTTAAAATTATAGAGGATCGAACATGACAAACCAAAATCGCTACTCGATAGGTTTCGTCGAGCCGGACGTCATGGTGGTGCCCGTTTTTTGGTTTGACGATCCGGTCGTCTCGAAAAGCGTAAAAAATAGCAAAAAAGGCGTAAATTCATCTAAACCCCTATATTTTATCTGTGGTATTGGATAGAATTAATTGGTGAGGGGCCTTGGTGTAAGATTTATCTACAATGGGGGACCCAACTTTAAATAATGCAACTTGAGGGACTAGTTGGCATTTTTGTACAAATTAGGTTAAAAGAAACCTAGGTTGGTTCAAGAAGTCCTAGCCACGATTTCTTTTGCACCCAGCCGCCACCAGAGAGCCTCTCCACTTCTCTGCACCCTTCTTCGACGGTTACACCACCAGACGCCGTCGGCCATCGCCGGGGAAGCAAAGGAAAGCAAGAAACAAGCCTTGCTCTCGGGTTCGGTTGAGAAGGAAGCAACCAAAAGGCTCGGGACTCCTCCAAGTCATCTCTGAGAGAATTCTTGGTCTCCGGACGCAAATCGGGGAGCCCCAACGCCTGGCCCCTCCGCGCGCCGTCGGGGACACCATCTTCTTCTTCCTCAAGTCCGGTAAGAGGAGTTCTCCTTTTTTCTTTGATTTCTTTGCAACCAGATCTCTTGCAGTAGGTTTCTTACATAGCAAGGAACCCCTAGGTCAAGCCCCGAGGTCCAGAAATCTGTGGTTGCCGGCGGGTGGAGATAGGTAGCCGGAACCCTAGTTCTTGGCTGGGATGCGTGAGCGCCGCCTCCGGAGCTCCGACGCTGGAACCAAATTGACCAGAATCTACTGTTGGTTTCCAGAAGGCATCCCACGACGTTTGGTGGGCTTTGGTGAGGTGTGGAGTGCATGGGAGGAAGCCCTAGAGCTCGGCTTCTTGGTATTAAACGGAGCAACGCCGCCCATCGCCGCTGTCGCTTCTCCGGTGCCGGCCAATCTCTATTAAGCTTCCTTATACCCTGGGAACTCCTCCAGACTCTTTGCATGCGACCCATGCGGGATAAATCCCAACTTGCCATTAATGACCTCTAAAGCTTGTTTTTTCTTCTTCCTCGGCCGACCAGCGTGCGGGGAGGTACAAGCTTGGTGGGGTGATGCTCCTTCCACATTTGGGAGTCTCCTGAAGCTCGTGCTCACCTTGGTTTGAAGCTTGACCAATTGGAGTGAGGGTTCGGCCAACTTGAGCTCCATTAAAGGAAAAGCAAGGTTATCTTGCTCCAACAACGTAACCAGCAGCCCCACAACCTCCTTCCGGTGAGCCCCTGAGTTTTTGTGATGCCCTCAAACTAATGCTCACTTTAGTTTCTGTCTGGAACCCATGGATGGGTGGGAGCCCAAGGTCAAGCTCTATATATGGCTTAGATGGACCACATTGCGATTGCTACCTGTTGGGTGGCTTTGCTGAGGTCCAGAGATGAGCCTCTGGGTATTTGGAGGTCCCTGAGCTTGATGCTCACATTTAAATTGGAGATGATCCATTGTTTATGTAAGTGTAGCCAACTTGTACTCTCAATGCACATTGGTCATAAGCCAATTTATGTTTTTATGGCCCATCTTGATTCCAAACTATGAGCACGAGGTCCAGCACATCAAAACCTAGTTGCGGGTAAATTGGATTGGTTTAAAGATTCTTGGATTACAAGTTAAAGCTTAATTAGTGTGTTTCTATATGTATATTATGCAAATTTGAAAAGTCCAGGGGTCTAAATGCAAATTTTACACGAGGAATCGTTGTAAACAGTGTTAACATGATTTAAGGACCCTTCGTTTGGGTTCCGAGAACTTTCGTTGAGCGAGTTTTGCTTAACGACCCGTAAATCGGCGAAATTGTCGATTTAACGGTGGGTTTCGCGCTAAACGCGCATTTCAAGGATAGTGGATGAATCCTGTGTTGACACGTGATACTATTGTAGGCCCCAGCAGTCAGGAGCTAGCCTGAGATCCGTCTAGCGGATATCGTGACCGTCTGCCTTGAGGTGGATTATTTTCGGTTCGCGCTTTATCATTTCGGCCCTACGGGTACCGTAGTAGGATGGACCCCCTCCCCTTTGATTATTGGTAGCTTTGATCCCATAGATGAGCTTTTATTATGCTTTTAATTCCAGCAGTAGTTATACATATCTGGACATATGCCATGCGCGTATGGTCACTAGCTCAGTTCTATACCTTTCTCTATTCTTCACTGCAAGTTTAGAATAGGAGTTACCGTTTTAGTATTTGGCATGATATACTTCAGTGTCTGTATCCCGGTGGGGATTTTCCTCGGCTTTTCGCCGACTGTCTGGTCTTTAGACTGTGCTTTGAGCATCAGCATTATGATCGCCATTGAGCCAGCTTTCAGTTGCGCACACATGCGGATTAGCTACCCGCATTGGTGTTCTTTACCGGTAGAGAGGTCACGTTGGCCCGTGAGCCCGTTGGGGTTATGATAGCATACTGGTAGAGCAGTGTTAGCCTGAGGTCCTTGGGGCCAACAATGGCATGAGATTGGGTATCCTTATACTTCTAATTTTGATGCATTATTCATTCACCTCTCTTATGCTTGTTTACTTATTTAGCATGCTCAGTTGATTATCCGTATTTGTTATTTCTAGCTTTTGTTTATCCGCTTATTATAGTATCCAGTAGGTACGACTTGCTATTTCTCGGCCCGTCGTGCCCACTGGGATACACTTATGATGTGTCTCACATCATCGGGTGACCATTTTTCATGTCAGTTGGGTGCGGAGATTTTGGGACGATCTGGTGAGCATACGCGTTAGAGTTGTCCCTTGGCAGACTGTGATTTATCTCTATTCAGCATTTTGGACTATATTTCCTTATTTACTTGATCATAAATAGTTATGGATATCAACGACTGTAGATATTGTGTAGTTGTGGATATCTAGGATTGTGTTCTTTATGTTGTGGAATCTTGTGGTTGTAATAGAGTAGATGTTTATTTTAATTTTCAGTTTACTTCTTGTATCTACTCTGATGAATGTACTCTTCTAACCGAGCATATATAGGGGTGACTCTGTTTGTTTGTACAGAGGCTTTCCTATATATGTGGCGGTCTGTTCACGCCTTGGATTTTGAAATGTTTAACTCTGAAAAAAAATAAAAAAATAGACCCGTTTTCTAAACTCGGGGCGTGACAGATTAGAAGGTGTTGAGACCAGAATTTTCGTCACTCGAGGAAGCGACACGTGGCATGTACCATCGGCTAAGAGTATCAGCCGATGGGAGAGTAAGTCAACAAATAGAAACTCTCGTCTCGATTAAGATCAGCCTCAGACACGTAACAATGTAGCGTGCGACATACGCCATCGGCTAAAAGCATCAGCCGAAAGGAAAAACAGTCGATAAGAAGACTATCGCTCCATCCAGGACTGACTTGGGCCGAAGATGAATAACAGTCCGCCTCAGTCAAGCGACAAAGAATGCGATGTCAGAGTCAACCTTCGATTGTTCGAGCCGAAGAAGGAAAGACTCTGAAAGGAGGAAGCGCGAGATTTGGGTGCAAATCTCGTAACTAACATTAGAATGGCAAGCGGTGCCCAGCATTGCAAAGCGCCAATGATTACGTTCCGGCACGACAATTAGGGGATGAATCTGGACGGAAAAACAGTTACTACCCTATTTGAGGAAGTGCTATTCAAAAGGGAGTAGTTGAGGAATTTACGATGACTTCCCTGAATCATGCCGATTATTCAAATCAACAATTATTCACAGGGTTCACAAATGTATAAATAAGCGAACCTTGAGAAAAGGGTCGTGCAACCTCGTAAGCCAGGACCATCCTCTACTTTTTAATATCTTTCATACCTGCATCTACAGCTTTCCTAGATAAATTTATTCTAGGAGTAGATTAATTGTAATTGGTTACTTATTACTCTTGTAACCCCACTCCACTCAATACAAATCCCACAATCGGTTTCTTAAGCGGTTGTTTTTCCACCTCTTTGCCTCCACATTCCGGTTCGGCTGCTCTAGGCCGAACTCTCTCTATCTTCGTATCCCGATTCGACTGATCTAGGCGAACGGTCACGAGAGTTTGATTGAGAAGAACCCGACCGATCGGATCCCTCCTCGGGTCGATCGCTTGATCCTTTTGGCATGCGGTGCATCACACTCAGAGGGTTATCCCCAGGGACCGATCGCGTACCACTATTTTCGGCCCTAACAACTTCTTTGGCATGCTCGGTGGGACCCTTCGGGTAACTCTTACCACTCATGTAGTTATCATGTTGGAAGACAATAGTCCGAGCCTTAGGAGTGAGATCGGTGAGAGATCGACAACTCCGGAGCCGACTCTGTTGGAATATTCGGGCAAATGGCCCGAATAATGAGATCTCTCAAAAGAGGCACCCAAGCCTATGATACTTGCATGGATGCGCCGGCCGCCGTCATGGCCTCCGATGATAGTGTTTCTCGACTTGAGCAGTTTTTAGCCTGAAATGAACCATGCTACAGAGGTCTACCATGGTCTCCATCAGCCCTACCACCGCCATTACCGACACAATCAGTTCTGACAGTGCCGACGACAATGGCGGCACAGCACGTCGTGCCCCTCCCAACGACACCACCGCTGGGGGCAGTACAGCCACAAGCGGCTCTGTTTCCAACTGGGCGCAGGCCGATGAACCCGAACATCAGCCACGAGTAGGAAGTTACTGGGGTCTTACCTACTTCACCCCCTCCATCGGTTCATCAATCCTATGCTGGGGCAACAAAGCTAGGGGCAGGCCCCGAGCATAAGACCTGCCCAAGATCAGGCAGGTCAAGTCGCCCCGTCTCCTATAATGGTAAATCCAGTACAACCAATGGTCTTGACACCCCCGGCGGGCAGCACTGAGCACTACGCTCAGATCAGAAAAGTGATAAAGGACGCATTCGGCGCAAAGGCCAAGCCGAAGCTACACCAGTCTCTATGTCCCACATCCCTTGAACGGGATTGTGGATATAGGGCACCCATACCTGGCTAATTGGAAGAGGCAGATATTTGGAAAGTTCTCGGTTGAGGTAACCGAGGGTACGGTCGAGCAATGGTTTGCCTCCAAGGGACCAGCCCGATGGCAAGGGCTAGTCACGACAAAAGTGCAGATGCGTCGGCTGCAAAGGATAGAAGTCGACGCACGCAATGATAGTGCCATGGCCGAGGGAAGGCCGCGACTGGCATACGAGAGCATGAAATCGATCGGCCGTGTGAGTTGGGCCGCGAATAAGGACCCGGACAAGATATCATTCGTCCAGATGACCGAGGAGGAGGAACAGGTTAAGCCTCTCGGTGGAACCAGCCGAATAACAGCAAGCGGCGAACCCCCATCTTGGATCACATGATCTCTGAGGGGCCGATAGACGAGGACGTACCTGGGCCTCCAGAAGAGGAGCTGGCACAAGAAGCTGACAAAGGAGCAAAATCGGCGATGACACCATAGGTCGAGGAATCGGCCGAGAAGGCCGAGGAATAAATCATGGGAGACTACTTCGAGGATTCGCCAATTAAGAACGGCGATAAAACTTTAGAAGTGCAAGATCTCCTAGTCGAAGTCAACTTGGGGTTGGATAAACAGAAACGACCGACGTTTATCAGCTCAAAGCTTTCGGTGGAGCAAAAAGAAGAGCTCACCGGCTTACTCAAGAGTTTACCAAGATTGTTTTGCTTGAAGTTATGAGATGCCGGGAGTCGGCCGAGAAATAGTAATGCACCGGCTTACCATCAAAAAGGATTTGAGCCGTTCAAGCAACCGGCCTGTAGGTTCTAGCCGGGTATCGTATTGAAAATAAAAGAGAAAATCGACAACCTTATGAAGGTCGATTTCATTAGACCGGCCCGTTATGTCGAATGGTTGGCAAATACAGTTCCTGTGAAGAAAAAGAACGAAAAACTAATAATTTGCATAGATTTCCAGAATCTCAATTTGGCTACGCCAAAGGACGAATATCCCATGTCAATAGTCGATAGGTTAATAGATGCCGCCGCCGGACATGAAGTCTTATTTTTCATGGGCGGTCACACAGGCTACAATTAGATAATGATTGCCGAGAGTGACGAGTCGAAAACAGCTTTTAGATGCTCAGGTTCAATTGGAACCTTCGAATGGTTGGAAATTCCCTTTGGTTTGAAGAATGCTGGGGCAACGTACCAAAGGGCGATAAACCTCATTTTTCATGATTTGATTGGCAAGTCGGTAGAAGTCTATATTGACGACATCGTGGTAAAATCAAGATCTAAAGCCTATCATTGGGCCGATTTAAGACTGGCTTTCGAGCGAATGAGGAAGTACAGTCTGAAGATGAATCCGTTAAACTGTGCGTTTAGGGTTACGACTGGAAACTTCCTAGGTTTTCTGGTGCATCAGGGGGGTATCAAGGTCAACCAAAATAAGACAAAAGCGATCATCGAGTTACCCGCTCCAAAGACGAAGAAGGAATTAAGTCCCTCTTGGGAAAGGTAAACTACCTAAGATGATTCATTTCCAACTTAGCCGGAAGGATAGAGGCTTTCAGCCCATTACTACGGCTGCGCGATCAGGATGAATTTGTTTGGGCCGCAAAACACCAAGCGGCTTTCGACGATATTAAGAAGTACCTCACAAAACCACCTGTACTGGTCCCACCTCGACAAGGCCGGCCGATGAAGTTATATATTTCGGCCGCCGAGGGAAACCTAGGGTGCCTATTGGCTCACGACAACGAGCGAAATGATAAATAGGCCGTCTATTACTTGAGTAGACGGCTAATAGATACCGAACGGAGGTATTCGACAATGGAAAAGCTATGTTTGGCGCTATACTTTGGATGTACGAAGCTCAGATACTACGTGCTTCTCGTCGAAATATCGGTCGTCTGTATGACCGATCTGATCAAGTATATGTTGTCAAAACCGATGTTAAGGAGTAGGATCGGGCGATGGATGCTCGCTGTGTTCGAATTCTCGCTGACTTACGTCCCAGCAAAAGCTGTCAAAGGACAAGCAATAGCAGATTTCCTAGCCAATCACCATTGTATCGAGGTCGACGAGCCCACAACCAGTTTCGTCGGTCAACCCAGGTGGACCTTATATTTTGATGGCTCCAGGACGGCTGCTTCGGTCGGTGCCGGGATAATGGTCTGATCCCCTGAGGGGAGAGAGGTTCAATTCGCCCTTGAACTCGACTTCGGCTACTCAAACAATCAAGCTGAATATGAAGTGTTAATTATTGGCCTTGAAATCGAGGAGGAATTAGGAGCCGGGAACTTGGAAGTCATCGGAGAATCGCTAGTTGTCATCAAGCAGCTAACAGGCGAATATCGATGTACGAGCCCAAATCTCCAAGGCTATCTTCAGAAGGTGGCCGAGATGCTATGCAGGTTCCGCGACGTGGAATTGAATCATCGACCGAGGGAGGAGAACATGGTCGCAAATGACCTGGCTCAGTTGGCGTCCGGTTACAAAGAGCTGGTGACAGTTGATCATGTTACTATCTTTACCAGGCTGCTGTCTTCGACTTACACGAGAGAGCCAATGGTGGCCCCAGTCGAAGCAACAGAGGATTGGAGACGACCACTAGTGGATTACCTAAGTGACCCCAACAACCGAGCGAACTTCAAGACGAGGA
The DNA here is from genome assembly GCA_029168755.2 of Tillandsia fasciculata. Taxonomy (NCBI): domain Eukaryota; kingdom Viridiplantae; phylum Streptophyta; class Magnoliopsida; order Poales; family Bromeliaceae; genus Tillandsia; species Tillandsia fasciculata. The sequence continues at coordinate 13,909,521 of CM054947.1, read as the reverse complement.
GGAGAGCCCTCGGATACTGCCTTCTGGATAGGCAGTTGTACAAGAAGACGTCCGAAGAGGTGCTTTTGAGATGCCTCGGAGCCGGAGAGGTAATAAACGTGATGGCGGAGACCCATGAAGGGCTATGTGGGTCATATTTGGCCGGAAGGAGACTGAGGTGGGCTATCAGACACCTGGGTTATTACTTGCCAACGATGCACGAGGACTGCATCAACTATGCCAAGGGGTGTTAGGAATGCCAATTCCATGGGTCGATCCAGTGAGTTCCGGCTTTGAAAATGCACGCCATCATAAAACCATGGCCGTTTAGAGGTTGGGCTATGAACCTGATAGGCGAAATTCAGCTAAATTTTTCGGCAGGGCATAAGTTCTTAATAGTGGCGGTGGATTACTTCACCAAATGGGTAGACGTAAATCCGGTGAGACAAGCCACCTAAAAAGACGTCATCCGGTTCGTCGAGGAATCGATCCTACATCTGTTTGGCGAACCAGAAACCATCACGACCGATCAAGGGATGATGTTTATCAGCGAGACTTTCGTCCGATTCTTAGAAGCAAGGCGAATCAAGTTGCTAAATTCATCCCCGTATTACGCCCAAGCTAACGAGCAAGTGGAGGCGATGAAAAAAGTAATCATAAACCTAATGAAGCGGCACATTGGCAAGAACCCAAGAAGGTGGCACGAGAAATTGTTTGAAGTCCTTTGGCCTTGCCGAAAAACCATTAAGACCGCCACAGGGGTCACGCCCTTTTGCCTGGTTTACGGGCATGAGGCCATCTTACCGGCCGAAATCATGATTCCGGCATTAAGGGTCGAGAGACAGGGCGATTTGGACAACCAATAATACAAGCTCCTAATGGATGATGAGTCAAGTGAAGCATGTGAAATTCAGCTAAAAGCGTTCGACCACATGCGGGCCTATCAAATCCAAGTTCATAACGTATAGAACAAAAAGGTAAAGGTGAAGTCCTTTAGCATCGGGGATCTAGTAGGCAAAAAGAGCCGATTGTACGAAAAGTGGTCACCAAATTAGAAAGAACCATTTCAAGTCAAACAAGTAGCTAAGGAAATTCCTACTACTTGGAGATCCTAGAAGTATCGTGTAACGACCCGACCCACTAGCAATAATAACTCGTTGGGCCCAAACCACAGCCCAAAATGCTCAAATCCAGTTATTATTACTAATGTCCATGTCTCTTATATACCCAATCACAACTCTAATCCTATCTGATGTGGAATTATCAGGGTGTCACAGATCGGAAGGAGATCAACCGATCAACGGGAAATATCTGAAGCATTATCAAGCGTCGGTTTGGGAAGATGCAGAGTAAACAACCAAGGAAGCTTCATATCTCGACACACCGAAACCAAGGAAGATCAACACCCGTTCGCGAATCCCCTGGGCAGTGAGGAAAGATCCTGCCAAGAGACGAGAAGGATCAGTAGACATCGTTATCTACGCCAGAAGTTGACTCAACTTCGACAATCGCCCAAACGACACGTTAGGTAATTGCCGAGGGGGCATTGTTGAGACCAAATTTTCGCCACTTGAGGAAGCGACACATAGCGTGTACTATCGGCTAAGAGTATCAGCCGACGGGAGAATGAGTCAACAAATAGGGACTCTCATCTCGATTAAGACCAGCCTCAGTCGTGTTACAATACAGTGCGTGACATACGCCATCGACTAAAGGCATCAGCCGAAAGGAAAAGCAACAGACGAGAAGACTATCATTCCATCCAGAACTGACTTGGGCCGAAGACGAACAACAGTTGGCCTCAGTTAAGCGACAAAGAAGGCGAAGTCAGAGTTAACCTTCGGTTGTTCGAGCTGAAGAAGAAAAGACTATGAAAGGAGGAAGCGCGAAATTCGAGCGCAAATCTCGTAACTAACCCTGGAACGGCAAGCGGCGCCCAGCATCGAAAAGCGCCGAAGATTACATTACAGTGCGACGATTAGGGGATGAATCTGGATGGAAAAAAGACTACTACTCTATTTGAGGAAGTGTGACTCGAAAGGAAGTAGTTGAGGAATTTACGATGACTTTTTCGAATCACGCTGATTATTCAAATCGGTAATTATACATAGGGTTCGCAAATGTATAAATAAGCGAACCTTCGATGAGAAAAGGGTCATGCAACCTCGTAAGGCAGGACCACCCCCTGCTTTTCAATACCTTTTATACATGCATTTACAGCTTTCCTAAATAGATTTACAATATTTTCTAGGAGTAGATTATTTATAATTGGCTACTTGTTACCCTTTTAACCTCACTCCACTCAATACAAATCCCACAATTGCTTCCTTAGCCGGTTGTTTTTCCACCTCTTTGCCTCCACATTCCGGTTCTACTGCTCTAGGCCGAACTCTCTCTATTTTTGTATCCCGATTCGGCTGATCTAGGCCGGACGGTCGCGAGGGTTTGATTGAGAAGAACCCGGCCGAGCAGATCCCTCCTTGACCCGATCGCTTGATCCTTTTGGCACGCAGTGCATCACACTCGGAGGGTCACCCCTAGGGGCCGATCGCGGACCACTATTTTCGGCCCCAACAGCAGGTTGTATAAAATTCTAACAATCAAATAAAAAATTACTATTATTATAATTTTTATTTGATTGTTAGAATTTTATTGGTACATTGTTGTGATTTTTTTGATTGTTAGAATTATATGTGATTTGTTAAAATTTTTATATGATTATTAGAATTATATAAGATTAAAAAAAGATGATAAATAATTCACCATTTCATCTAAATTTTTTCATTTTTAATAAAATTTAGGTTTGATGTCATCTACAGACCAAAGATCACCCAGCGATGTGAGACTTGTCTCGCTAGTTCTGTCATCTAGACTCAGGCTCAGCATAGACTTAGGCTCAGCCAAGACTCGTCATATACTTCCGACTGATGATTAGCTCTGGTACCAAATGTAACAAGCCGACTCACTAGCAATAATAATTCTTTGGGTCCAACCATCGGCCCAAAATACTTATGTCCAACTATTATTACTAGTGTTCATTGTCTTTTATATATCCAATCACAACTTTATTTTCATCCGATGTGAAACTATTGAAGTGTTACAAATATTTTATAGAAAAATAATTTTTACTAGTCAAATAATAAAAAGAAATATATTTGCAAACTATGCACCAGGGAAGGAATATATTTGATTATAAATAAAACCTCGTAGTGATACATATGTGCAAGTATTGAGAACCCATTATAGAGACTCGAAAAGAGAGAGGAAAAAATGGCTTACTAAGTTAACTGAAGCTTCAGCTGCAAGTGCAAGAATATCGGCGCAGGAGACGACTCCTGGGCAAGCATTTTCCACGGCCGTCTTGATGTCGTCGACGACGTTGAAACCTCTAGCCGAGTTATTATTTGGGGCGGCACCCTGTTCGCTCTGAATAGTCGGAGTGGTGACCAGCAAAATGGACCCATCGCAACCCTGAGTTGATCAAATAGATTCGTCGATGAAGAAATCTAGTATTTCTATAAATAACCTTCAAAACCTTTAGATTTAAATGCTGTAGGTCGGCACTAGCACTCATTTTTGGACCACTTTAGTTTCTGAACTTTAAATTTGCAATAGTTTCATTTCTTGAATATTAAAAAATATTTGATTTTAGTTGTAAAATTGATAGCATCATAATCTTGATCAGGGCAAACTAAACTAAGTTCGCCATACAAAAGGAATAAAATAATAATTCATAAAAATAAAACTTCACGTTTTATGTTCAGAGAACAAATTATTTATATAAAAAATAACTGATAGTACAGAAAGTGTTATCCTCACTAATCTATACTTAAGGATTTAAGTGTTGTACTAATCGTCTTCAGCGCAACTGGTAAAAAATTTGATGGTTGATATTTAAGATTTCTAGTTCAAAATCTAATTATTTTATATCTTTAATTAAATTTATTTTTTTAAAAAAATAAACGAAACAGTAGCATGCTATCGTCCTCTAAAATAAACAGAAAACAATTTAAGTATTGTAATATGAAATCGTATCGAAAATTTACCGGCATGATACAGTATGGTGCGTGCAAGATCGTACGGTTAAGTATTGGTTATATAAAATATATGCGTGCCGACACATAATGACATTAAATATTTATTTTCTTCAATAGCAAAATTTTTTAATAATTTATTTTGTATTTTTTTTAAATATTTTAAATTTTATTGAGAAAATTAGTTATTTTAAAAAAAAAAAAAAAAAAAATTAAACTGTACTATCCGCATGATGGATATGTACGTTCTACTATTTTGTTGGTACGATATTTTGAACTGTACTATCGTATCGATATTTTATTGACACGATAAGATATAGTGAATATGATCTGTATCAATGAATACTTAAATTCTTACTTATATATAATACATATTAGCGTCCAAATTAGGCCATTAACTAGATGCATGTTTCTTTATGTACAACTTCTAAGTTCTCGATTTGACATTAGAATCGGAATAGAAGTATGTAAATATATATATAGAAGAAAATTAATGATGGTTACTTGGACGAAGCAATCGTGGAAGAAGAGGCGAGTGAGGCTGGCGTAAATGCGGGGGTCGGAGGTTTGCGCCTGCTGGACGGCGCTGCGAACGATCGACGCGACGTTCGAGCAGCTGGAGTCGTAGAAGGAGGGGCTCAGCTGGGCTTGAGATCTCTGAGAGAGCAAAGCCAAGGTGATGGTGATCAGATACAAAGGCAGTAGAAGAGAACAAGGGTGAGACATCTTGTTATTTCTCTTTGGCTAATATGAGGGGGCCGGTGTGTATGTGTGTGTGTGATGGCCATGCACACGACGTAGGGAAATATATATAAGGGCAAAAAAAAGAGTGGTGAGTTAGGGGGCATGCTTAATTTGAATTGAAAAGTAGTGATTCCGTAGTCTTGTTTCCTAATTTGATTATTAAAAACAATTTTTTACCACTACAATAAAATTAAGCTATAGCGATATTTTTAAGTATTTCTAAAATCTAAAAAAAATATCGATAACAAAAATACCGACACTTATTGTAAATGTTGCTATATGTGCCGTCACTAGGATGTATAGCGACACATTTTTGTAATGTATCCCAAAAATGTGCCCCTATAATCTAATTTTGGATATAGATGGAATATAGATAAAATATTTATACAAAAGTATAACAAACATGTGTTTCTATAATTCAATTTTATTATAGTGTACAAATCTATTTGCTCACTTAATATATTATTATTATTATTATTATATTATAATTCCTAAATTGTTAGATGAAAATTAAGAATCTATTTGGCACAATCATTTTTTTTTAAGTATAGTTTAATTATACTCTAAAAACGTAGTTTATTATTATTATTATTTTTTTTTTGTTCCAAATGCTTTATAAAATAATATTTCTATAGATATAATATAATTTACCTATGCTATATTTTTTAGAGGTAGTAAACGAGATTTAAATATGTTAAATGTATAATTCTACATATAACAATATTTTTTTAAATGCTTTAGAACTTTGGTAATATAAAAAATAGTATTTTCACTCCTCGGAATAAACAATCTCATAAGTAGAACTTAAAAAAAAAACAAAACAAAAAAAAAAAAAAAAAAAAAAACACTTAGACCATGACTTTTATTAAAAAATTTTATTTTGATAGAATTTTTAAAATTCATAAACTTTTTTATAATTGGTTAGATGAAACCGACACCACAGATCTATTTTGTGTATTAATTGCTACATTAGAACTCCCATCGCACTACAGTATGATGACCGAAACTTCGAACCGAAAAATAAAGATGTGTGGTATATATTTGAGATTACAAGTCAAAGTGTAAATTATTTGGAAGCAAATTAAGATCTAATTAATATGATAATGTGATAGCTGAAGGCAACTGTTTTACATTTTAGAAGATTTAATTAAAGCACTTTTTTGTTTTCTTTTTTATATTGCAAATCGGTTGTGTTGTAAAAGAAGGGTAAAAAATATTGATGATAATTTATAAATATTTGGTGAACAATTTTATAATTCACACTCTAAATACCTAAATAAAAATTTAAGTACCCGAGCAATAACAATAAAAATTAAACCACAAGAATATAATAATTTTACGTGATTCGGCTTTACCTACATTGACGGGAGAACAAGTAAATAAGCTTTCACTATCAAATTATGGAGATTACAAAAGAGATACAAATAGAAAAAATATCACCCTTCCTCAAAGATAATGAGAATTAAGCTCCAATAATCTCTACCTCTATTTAAATTGTACAAAACCTCACAAGGAAGATCTCACATCCTTCTTAATAGAACCAAGATGAAACCAAAATTCTAGAATTTTCTCTTTTCTCCCACTTCTTTTTCTCTCTCTATATTTTTCTTAGTATTCTAATTACCCGTACTTTAGCCTTTAAAATATGAAGCTATTAAATATGACCCGTTGGATAAAAAATTATGATACAAAGGCTTACAAGTAAGAGGCTCAAATATATAATAAGAGAATATAAAAATAGAAGATTTGACTTCACCAAATTATATAGCCCAAATAACCATAGTTAGTTAATTCGGATTCGGCAAAAATTCGGTACGGATAAAATTCGTATTATAATTTTAAAATTCGTTGAAAAATTCGGCTAAAAAACGGGCTCGTCAATTATTCGGATACGTGATTTATACGAAAATAATACGTTCACTAATTAAAAATTCGGGATCAAAAATTCGACTATTAAATTTAAAAAAAAAATAAAATATTTATACTATTAGTATAAACAATTATAATTTTTTAAAATAATTTAATCAATTTATTTTAGAAATAAATAAAATATTCATTTAGAATAAAAAAAATAATATAATTTTAAATTATTCCCGACAAAAAATAAAATAAAATATATAATGACTAAAATATTAAAAAAAGTTTTTAAAAAAATTAAATTAGTTAAAACTTAAAAGTAAATATTAATTATCCTCATAAGACTGGTGCGGAAAACGAGGGGGCATTTCTTCCTACGAGAGATAACAATATCTATTAATTGCCCTCGTAAGACGTGACATATGTTATTTTGAATATGGGGTATTTTTTATTATTATTTTTTTTTGAAAAAAAACAAATTTTTTATCCAAAAATTCGTAATTCGCGAATAATTCCCGAATAATATTTTTTGATTCAAAAATTCACGAATTATTCTGAATTTTTAGAAAAAGTCGGAAACGGCACGTTTAATTCGGATTCTCAATAATTCGCGAATAATTCGCGAATTATTCGCGAATTAACTAACTATGCAAATAACAAGACCTAATGTAATTAAATCAACAATCTCCCACTTGAAGGCAAATATCCATCCATCAAATAAGCTTCATCACAATGCATTATTCTCCGACCACTCCATCTATGTCTCGTTCAATCTGGAGTGCTTCCTATAAAATTTGAGCTTTTCCGTACGAACAACCTTTGTCAACATATCCGCAAGATTTTTCTATGTATTAATCTTTTATATATCTAAGTATCGACAATCTAATGCCATCCTAATAAAGTGAAAGCGAACGTCAATATGCTTAGTTCTGGAGTGATACGCCGCATTTTTTGCAAGATGAATTGCACTTTGATTATCACAATGCATAGCATATTTATTTTACTTCACTCCTAATTGTGCAAGTAATCGCTTCAACCAAATCATTTTCTTCGCTGCTTCGATTATGGCAACATATTTGGCTTCCGTAAAGGACAAAGCAATAATGTCTTGCAATCTAGACATCCAACTAACTGCACTACCTCCAAATGTGAAAACATATCTGGTAGTGGATTTTCTTGTCTCTCCACAACCAGCATGATCGGAATCAATATATCCATTCACCTCTAAATAAGTTCCACCAAAACACAAGCAAACATTTTGTGTGCGCTTTAAACACTGAAGAATCCACTTAACGGCTTGCCAATGCTCCCATCCCATATTAGACATATATCGTGAAATAACTCTAACCATATAAGCTATGTCCGGTCTTGTACAAACCATAGCATACATCAAACTCCTAACGACGGAATTATAAGGAACATTCTTCATTTTAACTCTTTCGATTTTATTCTTTGGAGAGTTCTTCTTGGATAACTTGAAATATTTGGCTAATGGAGTAGAAACCGGTTTACAATCATTCATTTCAAATCTTTCAAACACCTTAAAAATATAGCCCGATTGACTAAGCCATAACTTGCCATGCTCCCTATCCCTTTTATTTTGCATGACCAAAATCTTCTTTGCTTCACCAAGATCCTTAGTAGCAAACTTCTTCGACATGTCTAGCTTCAACTTTGCAATATCATTTTGATCATTACTAGAAATCAACATATCATCCACATATAGTAACAAAATAGTGAATGAATCATATGTTGAACATTTAAAATAAATATAATGATCAAAAACACATCGTTTGTAGCCTTCATCTTGCATAAAAGAATCAAACTTCTTATACCATTGTCTAGATGCTTGCTTTAAACCATACAATCTCTTCTCTAGCTTACATACTAAATTGGGATTAACTTCATCAACAAAGCCTTCGGGTTGAAACATACAAATTTTTTCATCCAAATCACAATGTAAGAAAGCTATTTTAATATCAAGTTGTTCAAGCTCAAGATCCAAATTTGCAACCAAAAATAAAATAACTCTAATTGAGCAATGCTTAACAATGGGAGCAAATATTTCATTGAAGTCAATACCTTGCTTTGTCCATAGCCCTTAACAACAAGCATTACTTTATACCGCTTGGATCCATGATCACATAAATCCATCGATTTTTCAATGCTTTTTTTTCAATCGAAAGCTCTACTAACTCCCAAGTATGATTTTGATATAAGGAATCCATCTCATCCTCCATTGCCCTTTGCCACTTTGCTTTTTCGGGACAATATTTTGCTTCTTGAAAACACTCGGGCTCACCCGAATCAGTAAATAAAGCATAATATAAAGAAGGGGAGTACCTTTCGGCGAGTTTATGCGGCCTAGTTGATCTTCTCAATTCATATGCTGACGGGGTAGATACATTATCATATTGAATTTCAATAGATTGTGTGCTTTCTTCATGATTATCATTACCATCATGACCAACATCACTATCATGAAGTGGAGGATGAATTTCATGTATATCTTGAGAAGATCGATCAACTTGTACATCAACAACAAGCTTATCCTTCTATTGCTCTTCTTCTATGCCTTCTTTAAACATTACATCCTCTCTAAATACAACATTCCGACTCCGAATAATTTTTCTAACAACGGGATCCCAAAGCCTATAGCCTAAATCATCACCTCCATAGCCAAGAAATACACATTCTTAATTTCACATCAAGCTTTGTTCTACTTTTCTTCGGAATATGAACATAAGCTTCACACCCAAATGTTCTCAAGTGCCCATAGGAAATGTCTTTGCCACTCCATATAATTTTTGGAATGTCTCCATCCAATGCAACACTAGGTGATCTATTAATCAAGTAAACGGCCGTATTTGCCTCTTCAGCCCAAAAAGGCTTTAATAGGCCGGAGTGAGACGACATGCTTCGAATCCGATCCATAATGGTTCGGTTCATTCTTTCAATAATCCCATTTTGTTGAGGAGTATAGGGAACTGTCTTCACTCTTTTGATGCCATTTTCTAAGCAAAAATCATCAAAGCACTAGAGCAAAATTCACGACCATTGTTGGTTTGCAAGCACTTAATAAAATATTCACTTTCCTTTTCAACACGGGCTTTAAATTTCTTCAAAGTCTTAAAAACTTTATCTTTTGAAGCCAAAGAATAAACCCAACACTTTTTAGAATAATCATCTAAGAAAGTAACAAAATAGTATGCACCTCCAACCGACTTAACATTAAAAGGACCACAAACATCGGAATAGACCAATTCCAATAGCTTGTCCCCTTTCTATGCATCTCATTTTTTTTTTTTAAGTTAACCTTATGTTGTTTTTCCATAAACAAAAATCAAGAAATGAATGCTCAAAGGAAGGAATAAGATTATATTCTTGTAATACCTTCATACCATGCTCACTTAGATGACCAACCCGATTATGCCAAACTTGCATATCTTCACCTTTATTTGTGGTAGCAACCACCAAATTTGAATTATCATCTTTTTGAGCTATTCCATGAAGTGTATAGAGACTTCCATCCTTTTGCCATTTTAAAATAGGCATACTACCCTTTGATATCTTCCAAGAGCCCTTTCCGAAAGTGATAATAAAACCGGAAACATCCAATTATCCCGCCGATATTAAATTTTGTGTGATCCCCGTAACATGGCGCACATTCGTCAATGTATGTTTCTTGCCATTTGTTTGTTCTATAATAATATTCCCAATGCCCATAATTTTACATGCCCGATCATTACCAAGATAAACATATTTATCATCTACTTCTTTATATATAAAAAAATATGACCTATCCAGGCATATATGAAAAGAAGCACCGGAATCTAAAACCCAAGTGTTTGCACAAGAAGAGACCGTGCACGCAACACTTAATGTCACTCCACCTTCACCATCCGAAGCGTTGTTAGCTTCATTCTTGACGTCATTGTTTTTACCTTTTTTCTTATTTTTCAAAGCATAACAATCATTCCTCACATGACCTGCTTTTTTGCAATACCAACAAGCCTTCTAGCTACCTTGTGATTTTGACCTTCCTTTACTTTGAGATCTTTCTTTTGTGTTAAAAAATTGATCTCGCTTCAATAATCTTCCTCTTTCATCAATAGTTAGTGCTTGACTCATATCACTAGATAATTGGTTTGTGGCTTTACGAGTTTCCTCAGTCAACAATGTAGCAACAATATCATTCAATTTGAATTTGTTCCACATTGTGTTCGCCACCATAGTAACAGGAGTATTCCAACTTGAAGGTAAAGAACTCAAAAGGAGTAAACAAAGGACTTCTTCATCAAGATTGATTTTGAGAGACTTCAATTGCGCCGCAATAGAGTTAAACTCACTCACATGCTTGCGAATAGTCGAATCTTCAATTCTTGCATATTCAAGAGAAAAAACCTATTCATTACATGCGTCTTGTTCACACCGAAAGGTTGCTCAAATGATTGCTCCAAAGTCTCTCATAACTCGGATGCGGTCTTGCATTGATAGACATCAAACAAAATCGATAGTGAAATATATGGCCTAATCACCGCCAAATATTTTTGGTCAAGTATGTCCCATTCATGATTATTCATAGTAGTTGATTTTGCACATTCTCCCAATATTAGTAAATCAAGCGCCTTTGCAACCAAATAATTCTCTATCATGATTTTTCATATAACCCAATTGCTCTTATTCAACTTTTCAAATTATATTACCTTTTTTATTAAAAAATAAGTGAATGTACACAAGTAAATACTTAAATAACCACCAACCAATTTCTGATACCAATTATTATAAAATATGTGTGAAGTACAAAATTGTTTATTAAGTATTTATAAAATTATTATTAATATTTTTTATCCTTATTTTACAATATGCTGGCTTCAGCGGCTGCGGAATGTAAAAAATTTGAGATAAGGACTGAATAATATGTATATTAAAAAATTCGAGATAAGGACTAAATAATATATATATATATATATATATATATATATATATATATATATATATATATATATATTGAGAACCTCACATCATGTGGAAAAATCGAAAAGTCACACCACATGACGCGCGTGTTTGGATTACTCTTCCACCACTGACTTTTCTACGACTGGTTTTTTTGACAAATAAAAATATAGACGATTAATCTCGGTTTGAAAGGAATATTTAATTCCAACCGTTATAAAATTATTTATATAAAAAAATAATAAGTTACAAAATTTTGTTTTGCAAATATTTTTATTTTTATTTTTATTTTATTTTTAAAAATTTATATTTTATTTTTTTAAAAATTTTTAAAAAATATTTATAAAAGATTACGGCGTTAATGAAGATGTTGAAATAACTAAATTATCTTTACTGGATATAAAAAAATTATTAATTTTTAATATATTTCTATTATTTTAAAAATATTTATAGTATAAATTATAAAAAATGAATAAAATAATGACAGAATCCTGACAAAAGGGAGCTAAATATATCAACTTAATTTTTTGAGAATATAAAATATAAAATTTTGATAGTAAGAAGAAAAAATAAAAAATTGAATATTTATCAGGAAGTTTTCCATAATTTAGCCTAAAAAAAAAAATATTGGGTATCTTAGTTACTCTTTTGGTGCTTTGGCCAACTCTTTGATTAATTCTCAAACTTTAGTTAAAAATAATTTTTAATTAAAATGATAAGACGTGCGATATTTTAATTTTCAAATTTTAATAAGTTATAATTTCTAACTCAAACTACGAATTATATGAAGATCTTGGAATAGACCCCTATTGAGACCAAAATTTTCGCCATTTGAGAGAGCGACACGTGGCGTTCGCCATCAGCGGATAAACAGAAGAGTCAACCGAAGAGAAGGATCCACATCCTTAATCGGACCGATCTTAGTCGCTTAAAAGCGTGTCACGTGATACATGCTATCGGCCGAGGCATCAGCCGATAGAAGGAGCAGTCGACGAAAAGATTATCGCTTCATCCGAGTTCGATTTCGGCCCAAGAAGGATATCAAACCGTTCGAACGATTAATAAGACGGAGTCAGAGTCAGCTTCCGGCTAATCAAGCCGGGAAAGGTAGGCCTCTGGAAAGAAAGTGCACGAGATTCGGGTCCCGAATCTCGTAACAGATTCCGAAACGCCAAGTTGCGTCTGGCATTGGAAAGTACCAAGGATCACGCTCCAACGCAACAGCAAGTGAATGAACTTGGACGAAAAAACGACCACTATTCTATTCAAGAAAGTTCGACTCGAAAGGAAATAGTTGAGAGATTTATGATGACGCTCACCAAATCACGCCGATTATTCAAAATCGGTGAATATACACATGGTTCGGAAAGTATAAATATTCAAACCATCGAAAAAGAAAGGGTCCGACAACCTCGTAAGTCCTTGACCACCCCTGCTTTTTCATATCTTTACTGCTTATCTATATTAAATTTACTGCTTTTCTAGAAATAGATTAATTGTAATTAGCTACATATTTCTCTTGTAACCCCACTCCACTCAATACAATTTTCACCCCACAATCGGCTCCTTAGCATTTTGTATTTATCATATCTGTGTCTCTTTCTCTATCTCCACATCCCGATTTGGTTATTCTAAGCAAAACCGTCGCCAGAGTTACGAGAGAAGAATCCAACCGAGTAGCTAGATCCCTCCTCGACCCGATCGCTTGATCCATTTTGGCACGCGGCGTATCACATCTCAAAGGGTCACGAGGCCAATCGCGGACCGCCATTTTCGACCCCAACACCTCCTCAATTTTATTTTATTTTCATTAACATCTTCTTAATTTTTTCTAAAAAAAAAATTAAATAAAGTAGTCCTAAAATTAGAAATTTTATCAACTTTGTTAGAAGTAAATAAATTCAGTTGATGATAAATAAAACTAGACCAGTTAATGATTAAAAGAGTCATTAAATTTGCTAAAAAAAATTATTTAACTAACTATAAAAATTTGAATAAAAAAAAATTAGAAGTTGAGGGGGTTTGATCCAAAAAAAAAAAAAAAAGTTGAGAGGGCTATTCATGAGTGGACAATAGTTGAGAGGGTTTCCATTCATTTCTAAATAAAAAATATAAGAGCAATGCTATTTATACATTCAAAAAAGAGTATAATATATATTTCATCCATCCAAGATTTACTAATTAATTTAAAACGATCAGTAAAATTCATTCCATCCCAAAATAAATAAAATATAATATATATATATATATATATATATTAAGTGTACAAAAAGCATTTTTGGATGAATTGTCTAAGTTTGATTTCAAGGAATATTTTTTATACACTAGTTCTAGATTTGTAAGACTGATGAAGATTTATTAGATAAGAAATTTCTGCTAACAACTGCTGACTCATTTCCCTATAATATTCTTTAGAATTAAGAAAATAAATTGATGGTGTAGGTTTTAATTAATCAATTCAATAATAACCAATTCTTACTTTTCCTATTGTTTGAAAGGTACATGATTTGGTCCCAAACCATTAAGTTGTGGACTAACTTTTACAGTTTCTAGAAATGTTAATAAGTGCATGTACCACATGCTAGATAATTTTAGTGGGGACTCACAAGCCATGGTTTCTATAAGTGACTATTTATTATTGATTAAAATTATTCTAATTTTTTATTTCCTAATAATAAAGTTAAAAAATTAATAAATTGAGTTAGGTTGAACTTAATCAATTGAGTGAGGATGTAATCTATAATAGATTTAACGGTACGAGATCCAACAATAGACTTATCGTCCAATTGAGTTAGGTCAAATTCCGTAAATATTGTGGCTGAAATAGATCAAACTTTCTGCTCCGTGATAATAGACCAGAAAATTAAAAAGTTAAATTAGAGGAGCCCAATAAGTGATTACGCCTCAAAACTGCCAATTGATCGGCTCGGAAGCATGTACAGACTTCCCACCACATGGATAAGCCACGCTCCATCCGAACGAAATGGTCATTCACATTTGCGCTTAGTAAAAAAGAAGTGAAAGGATACACAATATCAGAGTACAAGAAATAAATAATCAAAATAATTTTATTCCATCTATCGGTTCGATTACAAAAAGGAATAGACAACCAAGTCCCTCGGATCAACAAAGCAACAACTTAACAACACAGCCACAATGGCGGTCGATTAGATTCCTAGCTCCGCTACTCGATCGCGTTCTTGCCACGATCGCACGTTTTACCATCCGATCAGACACCTAAAAAGAGTAAACCAGAGGGAGTGAGAACTAATTAAAGTTTTCAGTGGGTTCAACCACCAAAAAAGAATATTCTGCACTTACTTGGTCTACAAGAGGCATCTACAAAAGCCCAACAGAGATAATGCAAGCAGATAAGGAAAACAATAGAGGTTAAAGGAACACCCCATATGCCTAACCAACAACCAACTGAAACCAACTCCTCGGCTCAGATCAGCCGAGCACACTTATCTGCATAACAGCCGAAAGGGTCTCATCTCCCCGATCGGTTGACCTGTACGAGCTCCGAATGGAGGTCAAATGTCACTCCCCGGTGTCGAAACTGTGACTCAGGCTCGCCAACATATCCGCCGCCCATACGGGAAGCCCCGTATAGACGTAGCGACTAACCTGCAAAATATCATCTATACTAAACAGATATCAGAGCTGAGAAGTAAACGGCTGAAAATAAAATATATACAACTATACGAATATACAACCCAAGTCCTCACAAATACATAAGTCTCTCAAGTGTAAAAAAAATAAATACAAGATAACTCCCAAAAGTAAACCCTAAATACTAATACATCACCAAAATAAAAGTACAGGGTGTAACTCACAACTCTCAACATAAAGTAGTACAACACAAAAAGGGGAGATAACACTACTCTCACAGGATGACGACAGGAAGGGATCTATCTCGCGACTCCCTTACCTCGGTCTACTGGATCAGCAACAGGAGCAGCAGGAACTGGTGAAGATGACCCTGGGGAAAAAAACATCGCAGCGGGTGTGAGAACTACATCCCACCGTAGTTCTCAGTGGGTACCGCCACCAAACCCGACGGTCTGCCCACTAAGTCTACTATAGGCATAAAGTAACAATACGATACTGAAAAAGATTGGCTCTTCTTCTTTCTCGTTGTGCGTGCCAGGTTTTGGAGTCGGAAATGTCATCGTCGTTGGAGGTCGGATTTGGGAACACCGCCGCCGCCGGTGATTTGAGTTTGGGAATCGCATCGTCTTCCCTGTCGAAACAAGGTTGGTTCTTAGTTTTTGGTGCGTTTCGTTGGCTTTGTTTCGTTTCTTTTTGGGGTTTCCGTCGAGATAGGGGGTTTTGACGGAGTCATTGCAGCTGCCGCTGTTTCCCTAGTCGCAAGGCCGTCACCGCCGCCGTTGCGGTTGTTGTAAGGCCGCCGCCGTCGCCATTGCCCTAGTCGCAAAGGGACATCAACGAGCCCAAGCCTCGGCTTTGATGGGGCAGCGCCGCGCCACGCCGCCCACATGCAGCGCAGCGCCGCGCCGGGCGGCAAACGCAGCCGCATGCAGCGCAGCGCCGCAACCGCATGCAGCACAGCGCAGCAACCCCTATGCAGCGCCGCCGGTGTGATGACCTGGATCTCCGCAGAGCTTTTGTAGTGTGATCAGCGACTTCTGGAGTCTTATTTCGGTGTGATGGAGGTATTTGTGCGTAAATCGGACTCAAGAAATAGACCTAGCACAAAGTTTGGGTTAAGTTTATCTGTCCGGAATGCCTTCGACAAATTTTAGAAGTGGAATTGGGCAAAACGGATATCGGATTTGGACTCAGCGCGCGAAAACGATGAAAATAGGCTATTTACTTGTATTTTTCGGAGCCCGGATGCCAAAACACGGATTTCGAGGCGTGGAGTACTGTTCTGGCGGCCAGGGGGCAGCGCCGGCAGCGGCGGAGCGCGGTGGCGCGGGCGCGGGCAGGTGTTTGAGCGGCGGCGGGCAGGCAGGTCCATGGATTTTGGCGTGCACCGGGACCAACCAACGTTGGAAAAGCCACATGTCACGCGCTGATTGGCGGTCAACGCACGCACAACAGCAACGCACGGTGGACCCCGCCAAGCCACGTGTCGCCCTATCATTGGCGGGCACAGCGACCCGGCTGGGCCACCGTGAACCGCGGCCCACGGTTCCCGCCGTGGACCGCGTCGCCACGCAACGCGCCGCGATTGGCGGGCGCGTGGGGCGTGGATAGGCTACGTGGCTGGTCGAGGTGGTTTCGGGCGCGCACAGTAACGGGCCGGGCCTGGCACTGTAGCAGCACGAAATGTTTCGGGCGCCCGAAACCGGGGACATGGATGGAATTTTCTGATTTGTTCAGTTTTGGCTATATAAGCCTCCTTTCCTGCGCGTTTGGGCCTTCTTCCCGAGCTCCTCTTCTAGTGAGGCCTTCAGCAAACTTGTTTATCATCTTGTGGTGCATCTCTTGATGGATTCCCGGAATTTTTGAAGGCCGCGGCATCGACATTTTCTGTGACGCTGCGCACTGCGACGCTTCTTTGATTTTGGCTTCTACCGTCGCGTTTCAGTGCGCGAGACTCCCTGAGCCACCCCAATAGACTTTTGAGCTGATTTTCATGGAAACGCGTTCATGAGAGGTATGGTTTCGATTTCCGTATTGATCACTTCGTTTTATTTTGAGTTTTTGGCATGATTCCCGAGACAAACTTTGACCCCTTGTACTACTGTGAGTTTTGGGACAATGGTGGAGTATTGTTGGATTTTCTCGGTCTACGGGCATCGAAATGAGGCGTTTAAGGACTCGATTGATATCTACGCTTTGAGGGAAACGCACTCGTATTTTTATCGGAATTTTTGGAGGACTCTTCAAAGGTGATAATTGAGCTTCTTTGGGACTAATTTTCTGCAGGCTTGCGTTCATGAAGGTTTTGGCTTTCGGCAATGTTCTAATTGTTTCTTGGCCTGCAGGTGTCGGAATAAGGTGTATAAGTACTCAATTTGTATCTACTCATCGCGAGGATGACAATGGTGATTTTTCTGAATTTTTCTGAGGACAGAACGTAGGTGAGAATCCTCCCTCTTCTCTGCTGGTTGGTGAAAACAGCATGTGCTGTTTGGGTGTTGTGGGGTTTTGATAGTTGTGTTGTGTTTGCATTGTTGGTTGGAGCAGAGGCTTGTGCGACTGAGCGCCGAGGGTACAGTTTCAGTTGATTTTGGACAGCGTGAGACTATGTACTTCACCGACTACGGCTTTGCCTGCGGAAAGCGTTTCAAGTGGGTTGCCTTGTCTCCGGAACCGATGAACGATTCTCTAATTCTATTTGATAGAATGCATGCATGTTTAGGGTACCTTGTTTGTGATTGAGAGGTAAGCTTAGTAATGTTGATTGTCTAAGAGAATTGCAAGATTAATATTCGTGTTATATTATGAGGACTTGCATGATTCGGATATCCATGTTGGTAATTAGGGAAAGCTTACCTAAGGGGTTGTTAACCTCTGTGACTTATAGTATGCATGATTAAGGTACAACTAATAGAATTGAGATGTAAGCGTGGGAAGTGGCCTGGATCATGTGGATTAATGCTTATTTGATTTTTGTACATGCTTTAGAGGATTTTAGATCTAGCATTCTTGATGGCTATGTTCATGTTATACTAGATGAGATAGAATTCATGCTCGATTACCCATTGGCATATTTATGTGGAATTGATATATTATAGTAGCGATTTATTAGCATGCCATGTTAGCACATAGCCTTTCATGAGGACTAATCATTCAAGGGGACATGATGATGTAGCTATATGCGGATATTACTCTGAGGAGTTATTGTGGATTATGGATCATGGATTATGGACAGGTGTAGTTTATTAGTGATTCTGGCATGTGCTTATACTTATGTGGAGCTGCTATTTGTTATTATCTTGTATCTTCCTTGAGGACAAATGCATGCTTGTATGGACATCTAGATAGGCCATCTTTTATCGCTACACTATCATGTTGGAACTTGACTTAGGAGAAACCATGTTTGCTTCTTTTCTCCTTATTCATTAGTCAAGAGTTTCTTGTTGCTCGAGTTGAGCAGGGGTTTAGGATAGTGTAGTCGAGACTTCGAGTTTGGGGCAGGTTGGACTTGATTGTGGGTTGTGGGTGTTGCGGCGACCGCGAATATTGGGCGGTTGACCGGATATGTACTTGTGCATCAGATTGGGTATCAGATTTCCCCTAGTGGATGGAGTTTCCCACTTATTGTTTATTATTGTTTCAGTTTAGGGATCGGATTTTCCTTTAGTGGATGGGTTTTTCTACTTTGATCAGAGTAGTGATATAGTCCTGCTATATCGTGATACTTGTTACAGTGATACTTGTTACAGTGACATTTTACTCGTGTGGATCGCTCCCCTCGAGTGCCGCTCCGGAGTGTGTGACCGTACCGGGCAGTAGTCGGTCTATTATTTATTTTGGGATGCGACCGTACCGGTTAGTAGTCGGTCAGTATTCCCGCAGATGAGTTCTTGAGTTCGACAGCAGTATTTTGGGACGCGACCGTATCGATTAGTAGGCGGTCAGTATTCCTGCAGATGAGTTCTTGAGTTCGACAGCAGAGCAGGCAGTGTCGGGTTCTATACCGTTCCATTGATTGGGTTATTCAGGCAGGTACTTTTATTGTTGCACTCGTGCCTGGGGGCCGAGTGGAGTCTAGTAGCTGTGATTAGACTAGTGCTAGTGTTGTTGGAAGCCGTTTGGGTTGACGGTGATCCCATGTCGTTGAGAGTACTTCGACCATTGTGCGAGATGTTGAGGATCTTGAGTCTATCCATTCTGAGAGAGAGCGTGGATTTTGACTATAGCCTGCATGTGCCACTATTCGATAGCGAGTTAGTCCGTATGGACACCCTACGTAGTTCCTGCCCGGCAGTAGGAGGTGGTTGTAGGTGGGCGTAGGCTTGACTAGACCAGATGTGGTAGTCAGCTCGATTGGGTCGATTGTGAACCTCGTGTGCGAGTGGTTACATACCCTTTATTGGTTTTTCCCTTTTTTCGAGCATTTAGATAGAGGCATGGTAGCTGTAGAGTATCTCCAGCTTTCTTATTCAGTTTTTACCGCTTCGTTATCTTATGCCTCTAGTAGACTTCGTGGGCAGATCGTCGGACTTGGCTGTGGTACCCACTAAGAACTCCCTTTTGGTGTAGTTCTCACACCCATGGGGGTTTTTCCTTCCTCCTCTTTCTTTTCTCTTCTTTGTTTTGCAGAGTTTTAGCAGGTATTGCTGATTCTACGGTTGCTGTGCGAGGCGAGGGAGTCGCGAGCTAGATCCCTACCCATATGTGGAGAGTAGTGGTACCCCCTACCCTGAAGATCCTGAGTACAGTCAGTAGATTATTTATTTTTTCGCTTTTGAGAGATTATTGTATTGTGAGGATCCGACTTGTACTGAGAGTCTGTACACTGATGTATTATTCCAGGTTACCTCCCTGTTGAGTTCTGGTTTATTGTATTTGAGAATATTGTATGATTATCACTTATGAGAGATGGATATTGTATCATTATTCCAGTTGTACAGATGGTTGGTTTTAGTTTTACTGCACTTTTATTTTATAGCTTTGATATCTGTTTAGCTGTAGCCTCTTTCTTGCAGGTATGACGCTTCGCCTATGCGAGGTTTTGCATAGGCGGCGGATCTGTTGGCAAGCCCGGATCACAGTTTCGACCCCGGGACGTGACAGCCGGCACGCAGCACTGCAGCGCGCTGCCGCACCACTTGTTTGCATGTCGTCGCTAGTGCAGCCCGCGCTCCAACGCCACCCGCATGCCATGCGCCGGCCGTGCCGCACCGCTTGCTCTGCGCCACCTATGCGATTTGACCGCCATTTTCACCGTCGAAAATTCGGTTGACTTTCGTTTGATGTTTTGGGTTTGTTTTTCTGTCAGGAGGCTTTTGTTAGCTCATTTTTCATCGCGGGTCTCGTTAACGTAACGGTTGTAGCTTGGACTCTTCCTTCACCATCGAGAGGTCCATCGATCGCATCCGAACAAGGTCGCGGGGACATTGGACGATTTTTGTGCTCCGTTATCATCGTCGGTTGAGGTAGGTACCCGATCCGGGGTAGGGGACGTCGTTGAACGGTGTTGTTCAACCCTCCTCTCCCTATTATTGTTTCTTTTGACATCGTTTTTGTGAATGTAAGGAAGGGCATTGTCACGGCTATTGTGACGGAATAGTACATACATAAAGGACAGGGACAGATCTTTCAACCTTATCGATTTTAGTACCGCGGCTTGTTACACAGTAGCGACTGTTGTCGCAGAGACTTTTACACGAATATGTGATCGTCAGGCTCATGGCGCTGTTCACGCACACCAATGGTTTGGCCACCGTATGGGTGTACTTTTTCTGAGAGGTGGTCAGTTTAACTCGTGGTCTCTATGCGGCGTTTGCATGAGGGGATCCCTACGGACATTGCAGAATCGTGGACATTGCGATAGGGGTTTGTTTGGCACCGATTAGATAAGCAAGTTTGTGGTATTACCTAAGGTCAAAGGACCAATGAGGCGGGTGTATCCTGATTCCGGTGGTGGGAATCGGGATAGCGGTATAAATGATTCGGGTGTTTCGGTTTACAATTTGATGTCTTGTTTACTTTATTGTACCTATCTTTTGCAGTCATTAATCGTTTTATTTGTTTTCCTTACTTTGGTTTTTGTCACTGACTTCCAACGTGTGACAGGTTCTGTCGGGGGCGGGGAGCTTGACGGGGGTGAGTCTACGACTAGGGAGTTACTCTGTTTTTCGTCATTCTGGTGACACTTTACTCTTCTTCTTTGGTTACTACTTGTGGTCGGTATTACTTGCATGAGGTGTGGACATTGTGATGATGTGGATGTTGGGACAGATGAATGTGATCTTTTGGATTCGGTTTTATGGTTTTGTGAATGCATGTGGAGTGTCGGGTACGCTGTGTGAATGCATTGTGATGATGTGCACTATTTTTAACTCTTATGATTTTATCCTTTCAACTTGGGGTACACTGTGTGGGCAATGTTCTCTTGTATGAATCAAAAGACTAGCTTATTTTCTTAAATGACACTCTATGTATGAAAACCTGTATGTGGTTGATGTATGTATATTTATGCGATGCTGTGCATATATGGGGGAGACTCTGTCCGTTTGTTTAGAGAAATTCTGTATATATGGCGGGTCTAGGCACATGCCAGAATGGGAGATTTTATAAAAGAAAAAAATAGGATTGTTTTTTGCTTTTGAACCACTTCCGGAGTGTGACAGAAGTAGTTGAGAATTTCACGATGATTCTCCTCAAATCACGCTGATTATTCAAATCGGCACCTATACGCATGATTCGAAAAGTGTATAAATACTCGAACCATAAAAAAAAAAAAGGGTCATACAACCTCGTAAGCCAGGACCACCCTTGCTATTTTCATACCTTTCAATACCTGCATTTATTGCTTTTCTAGATAACTTTTACCATATTCCCTAGAAGTAGATTAAATTGTAATTAGCTACCTGTTACTCTTATAACCCTACTCCACTCAATACAAATTCCATAATCGGCTCCTTAGCCGTTTCATATCTTTGCCTCCACATCCCGATTCGACTATTCTAGGCCAAAATATCTTTATCTCCACATCCTGATTTCGCTAATCTAAGCCGGATGGTCGCGAGAGTTGATTGAGAAGAACTCGGCCGAGCGGATTCCTCCTCAGGCCGATCGCTTGATCCATTGGCACGCGGCGCATTCACACATAGAGGGTCATCCCGCGAAGCCGATTAATGACCAAACCCGATCATCGGTCGGCGCTACATTTTTGGCCCCAACAACTATCTTGCCTATGGTAGACCAAGTGGGTAGGCTGTGATTGTCGCCGACTGTACCCACTGGGAACTACTATTTTGTAGTTCTCACGCCCATTGTGGTTTACCTTTTT
The DNA here is from genome assembly GCA_029168755.2 of Tillandsia fasciculata. NCBI lineage: Eukaryota > Viridiplantae > Streptophyta > Magnoliopsida > Poales > Bromeliaceae > Tillandsia > Tillandsia fasciculata. The sequence goes on along the minus strand of CM054947.1, from coordinate 13,887,015 downwards.
CAGGGCTTTCCGAGCCAGCTCTAGATCGAGGTAAGGGGTTTTTACCGTAGATAGTAGCCCCTTTCTAGTGATATTTTGATAGAGGTAGTGCACCCTATTGATAGTTTAGCTTTGTGTAGTGTACATCGGGATTGGCCAGGCTAGGGCTCTTTACTTGTACTTATTCATTTAGGGAGGTGGATTTTGTATGTATCTTGTATAGTGATAGATATTAGTATAGTTTTATTTTTTGCTCTGATACATGTGTACCTATAGATTATAGTTCTTTCGCATGGTAGTTTTAGACGCTTCGCATGTGTGAGGTGTGTCCTCCACACGTGGCGGATCTGTTGCATACCCGAGGGCTTCCGCTGTGGGCTTGGGGCTTTACAGATTGCGTATCTTAGGGGTTATGACGTGAGTGACGTGACTTATGGTGAAAGTTGATTAACTGACTATGTAAACTCTTCAAAGGGAAATGTAGAGTGATTGGGGGACATGTGTCTTTTCTTGTTGGATGATTATGTTGGCTGTAGACAACATAATATCGTAGAAGAAAATGGGTGTCCTTCTAGAATTTTGTAGGATTTGCTCGAGCTGGATAGTTCTGGTTGTGTGATTGACATGAGCTTTGTTTCGTAGGAGGTTGCTATGCCTCGTCGGGGGTGACAACCGTTGCCACTGGGACACGAATGATTGTGCGCACTACCATGCCGACTGCCAATTGCAGCAGCCACTCCTGTACCCTTTGAGGCAATGGCTCAGGAAGGACATGTTGAGGTACCGATTCAGGAGGAACCTGTTGAGGTGCTGGTAAAGGAGCCACCCCGTGATAAGCCAATACAGGAATGGCCTTTTGAGGAGCCAGGGCATATTGGTCTGGATAGATAGGGCAGAGCGAGGTCCTGGAGATACGGGCATAGATGGCCAGCTTGACCAAGGCATACATGCTACAGGGAGAGACCCTAAATCATGTAGTTCAGTTATTAGCGCAGCAGGCGAGGTTCCAGCACCACATGCTACTTCAGTAGTCGAGATTTCTCCAGTAGCAGCACCCCTAGTAGAAGCAGTGCCGGCAGTACCGGTAGTCCCTTCTGTACTGACGACCGATGGTGAGACACAGATGGAAGGACAGTTGACGGAGGTAGAGTAGAAGCAGCTTATGGATAGATTGATCCAGTTCCACAAATTTGACCCTTCTCGTTTTAGCGGCGGGCTTATGGAGTCGTGGGAGGTAGAGGCTTGGGTAGAAGCGATAGATAAGCTATTTGAGGACCTATTTGTGCCAAAGAGGTATTAGGTGTACTTGGCGGCTCATTTTCTAGAGAAGGACGCAGAGTTGTGGTGGCGGAGAGTTCGACCGACGGGACCGCCAAGCTTACATCTGATGGTATGGACCAAGTATCGTGGCCTGCTATACGGGGCCTTTTTCCCGGACAGCGTAAAGCAGAAAATCAAAGAGAATTTATAGAGCTTGCAGCAGGGAGATAGGATTGTGCAGAAGTATATTCAGGAGTTCACGCGATTGTTGAACTACATGCTATTCATAGCGAGAGATGAGGCGCACAGGGTATACTTCTTTCGAGACGTTGTGGCCGGATATCTTTCAGCTTGTTCAGTCACAGCGTCTATAGACCCTGGACGCATTGAATGAGCAGGCCATGTGGGTAGAGCAAGGAGCTGTAGGTTTGAGAGAGCGGGCTGCGGCGACGAGATTATAGACTGACCGTAAAAGACCTGCTGACAGTGAGGCTGGACCGTCCAGTGTGAGATGACCACTGAGATCCAAGCATTCACATTCACAGAACAGAGGGTCCTTTGCTGGACAGAGTTCTGGAGGGTCTAGATAGTACCAGCAAAGACTGTACCACCAGCAGCTGCTACATGGATCGAAGGGATGTGTGATTTTCAATGGACGCCACCTCCCTCATGAGTGTACTCAGCATCGGGGGAAATGCTTCCGTTGTGGTCAGATGGGGCACAGATGGACAGATTGCCCCCAAGGAGTTGGACCAGTCGTGTCTGTAGCTCCTACCCCTTCGACTCCGTGTCAGACAACGGAAGCCCCACCACCTCCTTCTCGGATAGATAGAGTGCCGGTAGCACCTGTGCCCGGGCGACATCAGCTATTGCTAAGTGGGCGAATCTACGTGGGGCAGGCGACAGATGCATCGGCTACCGACGTGACAGCGTCAGGTATCTTTTCGACCTTGGGGTTTTGAAAGTTCCTATTTTAAGGCTGTAGCCTTTCGGTTGGGGTGAGTGTGGTGGCGTCCTAGGTGTAGTTTGAGTTTCAAGGATGAAACTCTTTATACGGGAAATATTGTGAGGTACTAGACTTTTGCAAATTGCATGCATTTTGGAAGACGTGTGTGTGTGGGCGCAGTTTGCGAGGCGGCACAGTGGCCAAGGCGATAGTGGTGCATAGGAAAGCGTGTGCGCTTAGGCGAGGGGCGGCTTGGGACGCCACATTGCGACACCCCGTTAGGCCCACAGCTCGACGCGACGTGCATACGACGCGTCACTGACGCGCGCGGGTGCGTGGTGTGGCATGTAGAAGCCTCGGAGCACATGCTAGCGCGGGACCGGGCTCTCGCAGGCGGCACTGTAGCATTCCAGATCTTTCGAGTGCCTGAAAGGGTGATTTCGGGATCTCGAATCTTGTGTTTTTGTCCTATTTAAACGTGCAAGTCCTCATTTTCTCTCTTTTCATCTTCTGCTCAAACTGCAGGGTTTTAGAGAGAGAAAGGTAGCGCGAGGGTGAAGAATAGAAGGACCACAAGCATGCCGGGCATGCCGTGGGGTGCGTGCGGAGCATTCCGGGGAGTCGAGTGAGCACGCGCACGTGAGTTTTGACAGTGCGTCATTTTTGGGGTAGGTTTCTTTTATTATTATTATAATTATTTATTGGGCTTTTCGATATAGATTTTGGATTTTTTTTAGGCTAAATTACAGAAAACCCCCTTGTCATATCCCGCTTTTCCACTTTACCCCCCTGTCATTAAAAAGTCGACAATCTGCCCCCTTGTAATTACCGAATTGTGCAATAACCCCCCCGCCGTCAGTTGACCGTCAGTTGACCGTCAGTTTTTTTGAAAATATAATTTCAAAAACCCAAAATACCCTTAGAAAATATCTTTTAAAAAAAAAAAAGACATTGGAATAAATAAATAAAAAAAAACTTCAGAATAAAAGAAAAGGAGGGCATTTTCGTCATTTTACCATTCCCGTTAACGTCGTTGCCCCCTAAATACAATTCGGTAATTACGAGGGGGCAGATTGTCGACTTTTTAATGACAGGGGGGTAAAGTGGAAAAGCGGATATGACAGGGGGGTTTTCTGTAATTTAGCCTTTTTTTTATTTGGCCCGTTTAAGTTTTTGAATTTTGAACTCTATACCCTTTATAACTATTAGGGCTGAGTTTTCTATGCCGTTTTGCTATGTGATGTGTCGCTGGGCTTTTCGGGTTGTGCCGTTCACGCGTGGTGATCACCGTTGGCGCGAGCAATCCTTCCGCCAACCGAGTTCTCCTAGGATTTGCATTCTAGGTGGGTTTCGTGTCGACGAGAATGGTGGATTACTGATTATGTCTACACGTTAGATATAAGGATTTTATTTGCTTTAATATTGCTTTTAGTTGTAGAGAATTGCATGTTTTGCTAGTTCTTGGGATCGGGGGTTTAGAATTTTATTATTTTATTACTAGAGGGCTTTTAGGAACCTTTTGGATGCGCAGATTTCGAGATAGTCTTTATGTTATCATGATTGGATTTATCTGTTGTCGGGGGATCCATGTTACTGATTTAGAGTATTTCGTGTTTTAGTATGGGAGTACGAGCATTTTGGGTTGCACATGTTTTGGGATAGATGTCGTTTTTATAGTAGATCGGGTTAGTCTAATGTTCAGAGGTTGACCGTTCGGTAGTGTTGTTGGGTATTAGAGATAGGGAGTCCTTTGTTGGTGATTTTTGTGGCACGCTATGTTGACGTAGAGGTTGCTTTTATCTTGGAGTTTTCGGGGGGTCGTGGGTCGGTGGTTGTGGTTGTGTGTGTGTGCCTTGGGGCACGGGTTTTGAGATAGTTGGCACGTTAGTGTTGGGGATGCGTGAGTTGACCTAGGCACTTGTGGAGTCACCATTTGATCATAGCCTACATGCTACTTTGAGCTTTACTAGGGATTGATTCGGCCAAGGGGCCAAATAGAGGGTGTTAGGAAGGTAGGATGGCGTCTAGTGTTGACGGGCCACCAGCGGTGTGCAACCCGGACATTAGGCAGAGTTGGACCGTGGACTATTCATAGGCAACCAGGCTTGACCAGGCAGTTGAGATAGTTAGTTCAGGATTAGGTCCAGTGCTCTGTTGGGACAGCTAGTGATAGGTTTTCCGTTGTGTTCGGGTTTGGGTAGCGATTTTTGAATTTTGGGGATTGAGGCAGGATAGTGTATTGTAGTGATGCTTTTATTTTATTTTATTTTATGTTCTGCTATTTGCTTATTTTACAGTTTTACTATCTTGCATTAGGTAGACATAATAGGTAGGCCATGATTGTCGCCGAACGTGCCCACGTACTGGAAACTACTGTTTTGTAGTTCTCACCCCTGTTGTGGTCTACCTTTTTTAAGAGCCTTCCGAGCGATCTCCGGATCGAGGTAAGGGATTTGTACCGTATATAGTAGTCCCTGCCCAGTGATATTTTGATAGAGGCAGTCCACCATATTGATAGTTTAGTTTTGTATACTGTACATGGGACTGGCCAGGCCAGAGCCCTATACTTATACTTATTCGTTTTGAGAGGTGGATCTTGTATGTATCTTGTATAGTAATAGATATTAGTATAGTTTTATTTTTTGCTCTAATACATGTGTAGCTGTAGATTACAGTTCTTTTGCAGGGTAGTTTTGGACGCTTTGCGTGTGAAGGGTACGTCCTCACACACGTGGCGGATCTATTGCGTACCCGAGGGGTTCTGTTGTGGGCTCAGGGCGTTACAACTCTGGAGTTCAAATGTGATTGGTTGAGGATACTATATCATCTATATGACTACTAGATTTAGAATTTTTCCTGGTAAGCATTATTAGAGTTCGGTTATGGAGAGAAAACAGCAAGATAAGAGAGAGAGAGAGAGAGAGAGAGGGGGGAGGATACATTTCAAATCATATTATTGTGATCACAAAAGGTTCAAACGATAGATTTAAGTTCAGATCCCATATATATTTTTAGGATAAATTGCATGTTTAGTCCTCAAATTGTTAGGCTGGTGACATTTTAGTCCTCAAATTTTACTTTGTTGCAAGTTTTAGCTCGAATTTTCAGAATTGTTGTAATCAACTTTCACAACATAATTTAGTCAATAAGATGTTAACGCATCACTGGCATAAAAATGATGCGGCATCTTAATTATTGGTGTATTATCAATCGTATCACTACTATATTGGGTTGTAGGACTTGATTGCACCAATTTCGAAAGTTTGAGCCAGAAATTATAACAAATTAAAATTTAAGGACCAAACTTGCAATTTATCCTATTTTTTAGTTTCTTATTCTATAGCTGAACCCGTGTCAGAATCATGTTGAATTCTAAAACGCAATTCCAAACCGGATCCGCTATTCACCACACTACAATTGGTTCTGATCTCCCCATTGCTCCCTGTCAAGGGACTAATATTTCCCATGTTGATCATCGATTGCACGAAGCTTTCGAAGAACGCGCTCTGGTTGCCAGCGAAATTGTTGACGATCGAGGCAGTCGTCGTCGCGTTGGGGTCCGACAGGAGCTCCTGGTCGGATGAGAATAGCCCTTTGTGGTTCTGTAGATTTATATAGTAGTTGCTGTCAAACGTGTTGGGCGTGATCGGGTCGAGATTGTTCAGGACCGATCCATTCCCTCCTTGGGGACAGTTCTGATCTAGTGTTGTTCGGTAGGTTGAGTTTAGGGTCGGGTCTGGATTCCCGGTGTTGCTGAAATTGTAAAGACGATTGGTGAAGAACTGGCATTGGCCTCGACCGAATGTGTGCGCTCCTGTTATCAACAAAAATAGATATATACAAGAGAACATTAACAAGCTACGAAAAGAAGTACATTAATAGTCACTATATAGACCATAGTTAGTTAATTCGCGAATTATTTGCGAATTATTCGTGAATTATTGAGAATCCGAATTAAACGCGTTGTTTCCGACTTTTTCCAAAAATTCGAAATAATTCACGAATTTTTGAATCAAAAAGTATTATTCGCGAATTATTCACAAATTACGAATTTTTGGGTGAAAAATTCGTTCTTTTTTAAAGCATAGTTAGTTAATTCACGAATTATTCACGAATTATTCGCGGATTATTCGCGAATTATTAAGAATCCGAATTAAAATTATGTCGGGAATAATTTAAAATTATTTTTTTTTTTGTTCTAAATGAATATTTTATTTATTTATAAAATAAATTGATTAAATTATTTTTAAAAATTATAATTGTTTATACTAATAGTATAAATTTTTTATTTTTTTTAAATTTAATAGCCGAATTTTTGATCCCGAATTTTTAATTAGTGAACGTATTATTTTCGTATAAATTACGTATCCGAATAATTGACGAGCCCGTTTTTTAGCCGAATTTTTCAACGAATTTTAAAATTATAATACGAATTTTATCCGTATTATATCCATACCGAATTTTTGCCGAATCCGAATTAACTAACTATGATATAGAGTAGTTGGTTTGTCACTTAGGTTTATTATATAGGAGTGTTAAATAATATAAAACAACTGTTATTCTCCTAAATTTTAAGCTGGTAAAGTATGGTGTTTAAATTTTTTTATATTTAACATTTCTCCTTATGTCTAGGCTAAATTTTTTTTGCTTAGACCATGAGTATGGCGTGACTCGAACTTAGATTCTATTGCTCTGATATTATGTTAAATTATATGAAATAATCGTTATTTTTCAAAAACTTAAGTTAGTAAAGAACAATGTTTAAATATCCTTATATATAACAAGGAGGTATCCTGGTTCGAACCTTGCACATGTGTTTCAAAGAAAGAAAGAACAAGGATTCGATTCTCATGACTTTTCAGGGAGTATAATAGTATATGTTCTTAAGAGCTCTACATGGAGCATAAAAAAAAAAAAAAAAAAAAAAAAAAGAACGAAGAAAAATGCACGCACTTTTTCATTCTGTGATAGATGCAACCGAGCATTCTACATCAAACTAAGGGTTCGTATCTCACTTTAATGTAAATTCACAAAATAGTTGTAACTGTGCCATTGAACATCGATGACTAGGTTGAATGCAATTTGTCGTGAATGAGCGACGAAATCATCTCATGCACTGAATTTTCTTATGCACGGAGTTGTAAATAAACTTAGAAGGTCGATGTTGATTTTGAGTCTATTAAATGCATGATCAAGCAAACAACTCATTGGTGTAAGGCAATTCTTGAGCAATGACGCTCGGCAAAAGTAGAAGTTTTAAAATATTGCTGGACATAATTTGTTGGGAGATAAACATACCATAATTAATTTGTTCCAGCCAAGTTAAAATTTGATTTTCTTTCTCTCTTTTTTTTTTCTTTTCGTTGTGTGTGCGCGCGTTTTAGAACGTTTGACTTTTGCATTTCGACTAGAGAAATTGAACGAGAACACCGATGGTAATAAAACAAAGTATTGATATTTGGTGATTATGCAAATACCTGATAATGCGACGAGATCAGTGTCATTGAGGCCAACATCGGAAAACTTTTTTTCGAGTGTGGTTAGGTTATCGAAGGGGCTGGGGAGATTGTTGGCTGCAGTAATGTTTGCAGTGGTGCTATCCCTTCTCCCTAGTAGCACATTCCATGAGGGTCCTCCAGACTAATAAAATTATTATTGTGGGACAAATTAGTTGCACTCCCATATAAAGATTTTAAAACAAGTAATTTAAAAAAAAAAAAACAAAAAAAAACAAATATTATATCTTGGATTATTAACTATCTAAAATTCTATTTGGAATTGAGAGGACAATACATTACATATGAACAGAAAGTACGATGAAAGAATATATCATTATTTATATAAAAGATATCACGCCATAAATCTAATGATTCAGTTTTGATACATAATTTCTACAATCCACTTAAAATGGAGAAACATATGTTTATATAATTTTACCTAGCTCAGCCTTTTTTTATCCAATTGTATTATACAACCCTCCTCAGTACCATAGGGGGGCCTAAGTTAGTCTGAAGCTCAACAGCTCAACAAGCCTAGCTCAAGACCAACTCCACTAATTGCGTTTGGCAACCGGTAATGGGGGGGGGGAGGGGCAACAGCTGTTTCTCCCATATTAGATTTTCAGTATAAGGATAGAACAGCTATTCCACTCCACAGGTGGAAGAGCTGTTTCATCTATTGCTTGTTATTATTATTTTTTTAATTAATTTTTTTTAAATTATAAGATATTTAAATTTATAAAATTTTAAATTTGTTTATTTTATTTTATAAATTTTAATCCTCTCTATTATTTTTATTCCTTTTTAACTTACCAAACACAATTTTTTTTTATTCCGGTACAACCCTTATACTCAACCAAATACAAAATTATTATAATTCTTGTTTGTATCTGAACTTATACCTATTCTTGAAATAATCAATTTTCGCTTATATCTGAACAAAACGCAACCTTAGAGTCCCCATATTTTGTGGGTGTTACTATTTTTCTGGTTGAAAATGACTTTTAGTTAAACTAAAGTTTAAGTAAAAACCATTTTTCTAACTGTCATTTGTTTATTGGCTTCAAAACTAATGCTTTTCACTTTATGAGTTTGTTTCACAAAAATTATCATAATGGCGCACAACAAGATATATAGTTTTTTCTTCCATGATTGATTTTGTCATTACCAGCCAACACAAAATCAAATACAACATTACGAAAAATTCAGTTATGATCTTATTAAATTTTTTATGAACTAAATATTATATAATAAAATTAGATTATATGAACATATTTTTGTGATATTTTTATGTAAGTGTCATATCTATATTCCATCTATATTCAAAATTAGGTTATACGGACATATTTTTGGAACACATTATTACTGTATATATAACAACACTAATAATAAGTATCGATATTTTTGACAGCTGTATTTTTTTTTTAAATCTTAAAAATATTTAAAAGTGTCGGTATAACATAATTTTATTATAGTGAAATAGCAAAAGTGGCATATACAACCAAAAATCACTTTACTCTTCACCTTGAGAGAAACAATCTCCTTTCTTATGGAATGCAAACTAAGATAATAACTTTTTATCTTATTTGAGAAAATTATGCCTAAAGCATCTAAGTAGAGAAATCCTACATATTGATAACAATCATTTTTTTATAAATTGCAACCAAGATAATAACTTTAAGTCAATAACAGAAAACAAAGAGATGAAAAAAAAAATAAAATAAAATAAAAAATTAACAGCTGACAATACCTTTTTCATTCTCTTTTGTGCTAGTGTAGAAATTTTAGATAAAACAATCAAAGGTATGTATTTGAATTAAATAGGAGAAAGTAAATTAGATTAGGAGCTTGTAGAATTTGCACTTTAAAATTTTTTGCTGTGATATCATGTGAAACAACGACGTTTGTGTCTAAAAATTTAAAGCTAGGAGAGAATGATATTTTTAATAATTTATATTCAATATTAAAAAAGGTTGTTATTCAATCCGAAAGAAATTAATGATGTATAAATTAAAACTTACTATTATTTTAAAACACATCCAATAAATTAAATTTTGATTCTTTCTACGACAACAGTGCAATTTAATAAAAAAATTAAGTAAAAGAACTTGTTCAAATCACCTTTTCCTAACTAACACTTATTTTTATACCTTCTCCTAACTAATCCTCATTAAGAAGTTAATTGGGTGTCTACATGCTGTGTCAGCATATTAATTTTGGCACTTTAGCTGGTAATCTCAATCAAACACATTAATTAGTAATGCCACTAGCAAATTTATTTCACTATAATAAAATTATACTATAGCGACATTTTTAAATATTTTTAAAATCTAAATAAGATACTGATAACAAAATTACCAATACTTATTATTAATGTCGCTATATATGCAGGGTGCATAGCGACATATTACTGTGATGTGTTCTAAAAATATGTCCTTATAATTTAATTTTGAATATAGATAAGATATTAATATGACACTTTTACAAATATATTTTAAAATATATCTTTATAACCTAATTTTATAACCGTGTTTCTATATTTAAGATTTTAAAGTGGAATTCAACCGTTATTTTAAATTTGAATATAGAAAATAAAGTACAGGATAAAAATTAATTTAGTGGTGGTAGTTGATTTTTCCTATTTATTAGAACTATCAATTATCTTCATATATATATATAGTCCAACAATAAATTTTTCACTAGTACACTAGTCAAAAGATAAAGTAACAAGACCAACTTAATAAAAAATGTGGTTGCAACTTTGAAAATGAGTTATATCTCACTTTCAAAGTTGCAACTTTGAAAACGATATATTCGTGTCACCTTTGGGACTCGGTTAGATTTGTAGTTGGATTAACATTAATATATAAATTTTTTAAGATATCATTTGTTTCGAAAATAAAGTCTGAAATAAGCAGCCTTGTTTTCCATACGCGTTTGGTTATAGATAGAAAAAACAGTTCTTGTCTTACTGAAATAAGCTGGTATAAGACTGAAACTAGCTACTGTTCCAGTCTTTTTCTGGAACAAGACTTGTTCTCATTTGAGAATAAGCATAATTAAAATAATATAATTTTAATTATAATATTAATTTTTTAATTAATCTAATATTTTAACTAATATAATTATTTTATTAACTAATTATTTAAGTATTTAGATAATTAACTAATTAAATTATTAAATTATTTATAGTTAATTAAATTATTTATTATTAATAATACACATTATTATTAATTATTTTATCAACTAATTGAGAATAAGCTTAATTAAAGTAAATATAATTTTAATTATTGTATTAACTCTTTAATTAATCAAATATTTTACTAATATAATTATTTTATTAACTAATTATTTAAGTATAATTAACTAATTAAATTATTAAATTATTTGTAGTTAATTAAATTATTTATTATTGATAATATTATTATATTATTGTTAATTATTTTATCAATTAATTGAGAATAAGTTTAATTAAAGTAAATATAATTTTAATTAATCTAATATTTTTACTAGTCTAATTATTTTATTAACTAATTATTTAAATATTTAATTAGATAATTAACTAATTAAATTATTAAATTATTTGTAGTTAATTAAATTATTTATTATTAATAGTACTCATTATTATTAATTATTTTATCAATTAATTGAGAATAAACTTAATTAAAGTAAATATAATTTTAATTATTGTATTAACTATTTAATTAATCTAATATTTTTACTAATCTAATTATTTTATTAACTAATTATCTAACTATTAGATAATTAACTAATTAATTTATTAAATTATTTATAATTAGTATGAATTATTTATTAATAATACTTATTATTGTTAATTATTTTATCAATTAATATTCAGGGTACGTTAACCAGCAATAGTTAATTAAATCAGTTAAATTATTATTTAATTAATATTCACTATAATAAAATTAGATTATATGGACATATTTTTGTGACAATTTTGTGTAAGTGTCCTATCTATATTCCATCTATATCCAAAATTAGATTATAGGGACACATTTTTAAGATAGATTATAATAATATGTTGTTATACACTCTAACGACGGTACATATAGCGACACTAATAATATGTGTCGGTATTTTTACCAGCGGCACTTTTTTTAGCTTTTAGAAATATTTAAAAATATCGCTATAGCATAATTTTGTTGAAGTGATTTTATATTAATTATTTAGATAAAATATTATTTTTTTAAATTATAATTACTATTATTCTCACTATTTCAATCTAACTATCCAAACATCATTTTTCTTATTTCTAGAAGCAACACAATTTTCATCTAAACATAAAATTGATTTGTTTCTGCTTGTTACTGAACTTATACCTATATCTAGAATAAGCAATTTTAGCTTATATCTGAACCAAACGCAGACACTTATAGAAAAATGTTCCAAAAATATGTCCTTATAATCTAATTTTATTATATTATTTCTATATTTAAGATTTTAAAGTTGAATTCAACCATTATTTTAAATTTGAATCTATTTGAGATGAAAATAAAGTACAGAATAAAAATTAATTTAATGGTGGTAGTTGATTTTTCCTATTTATTAGAACTATCAATTATCTTCATATATATAGTTTCAACAATAAATTTTTCACTAGTACACTAGTCAAAAGATAAAATAACAAGACCAACTTAATAAAAAAAGTGGTTGCAACTTTGAAAATGAATTATATCTCAAGTTGAGAAAACTATTCCTGTCACCTTCCTTGTTAGTACTAGATTAGATTTGCAGATTAAAATTAATATTTAAATTTTTTAGAGTTAAATCTGCGAAAACTTAAATATTAATTAGAATAAAAAAAAATTTAAATTAAAATTTGAATAATTTTTTATGTAAGCTATAAATATTATATTGATGTTATTATTTGATGGTAGTGGTGGTGGTAAGACTAAGCCGCACTCATATAATACGAAGGTGATAAAATTTAACAACACCTATATGACATGGTGGGGGCTAGGGTTTAGCCGCACTTATATGGCGTGACTAAGATATTTATAATTTTGGATGTACGTATTTGCTCATTCAAAAAAAAAAATTTTCTAGGTTTATAAAAGACGAGAGAATGGTGAAAGAGATTCAGGAAGAGAGCTCGGGTTGAAGCTACTCTATTGTAGAAGATGAGTCGGTGTAATTCTTCTCTTGATTAATGAATCATATTTTACTCGCATTTTTCTTGTTTTAATTTTTCTTCTCTTTTGTGGTTGTATTGATTTAAAGGGATGGGTTTATAGTAAAATCTGATTTGACGCTTTCATTGCGAAATTTCATAACTATGCGGTATTGAAGCGGATTGCGGTACCAAAATGAATTGTGGATTCACAAAATTTAATATCGAGATGAGTACCAGATTTCTAACATTCTTAGTACTTATTTTAGAGATCCATAGAGATATATATAGTGACTATATTAGTGCGATCGAAATCCAACATAGTAAGAAGATTAAAATAAGAACATAAAAAATAATAAATAAGGTTAAATATAATTAAAAATATTTTATAGAAAATACTAATTTTTACTAGTCATTTATAGATTATGCACTTTGGGAGGAATGTATGTGATAAATAAAACTTTGCAGTAATACATCCATACAAGTATTAAGAACCCATATAAAAGAGAGAGAGAGAGAGAGAGAGAGAGAGAGAGAGAGAGAGAGAGAGAGAGAGAGAGAGAGAGAAAATGGCTTACTAAGTTAACTGAAGCTTCAGCTGCGAGAGCGAGAATATCGGCACAGGAGACGACTCCTGGACAAGCATTTTCCACAGCCGACTTGATGTCGCCGACAACATTGAAACCTCGAAGCGAGTTCTTATTTGGGATGGCATCCTGTTCGGTCTGAATCGTCGAACTATTGACTAGCAAAACCGACCCGTCGCAACCCTGAGTTGGTCAAACAAATTGGTTGAAAAAAAAAAATTAGTATTTCCATAAGAAACCTCCTAAATTTTTAGAACAAAATATTGCATATTGACACTAGCGTTTATTTTTCTGCACACTTTAGTTTCCGAACTGTAATATAAGGTAAAGTTTTATTTCTTGTATATTAAAAAATATACATATATATATTTAATTCTAACTTTAAAATTGATAGCATCATATAGTCTTGATTAGAGCAAACTAAACTAAGTTAATTAGCATACAAAAGAAATAAAATAATAATTCATGAAAATAAAACTTCTTGGTTATTAATTACGACTGAAGGTGCAATAAATTATTTAAATAAAAAGTACAAGAAGCAACATGCACTAAATTATATGTAAGGCATGTTAATTTCGAAATTAGGCCATTAACTAAATGTTTGTTCATGTACAACTTATGAATTCTCGATTGATTTGACATTAAGAAAGAAAAAGAAGAGAATAAATATATGATCAGAAGAAAATGATGGTGACTTGGACGAAGCAGTCGTGGAAGAAGAGGCGAGTGAGGCTGGCGTAAATGCGGACGTCGGAGGCCTGCGCCTGCTGGACCGCGCTGCGAACGATCGCCGACACGTTCGAGCAGGTGGAGTTGTAGAAGGTGGGGGTCAGTTGGGCTTGAGATCTCTGAGAGAGCAAAGCCAAGGTGATGGTGATCAAATTCAAGGGCAGTAGAAGAGAACAAGGATGAGACATCTTGTAATTCTCTTTAGCTAATATGAGGGGGTGGGGGTGTGTATGTGTGTGTTGTGGCCACACGACATAGGGAAATATATATAGGCAAAAAGGGAGTGGCAAGTTGGGCATGCTTAATATATATAATAAGAAGAAATGAGTAAAAAAGCTTTAAAATTTCAAAAAATTCTGTCTATGCAACTATCACTATAATAAAATTATACTATAGCGACACTTTTAAGTATTTCTAAAATCTAAAAAAAGTATCACTGGCAAAAAGACCGACACTTATTGTTAGTAATGCTATATGTGGCGTCGCTAGGATGTATAGCGACACATTTTTATAATGTGTCCTAAAAATATATCGGATATAGAAGGAATATAGATATAGGACACTTATACAAAAGTATCACAAACATGTGTCACTATAACTTAATTTTCTTATAGTATTATAATATAAATGTAAAGTTTACATATACCTACGCTATGAGTGTTAGATGTACGCTTTATAGGTAATATTTTCTTTAACTATTTTACGACCTTCGTAATATAAAAATAGTGTTTTTCTCACCATGTTTGTTAACAAATAAGGTTATAGTAGAATTTCTAAGGCTATGTTTGGTTCGGGGATTGTAAGCTTGGGGATAAATTTTTTTATACCTGAGATAGCTTGCTATTCCGGGATAGTCAGGGATAAAAGGAAAATAGTGTTTGGTTTGTAAAGCTGTTATTCGTAGGAATAACTGAAATTGTGTTTGGTTCATTTTTTGGAATAAACGAGGATAGTAAAAAAATAAAAGTAATTATAATTTTAAAATAATAATATTTTATCTAATTAATTAATATAAAATATTAATTAAATAATAATTAATATTTGTATAAATTAAAGTTTATATTTTAGTAAATAATATCGTTTAATTTTATTAAAATTAAAGTTAAAAATTTAAAATTTGTATAAATTTTAAAATTTATTAAATTTATAAATTTATTAAAAATTAAAGTTATAAATTTAAAAAGTTATAAAATTTAAATTTTTTCTAAATTTAAAAATTTAAAAATCTAATAGTAGAGAATAATAATAAAAAAAAGTGATAGTTAAATTTAATATAAAATATAATTTAATAAAAATAATTTGTTATAAAAATAATTTATTGTAAAAAAAATTATTATAATATTTAAAAAAAATAATTTATTATAAATTATAATTTAATAAAAATAATTCATTATAATATTTAAATAAAAATAATATGTATTAATATATATAATTAATAATTTTATAATAAAAAATAATGTATTATAATATATAATAAATTGTGTCTATATAATTTAGCTTTAATTTAATTTATAATCTTAATAAAATTTAGAATTAATTCTTAGAATAGCACTATTCCACAAAAATGGTGGAATAGTTTATTCCAAGCTATCCCGGAATAGCCGAGAATACCAAGGTTTGACCGGGATAAAATATCCCAGCCAAAAATCATGTCGTTTGGCATGAATAGTGGGATAAAATGGGTTATTCCATCTTTATCCCTTAACCAAACACTGCCTAAAAAGCTAGACCATGATGTTCATTAGGAATGTTGGGAATTTAATACTCATTACGATATCAGATTTTGTGAATTCACAATACCCTTCTATACCGCCTATTGTTGGAATTCCACAACGAAAAATCAAATCAGATTTCTACTATAAATCCGCCTCCTCAATAAAAATAAAAACCAACACAACAATAAAACAAAAGTAAAAAACAAAGCAGAAAAAGTGGGTGAAATAAGATTTGTTAAGCAAGAAAAGAATTACACTTAATTTTTCGTTTTGAATAGAGTAGTTTCAATCTAAACTCTCTTCTTGAATATCTCTTATGCTTCTCTCGTCTTTTCATCTTCTATAACATGAGAAGATTTTTCTCTTTTCTCTCTTACATGCACTCGTGCACAAGGTGCATGCAATTGCCTTTATCTCTCTTTGTGTAAGGACGCACAAAGAGAGATAAAGGCAATGTATTAATATATAATATATATATATATATATATAATATATAATGCATCAACTAGAACATATCCAATTCTAGTATAATTAGTAATTCTATTCTAATTAATATTTAAATATAAATTAATTTATTTTTAATAGATTTAAATATTAACACCATTCCAATTAAGATTTAATTACAAATCTAATCAAATTCTAACAAGAAAATCTTATTTTCGTACAATACATTAAAATTACGAATCTTTTTATAACTCAAGATCGCTGGTTTAGAAGTTGAATGAAACCGACGTTACAGGTCTATTTTGCCTATTTATTGTTATATCCGAACTTCCAACGCATTACAGAGTGGCAAGCGAAAGCTCCAATCGGAGAGCACAGACTAAGATCTGATACGGTAGTGTAGTAACTGAAAGCTATTTTTATATATTTTATAAAATGTTTAGTTTTAAAGCTCTCAATTTTTTTTTTTTTTTTTATATAAAATTGCCGGTTTCAGCTGTGCACATAGTAATTAATAATTGCATATAAGGATTAGATTTAAAAAAAAAAAAAAAAAAAAAAGAAAAAAAAGAAAAAGAAAAAATCGAAAACGTCACATCATGTGGAAAAATCGAATTGTCACACCATATGACCTCGTATGTTGGGGTGCATGACAATTCCGCCAATGGCTTTTCTAAAAATGTGGTTTTTTATGTCAAAAAATATATATAGATGATTAATCTCAGTTTGAAAGGAATATTTAATTCCGACCATTGTAAATTTACTAAAAGAAAAAAAAAATAAATTGTTTGGGTAACATACTCTTTTGGTCCTCAATACGTATAATACTTTAAATTTTAAATTTTAATTAATTAAAATTATAGTTTAAATAATAAGGCGAGCGATATTTTAGTTTTGAAATTTTAATCATTAATAACCTTTAGTTCAAATTATGAGATATATAACATTTAATCCTCATTATAGGCCATCTTGAATTGGCTTTCTCAATTTTAATTATTTTTTATTATAATCATCTTAACTTTTATTTTTTAAAGTTAAATAATTTATTTCAAAATTTAGAAATTTTATTAAATTTGTTAAAAGTAAGCATAATATGTATATTAGAGTCATTAAATTCACTTTTCAATAAATAAAGCTAGGCCAGATAATGGTTGATAACTAAAAGAGACATTAAATTTGTTAAAAAAAATTATTTAACTATGGACAAAAAATCGGATAAAAGAAAATTAGAAGTTCGGTTTCGATCAAAAAATAAAATAAAAGTTGAGGTGACTATTCAGAAAGGCCAGAGGGTGATTCCATACATTTTTACCTAAAAATATATATATAAAAAAAAATTATTAGTGCACTCTAAAAGAAATGTATATTTTATATCTTATCTATTCAGAGATGAGATAAATTTTATTAGTCATTCCTAAATCCATGGGATGTAAAATGTATTTTTTTTTTAGAATATACTAATAAAATTTTATTGGTCGCTTCGAAATAATCAATAAAATATACTTTATTTTTTAATAGATAGAATGTATATCATACACCAGGGTGTATGAATAGTATTGCACTAAAAATATAGGCGAATAATTTGAGTTTGAAGAGAATTATTCATATACTAGGTCTAGTTTTGCACAAGATGGTTGAAGATTTATTAAATAAGAAATTTCTGCTAACAACTAATTATGACTGATTTCCATATAATATTTTTTAGAATTATTAAGAAAGTAAATTGATGGAGTAGGTTTTATTTAATGAATTCAACAATATAACTCATTCTTACTTTTCCTGTTGTTTGAAAGGTAAAGGTACATGATTTGGTCCCAAACCATTAAAGATGTGCACCAGCTATTCAAGTTTCTACACATGTTAATAAGTGCATGTACCGCATGCTAAATAATTTTAGTCGAGATCCGCAAGCCACGTTCCTATTGCTGATTATTTATTACCAACTAAAATAGGTTCAACTTTCTCTTCCATCACAGTAGGTCTACAAGACCAATAAGTTAGATTCAATAAGCCTAGTAATTTAAGTGAAATTGCAATCCATAATAAATTGAATAGCAATAGATCTAGTAATAAACCTAACTTTTAAGTGACTTCAGTCAGGTTGAAGCCAGTAAACGCTGTAACTAAACTTTTATGTGCGATAGGTGCACCCTTCCTATACTATCAACATATATATTTGAAATTATTTTTAGCTCATATAATCCACAAATAATATACATTAGAGTCAGTGGCGCAGGTTCAGTGCCCACATGCTGCATTAACAGTGCAAGTGTTGGGTGGAGCAATTGTTGGCTATTTATTATTGATTAAATAGGTCTAACTTTCTATTCCGTAAGAATAGACCCAAAATACTAATAAGTTGAGTTGAATAAGCTCAATAAGTTAACTGGAGCTACGTACGGTTCACAATCAACCTAACGGTAAGAGACTCAATAATAAGCTTAACGTTCTGATGGGCTAAGTTAGGTCGAAACTCGTAAGCATTGTAGGTGAGTTCTTAAATACAATGAATGCATTCTTTTTATCGGTACGTATTTTTTAAATAGTTGATTAATGCTTACGATCCACGCACATTTAGTTTCAAACCTCTTGAAAATTAAAAAATAAAATATAATAATTTTTTTAATATAAGTGAAATAAAATTTACAAATATACTGAATAAAATATTTATATATTTTAAATTTGTCCTGATGTTCTTTATAAAATCCATCCGTAGAAGAATGTAATGAGAAGTTATATTAATTGTGACTTAGGACCTCTTTGCATTCATCATCAGCATCTTCATATATTCAGCGCATTACTCATAAAGTTTGTAATGTTTGATAGATAGCTAGAGAGAATGATTAATTATGAAAATAGATATATTTTGCTCAGTCTCCAAGTCATTAATATTTTTCGAAATAATATGGCTCACCTCACGGTAGAAATACATTGGTTAAACTAGATCATACATATTGAAACCTTTTAAGAACATACTAATAACTTGCAATAATAAAAAAAAATATTATTTTTTTGGCATATTTCTCTTTCATTTACTTGCAGGACTTGACAATATTTGATAGATATTGAATATAATAAAATATTTAAAATGAAATATTATGTATTCTGCGTTCTAGCTATTTTTTAGGAATAAGAATATCACTTTATAGGTTGAAATTAATATGTTATTTTATTAAGTCACAGATGTGAAAATGTTTCAACGAGCAAAAATCAAATTTGTTACTTCTAATCACACTCAAAAAATTATTATTCCGAATAAGTCATCACTAAATAACTTATTGCGACATTCAAAGACGACCTAAACTTTCTTTGCAAATCACAGTAAGGTATCTAGTAATTACTCGTCGGTATGAACATTTTCATTCGTGATTGGAATGGTTTGTGAGATTACTTTTTATTTTCAAAAGTCATATTATTTATAATTTAATTGTATAGCATATTCAGATATAATTTTTTGTTTTGAAAAATAATTTTAACAGCAGATTATGATATTATAATTTAGACATTTAATTACATTTCATATCTACCAAATATTATAAATTTTTTAGATAAATTAAGAAAAATATGTTAAATAAAATATTCAAAGATTCGAATAGAATTTTAGAGTGGAAGATGAATATGCTTTTTTCTATATTCTTGGTTACATTTGTTGTGGATATGATTAAATTATAACATTGGCATAATAAATTAAGATCATCCTAGACTAGGTAAAGATAAGGATTGATTAAAAAATTCATGGCCATCATAACCCGACAAGATCTTCTTTTTTTAAAAAAAAATTAAGATTTTTTTTTTTTTTCTTTTTTCCTCCCACGCACCTTATTCCAACCTTAGTCTACAAGTAAAGAGTTGCCACACATTTTAATGAGAGATTGTGACGCTTTATCTTCCTAATTTGACCGGTTGATTTACATCACAAATCAATTCAATTTACCCGTGATACACGTTTTGGGTTTAAATTGTTTTTATAGAATAAAAGTAAATTCAATATTTTATCTTTTCAAAAAAAAATTAAAAAACTTATTATTTTGTAATAATATTTTTTGTGTGTGTATAGATAGAGAATGTGTGTGTGTGTGTGTGTGTGTGGAGTATATTTGTATAAATATGGAGTTTTTCTTCTTTATAAATTATTCCGAATTGACAATCTGTGAGATACTAGATTTTTGTATATTGCAAAATTGCAGTATGGTTGGCCGTTTAGCATGTTAAGGGATTGATGGACCGAGTCGGAATCATTTTAGCATAAATCGAGGTGAAAAAAAGGGGCTCGAGGTGCATTTTGGGAGACTTAGGAAAAAGAGTGTGAGAAAGATAGGCGATGGCGCAGCTCCCGAGGCGTATGCACGAGGAAGCATGCACGACGTTGGTGTTGGGGCGCCGTAGGGGTGACACATGGCGGTGCCCCGTTGGACGCACCGCGCGACGCGACGTGCGCACATCACGTCGCTGACGCATGCGTTGACGCACGGGCGTCGACGCAAGGGCATGACACGTGGCAGCTCGGGATTGGCTGCGGCTCATGAGCGGGCGCCCGGGGCGCCTACTGTAGCAGCGCGGATTTTTCGGGCGCCCGAAAGAGGATTTCGGGCGCCCGAAAGAGGATTTCGGGCACCCAAATCTCACGTTTTTGAGCTATTTAATTGCGCGGGACCTCCTTTTTCTCTTTTTTCTTCTTCTTCTCGAACCGAGAGGTTTTAGAGAGAGAGAGAGGCAGCATGTGTTAGATGTATGCCCTAGAAATCAACTTGGCCGACACATATATTCTTTCTAAGATATAAATTTGTATTTGACATTTTACATTATGAATGTTATTGGGTTTTTATTTCTATTCGTATTGTGTATGTGTCCATGAATTGTCCAAGGAATTAATAAGATGATGATACGTATTCTCAAGAGTTGAGAATTTGAGACATGTATCATTAGTGATTAATTCCTAAATGCTCCCGATCGATGGATCATCACGGGGACAGTGATTGATCCGGTGAGATTGGTGCACAGTCGCTTCCCTTTTAGGGTAGACGAGTCTCGAGTCAACAGTGTGGGGACACTGGAGCGAATGTGCAGATGGTTGTTGGAGAACAAGGGTACCGAGCATGATCATCACGAGAAGTCACTTGGATGTCTACTCACTCGTCAGTGACTTACTCGATGTTGCAGTAGTGTTACTGGTCCTTTGACCTGCGGTGTCTCGGCTATTCACAATGGGGTTACTGTAGTTTGACTGTACATACACTTAATCCCTAGCCATTTGGGTCCTTGCAGTGGGTGCATGTTGGCTACAGTAGGTCCGTTGTAGGAATAGGATGTACACCTATATGGAATCTATCGCCCTTAGTAGAGAAGGGAGTTAGTCCTATGTGATTTATGAGACCGAGTTGCAAGTTGAAATGATTCTGCAATCTCTTCCAGATTCATATGGACAATTTATTGTAAACTACCATATGAATAAAATGGACTACACCAATGCTGAGTTATTGAACATGTTGGTCACGACTGAGGGAACCTTGAAGAGTTCAAGGGGCTCGGTTTTTGTTGTGGAGTGGGCTTCCTCTTCCAAAAGAAAGTCTAATTGGAAGAAGAAATCCGTAAAGAAACAAAAGACTGAAAACAAGCCCAAAAGGGAAGCTCTTAAGAATAAGGCCGCTGACAAAGGAAAATGTTTCCAATGCAATGTTGATGGCCACTGGAAGAGGAATTGTCCCGTCTATCTGGAGAGCCTAAAGAATAAGAAGAAAGACACACCTTCGGAAAATATGTTAGACCTGCTCGTAATAGAAACTAACCTTACGGTTACCTCTACTTCCAGTTGGGTCATAGACTCTGGTTCAAGTTTTCACTTGTGTACCTCAATGCAGGGTCTAAGAGAAATTAGAGGGCTTAGAGAAGGTGAAGTTACCCTACGGGTTGGCAACGGAGCAAGAGTTGCTGCTGTGGCTACTGACACCTATCCTCTGCGATTACCGTTAGGACATATTTTATTACTTAAAGACTGTTATTATGTGCCTGCTGCTAGCAGGAATTTGATTTCTGTTTCTTCTTTAGCACAGAACGATTATATTTTTAATTTTGATAAAGACTACTGCACAATTTATTTTAGAAATAAAATTATTGGTCGTGGTTTTATGATAGACAGTCTTTACTATTTACATATGGATGTATCTGTGGATGTTTCTGAGCAGGTAGTGAGTGTCGTTGGGTCTAAGAGACCTAGAGATGAGATAAACTCAAAGTATATGTGGCACCTAAGGCTTGGTCATATTGGAGAGGAAAGGATTAACAGATTGAAGAAAGATGGAATTCTAGGCCCATTGACTTCTGAGCCGTATTCAGTCTGTGAATCCTGTCTTCAAGGAAAAATGACCAAATTACCTTTTGTAGGACAAGGAGAAAGGGCCACTGAGATACTTGCCTTGGTACACACTGATGTGTGTGGCCCATTTGATGTGCAAGCCAGGGGTGGTTATCTCTACTTCATAACCTTTACCGATGATTATTCACGGTATGGATATGTCTATCTTATGAGACACAAATCTGAAGCTTTTGAAAAGTTCAAAAAATTCAGATGTGAAGTAGAGAAGCAAACTGGAAAACCCATCAAGGCTCTTCGATCAGATCAAGGAGGAGAATACCTTAGTGGGGAGTTCCTAAACTATTTCAAAGAAAACGGCATAGTCTCACAATGGACTCCTCCTGGAACACCTCAACTCAACGGAGTGTCAGAATGGAGAAATCGAACTTTATTAGATATGGTTCGATCCATAATGAGTTTCACTGATCTTCCTTTGTTTCTTTGGGGACATACTTTGCTTACCGCAGCCTACCTACTGAATAGGATTCCCTCTAAATCCGTTCTTACCACGCCTTATGAGATGTGGCATGGTAAGAAACCAAGTCTTAGTCATATTAAGATTTGTGGATGTTCGGCCCATGTCAAGCGACTACAGGCGGACAAGTTAGAGGCTAGGTCAGAAAGGGATCATTTTATAGGGTATCCTAAAGAATCTTTAGGTTACTATTTTTACATCCCAAATAATCAAAATATAGTTGTGAGTCGACACGCTACTTTCTTGGAAAAACAGTTTATTCAAGAAGTAGTAAGTAGGAGAAAAATTGAGCTCGAAGAGAGTCTTTGAAGAGCAACGAGTCCCAAAACCTACGGAACCTATTCATGCTGAGCCAGTACATGTAGTACCTAATCCACCTCGAAAATCGAGTAGGATCTCCCTTCCTACTAAAAGATACTTAGGTATTCTTACAGAGGAAGTAGAGGAAATGTTCCTCATAGGAGATAAGGAACATGGAGATGATCCTAAAACCTACAATGAGGCGATGTCTGACATCGACTCTGAGAAGTGGTTGGAAGCCATGAAGTCAGAAATTGACTCAATGTATTCCAACCAAGTCTGGACCTTGGTAGATCCACCAAAAGGTATAGTACCTATCGGGTGTAAATGGATTTACAAAAGAAAGATAGGTTCGGATGGAAAGGTAGAGACCTATAAAGCAAGGCTAGTGGCGAAAGGCTATAGTCAACGCGAAGGCATTGACTATCAAGAGACCTTTTCGCCTGTGGCCATGCTTAAGTTCATTCGAACACTACTTGCCATTGCAACATACCATGATTATGAGATCTGGCAGATGGATGTGAAAACTGCTTTCCTAAATGAATTTCTTGAGGAAGATATCTATATGGAGCAGCCTTTGGGTTTCACTTCTAGTGACGAAAGTCACAAAGTATGTAAGCTTCAAAGGTCCATATATGGGCTTAAGCATGCATCTTGGACTTGAAATACTCGTTTTAATGACGTAATCAAATCGTTTGATTTCGTTAAGAATGAGAAGGAATCATGTGTTTATAAGAAAGTTAGTGGGAGTGCTATTACATTCCTCGTATTGTACGTGGACGACATTCTCCTAATTGGAAATAATATTCCAATGCAGACTTCGGTTAAGATATAGTTATCTAAGAAATTCTCTATGAAAGACCTAGGGGAAGCATCCTATATTTTGGAGATTAAAGTCTATAAAGATAGACCTAAGAGGATGCTAGGCCTCTCACAGAAAATGTACATAGAGGAGGTGCTGAAGAAGTTCAGCATAGAAGACTCTAAGAGGGGACTTCTACCCCTTAGGCATGGAATTTATCTCTCCAAGAAAATGTGCTCCAATACATCTAAAAAGATTCAACGTATGAGCCAGATCCCTTATGCTTCAGCTATAGGGAGCCTTATGTATGCCATGCTATGTACACGACCTGATATTGCACTTACTGTGAGTGTCGCAAGCAGATATCAGTCCAATCCAGATGAGGAGCATCAAAAATTCAACACAAATTATAATTTTAGAATTAAATCATGCATACAATTGCAAGAGAAACTATTACATACAAATTTCTCATGTAAAAGAAAATTATTCACAATAATTTTCATCACAAAAAAAAAAAAAAAAAAAAAAAAAAAAAAAAAAAAAAAATCAGAGTCAAGAATTAATTTGATTTAAACCAGGCTCTGATACCAATGATGATTTAACATTAAATTTAAACATACCTTGATCGCAATACCTAAAACGTGATGAAGTAGGATAAAACCAAATCACTTGCTCCAACGAATCAAATGCAAAATCACAATATGAAAATTGCACTAGCTTTCACAATCCAAATGTCAAATCCTCCAAAAAGATAGAGTAATTTCTTTCTCATTGATATATATATATATATATATATATATATATATATATATATATATATATATATATATATATATATATATATATATATAAAAATATTTTTACTTTTCTTCTCAGTTGATAACTGCACATAGTGATGGTGGTTTCTCAACCGAATAATAAAAATCACCTCTTAATGTGTCGGATCGGATTTGCCCATCATGGGCGACCCGAAATCCGATTTAAAAACCAACAACTATCAAATCCATATCTATTTAGTTCTCAATTCAAAATGGTTTAAGTTTTCAAATACCGTTATAATTCCAAATTATTTTAGTTTTTAAATATTGTTATAATCTGACATGTTTTGATAATTTTTTATTAGTATACTAGTACTAATAATTAAACTTAAATATTTTAAGCAGAGTGTTTGGCCAAACAATATAAGTAGAATTTGGTCTTTATATTTAGTATCAAAAAAATTACTACACGAAATATACGGAACAAAATATTACATCATGGATATGCTATGAGTCATGCATAATGACTGAATTTATAAGAACTAAGCATATTAGTAGTAATTACTCAGATTAAAAAAATTTTGAATTACTAATTAGATTTGGGTCGTTTTATTTAGAGTTCTCAAGCTTATGATCTTTTCATACAATTTCAAGCTTAAATTTGCCGACCATGCCGATCGTCAAACTTCACTACATGGACCCAATTCTCTACAAATATTCAAAACGTACAATTCCTCGAAAAAGTAAAAGAAAGAAAAGAAAAAAAAAAAAAAAAGATACATCATAAAAAGAATATTAAATGTTTGTTCACGGAAAACAGTGTGTCCAGTACAATATCCAAGCCTTTATTTCTAAAGTACGTTACACATTGTCACCCACCGTCGTGAATAGGGTTAAATTACAAATGCAGCATTCGATCGAGACGGGAGGGGTTTTCTGCATACCCAGATCTGAGGGGTTTTCTGCACACCCAGATCTGTTTGCATCCCTAGTGGACAGTCTTCATTGGCAACTACAAAGATGTGATAGGAAGCCAGCTAGCGTAGCATGACTTTGATCTTTCTTCGCATGCTGCAGCCAGCACTTTTGTAAAGTTTAAGGCTCTCGCATTGGAAAGTCGTGAAAGATGGCTTATAATTTTATGCCACATTTTAGGGTTATAAGATTATAAATAGAAGTTATTGACTAGGGTATGTTAGGATTTCCATATATGTGGCCTAATTAATTATATTTAATTTGGATTTACTATAGATAAGGTCAATCCTAAAAGATATAGAATTACTTGATATGGTATATCTTATCCCTTTCTCATTTATTTAAATTAAATAGAATCCTAACCGACTTTGATGGGAAGTCGATCTGGAATCTATATAAAGGGGTACTGGTACTGCCACCTACTCATGTGCATTCTGGTAAGATTATCCATTAAATCCACACCATACGGAAGAGTGCCTGAGACAGGAGGAGAAACCAGATTACCTAGTTCGGTCGGTAATATAAGTATTGCAACCGAATTTCTTGCTTCCGCTATTTGATAAGAATTTCTTCTCTATGGCGCTCTGTAAGTTATTTTACAGATTTATTTATGATCCTGGATATTGGTATTTATTGGTTTAATATTTTATGCCATATAAATTCCATCAATTGGTATCAGAGACAGTTAGATAAATTTAATATTGTATGCTTTATTAAATTGAATTGAATAATGATGAATTTATTTTTAAAACGGATTTTAGACTTTGAATCTAATTATATATAGTCAAGATTTTCTTGAAATATTGCCACGTCGTATGATTTGTTCATGGCCATCTTATTGTTGTTGATGTGCTTTATTTTTCTTTTTTTTTAATTTGGATATCGTTATTTCTTAGTTTCCCAATTTTGAAAAAGACGTTATAAGGCCACTCGGTGTGACCTTATTGTACGACACCACTACATCATTTTGGTTTGTCGTAATTTTGGGACTCTATGGGTTGTTTGGATAAAATCCAATTAATTAAAGAAAAATAAAATTTTTGGTTTGTGCCTCTTTTGGATCCGAGGCAATATAATTCTTACGATTGTGGCTATCTTTCTTTTATTGGACTTTAATCTGTTATTAAAATTTATTTATTTGTTCCGAATTCATAAAAGATTACTTTTAATTATTATGTTTATTAATTCATCTTATTTCGATTCATGAGTTAATAAAGTATTGTGAACATAAAGAATCCGTTCACATAAGGATTTAAATTTTGCATACAATATTAATTTATCATAAATTTATTTATCTGATATTTATGGTAAAATATGGATATACATAAATTTTATGATTGCAATATTATATTTTAAATTATTGCATGTATATTCATGTATATCATAAAGTGTTATTTTGATCAGACATAACATGAAAATTAAATAATCATAATTGTTGTTAGATTATTTAAATCTAGACGCTAAGTTAAATTAATTTATTACTTCGATTAATTAGGTGCAAGCCAAAGCGGCCCTAACTAAAGAATAATAAATTAATTTACTTTAAAGTAGCGTTCTTTTGGATAATTTTCATGTTAATTATACGGCACTAAGTCAAATTAATTTATTGTTTCAACTGTTCGGGTGCAAGCCAAAGCGGCCTCGTTCAGAAGAAATAGTGAATTAATCGCTTTAAAGAAGTGCATGTAGAAATTGCACCCTATTGTTTAGTATGATTCTAGACATAAAGGTATATGGGTGGTGTAGGATGGTAATTTTCTTGTAACTCGTTTGGAGAAATTTGCCTGGCCAAAGCTGACAATTTCTTCATATGGGAAACTTGAAATTATCACGATCTACAGAAAGTCTAAATTAATTTCTGATAAAGAAATTGCATATTTATGCTCGTAACTCTGCTCCCAAAGGAGGGGTTATGATGTCATATAAAGTATATGCATAAAGAAAGAAAGAAAAATATTTATGCTCATAATTCTGCTCCCAAAGGAGGTGTTGTGATGTCATATAAATTATATTTTTCTAATTTTGGTGTGGAATACTATGATGTGGTTTCTTATTAATAAAGACATGCATTTTATTTTTCAGCTATGACTTCATCCTTTGTTCCTATTGGTGATTCTGTTCCTATGCTTAATGGTTCTAATTACTCGGAGTGGAAAGAACAGATTATGCTTACATTAGGGTGTATGGATCTCGATTTGGCTCTAAGAGAGGAAAAACCTCTTCCTCTTACAGATCAAAGTACGCCAATCCAAACAGCATCTTTGGAAAAGTGGGAGCGCTCTAATCGACTTAGTTTGATGCTGATGAAGGCGCGTGTCGGTAAAAACATTCGGAGCTCTATTCCTGAATGTAAGACAGCCCGCGATTTCTTAAATGCTGTGGAGCAACAGTTTGTAAGCTCCAGTAAAGCTTTGGCAAGTACCCTAATGAATAAACTGTCTTCCATGAAGTACTCCGGAAATGGCTCGATTCGCGAGCACATTATGGAAATGCGAGATATTGCAGCGCAGCTCACTGCACTTGAAGTAACCATATCTGATTCATTCTTAGTGCACTTTATTTTGAACTCCTTACCATCTGAATATGGACCATTTCAGATCTCTTATAACACACATAAGGATAAATGGTCAATCAATGAATTGTTGACTATGTGTGTGCAAGAGGAAGGCAGATTGATACAAGAAAAACAAAATACAGTTGACTTTGTTTCTCACAAGGGACAAATAAAGCGTACTAAGAATGGTAAAGGCAAGAATGACTCAAAAAAGAAGAACATGGAAGTCATGTCTGGTTCACAAAGCCAATCAAGTAATTGGACTCCCAAGTGCTTCTTTTGCAAGAAAAAGGGTCATATAAAGAAAGACTGTCTAAAGTATCAGAAATGGCTCCAGAAGAAAGGTAAGTTTCTGGTTTTGATGCATGAGTTGCATTTAGTTTCTGTTCCATCTAATACTTGGTGGATTGACTCTGGTGCCACATGCCATGTGGCGAATTCCGTGCAGGGATTTCTAAACCGCAGAAAACCGAATAAAGATGAAGCCACTATCTATACTGCTGAAGGAAATCCAACTAAAGTTAAATTTGTAGGAACATTTAGATTAGTTCTTTCTGGTGGTTATGTTTTGGATCTAAGTGATACTTTTTATGTTCCAAATTTTTCAAAGAATTTAATTTCTATTTCGAAACTTGTTGGTTTGGGATATAGTTTCAATTTTGATAATAAAGTTTTTTCATTATCCTACAAATCTGAGATAGTTGGCTCTGGTATTTTGGAAAATAATCTATATAAAGTATCTTTAGATCATTCGTATAGTGAAATCCTTCTTACCATGCACGGAAATGTTGGATCAAAACGTGGCATTAATAATGAAAAGTCATCCATGTTATGGCATAGGAGGTTGGGACACATATCGAAACAGAGAATCCAAAGGTTAATTAGAGAAAGAATTTTGGATGATCTTGACTTCTCTGATTTTGGAACGTGTGTGGACTGCATAAAGGGAAAGCAGACCAAAACCTCCTCTAAAGGTGCCAAAAGGTGTGATGGAACATTAGAGCTGATTCATACGGATATATGCGGACCTCTCCCTCTTACGTTTACTGGCCATAAATATTTTATCACATTTACTGATGACTACTCTCGATATGGCTATCTTTACTTGCTTAAAGAGAAATCTGAAGCATTAGATGCCTTTAAGGCATATAAGGCTGAAGTAGAGAATCAACTCGAGAGAAAGATAAAAGTGGTCAGATCAGATAGGGGTGGTGAATATTTTGGTAGACAGACAGATAAAGGCCAAATTCCTGGGCCTTTCGCTAAGTTTCTAGAGCAGTGCGGGATTGTTCCACAGTACACCATGCCAGGCACACCTGAGCAGAATGGTGTTGCTGAAAGAAGGAATCGCACATTAATTGATATGCTCAGGAGTATGATCAGTAATTCTACCCTTCCGATATCATTGTGGGGTGAGGCGCTCAAAACTGCCATATATATTCTTAATCGGGTCCCTACTAAGGCTGTCACTAAGACTCCTTTTGAGCTTTGGACAGGTAGGAAACCCAGTTTAAGACATTTTCATACATGGGGTTGTCAAGCTGAGGCCAAATTGTATGACCCACAAATAAAGAAATTGGATCCTCGAACCATTTCAGGATATTTTATTGGTTATTCAGAAAGGTCCAAAGGGTATAAGTTTTACTGTCCATCACTTCCTATAAAGATTGCAGAAACTAAAACAGCACGGTTTATTGAGGATGAAACAGTTAGTGGGAGCTCTGAACCTCGATTCGTTGAATTTGATGAAATTCAAGAGCATTTAGATTCTGTACAGAATATACCCATTATTGTTCCTAATAATTTGATGGTTCCAGTTCCAATAGAACAACAAGTTATTTTGGAACCACAAAGTGAAGGTGAACCTATCATTGATAATCCACATCAAGATTTACAAGTGGATGATCAGATAGATTTAAGAAGATCCTCAAGACAGAGAAGACCGGCTATGTTTAGCGATTATATTGTCTATCTTTATGAGAATGGTCAGAATTTGATGATCCTCTTAGTTTTTCCGAAGCCATAAATAGCAGTAATGCAACAGAATGGTACAATGCCATGAAAGATGAGATTGAATCCATGAACCACAATAAAGTATGGGATCTTGTTGAGTTACCTATAGGAGTTAAACCTGTAGGATGCAAATGGGTTTATAAAATCAAATGGGACTCCAAAGGTAACATAGAGAAATACAAGGCCCGTCTTGTGGCGAAAGGGTTTACTCAGAAAGAAGGCATTGATTATAAAGAGACTTTCTCTCCGGTATCGAGAAAGGAATCTTTCCGTGTGATTATGGCTCTGGTTGCTCATTATGATCTCGAGCTATACCAGATGGATGTAAAAACTGCTTTTTTAAATGGAGATCTTCATGAAGAGGTATATATGAGTCAACCTGAAGGATTCTCGCAAAAGGAAAGGAGCACTTGGTATGCAAATTAAAGAAATCAATATATGGACTAAAACAGGCCTCCCGACAATGGTACTTAAAGTTTAAACAAACCGTTTTAACCTTTGGTTTTAAAGAAAACATTGTTGATCAATGTATATATCTGAAGGTTAGTGGGAGTAAAATAATTTTCTTAGTCCTTTATGTTGATGATATTTTGCTTGCCAGTAACGATCTCGGACTATTGCATGACACTAAAGAATTTCTTTTCCAAAATTTTGAAATGAAAGATTTAGGTGAGGCCTCATATGTTCTCGGTATTGAAATTAAAAGAGA
Organism: Tillandsia fasciculata; assembly: GCA_029168755.2. Classification (NCBI taxonomy): domain Eukaryota; kingdom Viridiplantae; phylum Streptophyta; class Magnoliopsida; order Poales; family Bromeliaceae; genus Tillandsia; species Tillandsia fasciculata. Next base: position 13,855,785 of record CM054947.1, on the reverse strand, counting down.
TAGACATAAAGGTTTACTCGGTCTATCTCAAAAGGCCTACATAAAGAAAGTTTTGGAAAATTTTGAAATGCATAATTGTAAACCGAGTGTTGCTCCCGTTCAGAAAGGGGATAAGCTTAATGCTTTTCAGTGTCCCAAGAACCAATTAGAAATTGAACAGATGAAAACCATACCATATGCCTCTGCAGTTGGTAGTCTTATGTATGCACAGACGTGCACACGTCCGGATATTGCTTTTGCCGTTGGATTGCTTGGCAGGTATCAAAGTAATCCAGGTATGGAGCATTGGAAGGCTGCTAAGAAAGTTATGAGGTATTTGAAGGGTACTTTGGATCATATGCTGATATACAGGAGATCAGATCATTTGGAGCTGATCGGATATTCAGACTCTGATTTTGCGGGATGCCCAGATACCAGAAAGTCTACAACTGGGTATATTTTTCTGCTTGCTGGTGGAGCGATTTCATTACTGCTCCTTCGACCATGGCTGCAGAGTACATTGCATGTTATGAGACCACATCACAGGCTATTTGGCTTAGGAATTTTATCACAGACTTAAAGATTGTGGACTCCATTGCTCGTCCAATAAAGATTTTCTGTGATAGTTCAGCTGCAGTTTCCTTTGCCAATAACAACAAGATTACGACGGGGTGTAAACACTTGGACACCAAGTATCTTGTTGTGAGAGAGAAGATAAATGAAGGATATGTTAGAATTGAATACATCAGTACCAAGTGTATGGTTGCAGACCCAATGACCAAGGGGCTAGCACCTGGGTCATATAAAGATCATGTTTGTAGCATGGGTCTAATGAGTTCTTTTGATGTATAAGATTCTGACATTATTTTTATCTTTTTTCAATAAAGTTACAGTTTTAATGCAGCTGTATTGGACCGTTTAATAGATATAAAGTTTTGTCTGTTAACGAATGGACATATAGTTTTTAGTTCATTCATAAAGTTGTGCCATATAAAGTGCTTGGCTAGGAGATGAAGATGATATGGTAATTATGGAAGGAAAATTTCAATATAGAGAGGTGGACCGCCATAGTTCCTATCATTGTAGTCTTTTAGTTTGAGTTAAGGATCAAGTGACTTCTAAGGTATTTGACCATAAAGTTTCCAATAATGCGCAATAAAGTTTGGAATATAGAAATCCGTTCATGAAATATAATTAATATAAGCCAAGTGGGAGATTGTTAGGATTTCCATATATGTGGCCTAATTAATTATATTTAATTTGGATTTACTATAGATAAGGTCAATCCTAAAAGATATAGAATTACTTGATATGGTATATCTTATCCCTTTCTCATTTATTTAAATTAAATAGAATCCTAACCGACTTTGATGGGAAGTCGATCTGGAATCTATATAAAGGGGTACTGGTCCTGCCACCTACTCATGTGCATTCTGGTAAGATTATCCATTAAATCCACACCATACGGAAGAGTGCCTGAGACAGGAGGAGAAACCAGATTACCTAGTTCGGTCGGTAATATAAAGTATTGCAACCGAATTTCTTGCTTCCGCTATTTGATAAAGAATTTCTTCTCTATGGCGCTCTGTAAGTTATTTTACAGATTTATTTATGATCCTGGATATTGGTATTTATTGGTTTAATATTTTATGCCATATAAATTCCATCAGGGTAGGCTTAGTAATAATCTTATTAAAAGCTATTGACTAGAACATCTAGTAGATTTGGTAAATCACTTTTGGACCAAATTTCAATTATTCTGAATTTTCTACGTGAGAGATTGTGCTAAACTGTCCTATAATTTTATTCTGAATTTTTTTTTCTTATTTCAGCATAAAAATTAATAAGTCATCAAGTTCAAAGCAAATAATTATATTTTCTAAACCACATGTAGTACTTTAATTACTATCTTATTAAATAATAAGTGAAGCAACCATCACAAGAAAAAAGGTTGGGATAATTAGCAGCAACCATCTTATATTTTAACTTGAGCCTCAATGACATAAATCTAAACTGCTTGGAGAGAAAAGAATCATGGAGAGAAAAGAATCATAAAGACGGAAAAAAATATATACAAAAAATATAATTTTTCGATAATAAAAAATTATTATTAATTAATTTTAAAAATTAAATATATTTATGGAACGTCTCTCTCTTTTATATATATATATATATATATATAATATATATATATATATATATATATATATTATATATGACTGCTATACTCTTATTAGTGTAGATTTTAATTTTCGTACTCATTAATTTTCGATCTTTTATTGAAGAGGTTTGGTTAGAATGATAGTTGTCTCTAAAGTTTAGTGTGTTGTTGGTAAAATAATATAAATTATAGAAAATTACTATAATCCTAACCACATATCTCTTCATCCAAGAGCTGAAAATTTATGAATACGAAAATATCTATACTCATCAAAGTATAGCAGCCGGACTCTCTCTCTCTCTCTCTCTCTCTCTCTCTCTCTCTCTCTCTCTATATATATATATATATATATATATGGTCGAAACACAAAACCTGCTATAGTTGAAGATAATAAATTTTAATATATTTATAAATCTACTGAACCGATAAGAAATAGTCAAATAATCGAACTCAAAATAAAAAATATATATATATATTTTTAAAAAATGACATAAATGTAAAATTAGTGATCTAAACAGTTGAATTTGAAATCCAAACTTGGTCCAAATAGCTTTGAAATTTGACGCATATATCTCCGAAAGTGCTTCTCGATTTAGATTGCACGTTGAAAATAAACACTAAAATAATAGATTAAATTTTCAACCCACCCAGAATAAGCATATATAAATATTTGCGAGAATTGTTGAATTTAGATGGAAACTTCACAAAAGCAAATCACAATCGCTACATTCAACTTTGGTAGCTTCAGAGAAGAAACGTAATTTCTTTTGTATGTAGCTTTAGATTTATTATTGTTAGATGTGATTCAAAATTAGAATCGCTTCGATATTATGATTCAGGTTCGCCGACGGATTCGCGGTGCGACGAGAAATTTTGTGGATGTCTGTGGTGGAAACGAAGGGCTCGGGCCGCTAGGCCCGAACTCGAAGCCCATCACTGACATCGGACGGGGGGTGCGGGGGGCTCCGCTCCCCGCGGTACGGATCCGATCCGCTAAGGAAAAACCCTAATTTCTCTTTTATTTGCCTAGAGTGAGATCGAGCGATTGTACGAAGCAGAACTCTTGTATTCCCTCTTTTTCTACATAGTAAAATCTTTCCTCTTTCTCCCGTGATTTGTTCCCTGCAAAGGGTTTTTCCACGTAAATTTGTGTGTTAATTCTCTGTCGTGCAATTTTGGTTTTACTTTTCTGTCGTGATCACCAATTGATTTTGTTTAGTTTGTGCGCTCGTTGCTAACAATTATTATATAAATCGTAAGCTGTTGATTTTCAGATATAGAATTAATTCTGATATACCAAATCATAAATATTACTTAATTTTCTATGCAAATTCAACAATCATTCAAATATTTTGAACCTCAATGCAGAATTCAAACTAATATATTTGCCCTAGATTCTGAAAAAAAAAAAAATTGTATAATTAATTTATTTGAAAAATTAATTTTAGTTAAAAAGTTGTAGAGTATTTGGTTGAGTCCAATGAGTAATATTTTTTAAGTGGTTTTATAAAATAGATTGCTAAAAAAATTTACTGTTTACAAATAAAAAAAAAAAAATTGCTGAATTTTATTTTAAAATTTGAATTTAAAATTTATAAAAGTTTAAAATTTTGAATATAAAATCTACAATAAAATTTAAAATTTGACATTTGAATTTAAAATCTAAATTGAAAAATTTTAAATTTAGCTCTTAAAATTTTATATTTTATATTTTAAAATTTCAAACTCAAAATTAAAATATTAAATTTTAAATTAAAATCAAATTTTGAAAAAAAAAAAAAAATAACAAATGCTCTATTAAAAATAACTTATTTTTATTCTTAAAATGACTTTCTCAAAATCTATACCTAATACCATCATATTCATGCATAAAGTGGAATGCAGTTGGAGGGCTCTTTGCAATTCAATTGAAACATCAAGTACTTTTGCAAAAGCTTCATGCACACAAAATGATGCGAAAAAAATAAGGAAAATACTTCCAACAATTTTTATTTTTATTTATGAAGCACCACCACTTGTTCACATGTTACAAAAAGTTTTCATGAGTCTAATTTACCCCCATATATAACTTTTTTTTATTTTAGGATAAACTTTAATATACCCTCCTATACTTTAGCTTTTTTTCACTTTCTAATTCTATAGTTCAAAAAATTACATTTAATTATTTTATAATTTTATTTTATTTTTATCAAAAAAAATTATTATCAAATAAGAGAGTAAACAAAAATTTTTTGATAACTACTAAATAATTAGGTGAAAATTTTTGAACCACCTAATGAAAAAGTAAAAATGAACTAAATCCAAAATATTTAAGTATAATTTTTTTCTTTTTTTCAATTTACACATTGATAAAGTTTAAATGAAATAAATCACAAGAGAGCCAATTGAAGTTTACCCTTTTATTAAGGTCCCATGGTTTGCTATCTTATGAATCCTCTATCCACATGATAATGACCTTCTCTGTGTGAGTTTTCATGTGGCTTGGGCCCTTTAAGCTTTTGAAAAAGATAGCATATATTGGTCCCCTATTCAATATCTAACTGTTTTGTGTACCTTCTAGAGTAACTTTAGTTTGAATTTTACACTTAATTTCTTGAATTTTATATTTAATTTCTTGAATTTTATATTTTAAAACTCGGGGCGTAACAGACCGCCACACATATAGAAAATTCCCTATCCAAAAGGATAGGGTCTCTCCTATACATGCACGGCTAGGCTAATCCAATCATCAATCAGAGAGCAATAAATATCTCAACTAAAACAATGCTAATCATCAGGAATAATCTGAAATATCATACTATCATCAAACTGAAATATCTAAATAAACTGGGAGCTGAATGCTATAAATAAAAGTCAGCTACAATCATCGAAGATCTCAGACATCAATACATCATCAGGGGGACAGCTCTATCGTGACAGCCTCACTGGATCGTCCCGACATCCCTCCACCCGACCGACCTGAAAAATGGTCACCCAGGGGGTGTGAGATACACTGTACATGTATCCCAGTGGGCACGACGAGCCGAGAAATAGCTAATCGTACCTACTGGGTACTAAAATCTGCGGATAGTAATAATCAAGGGGTAAAGCTGAAATATCAGATAATATCTACTGGAAAGCAGTAAATCCGCAGGTAAGCTGAGATAAGCCGATAATCAGTCATAAGTAACTGCAGATAAATAAAGCTGGAAATCAGGGTATAGCTATAATGATCGAGCACAAGAAACTGCAGATAAATGATGCTGGAAATCATGATATACTGAACTAATCAAGTATAAGGATCTGCAGATAAATAATACTGTAAATCATGGTATACTGAAATAATCGAGCATATACTGAGCAGAGAAGGTACAAGGTAAAATATCTACAACTGACAGTGCAAGATAAGAATGATGCGTCAAAAGTAGAAATCCAAGTATCCAATCATCGGCCATTATTGGTCTCACAGAACCTCAGGCAATACCACCGATCCGCACCCCATCCGCTGACAATAACCCGGCACTCACAGATGCAATCGGGCTCACGGGTCCTATCTCAAGACCACTTTACCGGTAAAGAACAATCTCCACGGGGAGCGACCCCGGCCATGTTCGTGAAGTACAGCAGTGCGTGGTAATCATAATGCGATGCTCAAGCTCACGGTCTAATGACCGGGTAGTCGGCAAACCTGCCGAGATCCCCTCAGGGAAGCAACTATCTGTCTGTATATCAATCATGGGTCGAACATGCATATCTGAATATATAAGCAAGTATCTCTGGATATAAATGCAGTGTAACAAAGGGCATATATGATAGAAATCAACAGGCAAAATCATCATAGGTGACAGGAAATAGCAGATATAATCCGACCATGATATCTATGCACTAAGATATAACAACTGATGAGCAGGTATACATGATATATGAAAGGGATCAATATCTGTCAGGGGAGATCATATGACATATAGACAAATCAGAATCACGACATCTATGTACTCAGATGTAAAAGCTGACAAACAAGTATAGGTAACGTGTCTAAAGCAATCAATGTCCATCAGGAAGGATCACATGGCATATAGATCAAATCATCAGGTATAGTCAAGAACCGGTGTACATGATGTGTCTAAAGAATCAATAGCTGTCAAGATAGGTCATATAGATAAAATCGACAGGGCTACTCAAAAACAGGTGTCCGACTGGACTGAAGCAACCAGAGGGCCGAAAAGATAAAGCCCGGACCGAAGATAACCCACCTGAATGAAGGCAGATCCTCGAACTCCCGCTCTGCTACTGGGAGGCTGGTGCTGAACAACTGGGCCCTGAATAAGCAGCTATAGTCAGTAATAACTCACACATACCCATCCCGACGACACAACAGTAACGGAAAGCTTAAACGGGACAAAACCGCCGATTAACCGAACAAAATCCGATTCCCGATCAACGAGAACCCACGGAAACCTAACAAGATGCTCAGTAGGCATGAAAGCACTGTCTAAAGACAGCCTGTGTGTCCAAATTGCATTTAGGTCCATAATATATCTTTAATTGCATAAAAGCATCGAGTTAACGGACTGTTTCAACTCGTTCTTGAAATTCGGGGATCCAAACGACGTTCTGTAAATTCTGTCGCGTTCGTTACGACGCGGCGAAGCTCGTGCTCACAAGTTTGGACTGACACGGATCCCGAAATCAAAGTTGGCCCATAACACTTCTTTGGCTCAAATACAACTATGTAATAACTTTAACTACATTTGCTCAATTTAAGAATTTAGTGGAGCATGGTGTTAAGCATGGACTGAGAGTAGTGGGGCTCACCTGTGGCTGGCCTGAGATTGGCCGGAGGAGTTGGCCGGAGCAAGGTGGTGCACTAACACAAGCCACCCAAGGCTCGGTTTGGGTGATCTTGGAGCAAACCAGGCTCAGTCCTGTTACAGAGGGGAGCATCAATTATCTGAGGGTCCCAGAGGTTGTTTGGTCCATGTGGGGTCGAGCCCCGGCGGCCGGAGGCGGCGGCGGCCGGAGACAAGCCCAAGGTTCACATCTCGGGTGAAATCCTGGAACCAAGCTACAGGGGGGGTCTCTGGCCCAAAATAAAATTATGGGGATCTTATAATTCATATTTAGATCTTACCTGCAGAGGTGGCCGAAGCCCGGGACGCCGACGCCGGGGATGGCCGGAGGCCGAGCTCGAGTGCAACTCGGGTGCAACTGTGGAGGATCAAAACCCGACGTCACAAACCCCATGCAACATGATGGAGAAGCTCCTAAGGATCAAAGAAGCTCACCTGAGTGGCTTTCCGGTGACTGGGAGCGTCGGCAAGGCGCGGCGGCGGAGCTCGGTGGAGCTCCAATGGCCGTTAATGGCGGATTCCGGCCGAGCACCTCCGAGCCGGTGCAACTTGGACCAAAAGTTCCCTGTTGGTGGCAGGGAGCTTCTGGTGGAGATGGCCGGCGGTGGGAGGCAGCGGAGGCGCCGGACGGCCGAGATCGGCCGAGGTTGAAGAAAGTCGATTTCTAGGGCTGGCTTGCGCGGTCCCGATCTTGATCCGATCGTCCTACAGCTTCGTGGGGATGCTGAAGTTGACAAGAAGACACGAATCAACGGTGCTGATCTGATTTTTATCGGTCGGATGCAACCCGTGAGCAATCACGACCAATTAGTGGTATTCCGGCAATACCTCGCTCCCGCCGGCAACCGGATGGACGGCAACGGCTGGGACAACATGAGGGTGATCCCCTCAGTGTCAGGAACATGGTGCTAGGGTTTATGGACCAACTCAAAGCAATTACTTTCAAGAACTTACCTCGCCGGAAAGTTGGAAGATGAAGGTCGCTCCCGCGGCGGCGCACGGCGGCGGCAGACCACGGGTTCGCCTCAGCTCGGTTGCGGCTCTACGGGAGTCTCCACAGGAACCGACTTGCTCTGCCAGGGTCCTTCCCGAGCACCTTCCTCACCCGACCCGAGAGAAGGTGGTGTCTCAAAGCCTTTCTTCTCCGGCGACGGGGTGGCGGCCGGTGCGGGGAGGTTCCGGGGAGCGCGGCAGAGAGATGGATTCTGTTGGGAGGTGCGGCTAGGGCATAGGCTATAGGTTTAGGTTTTGCAAATAGCCCTAGCTCGAGGGTACCTATATATACATGTATATGGCACATTTGCATTTTCATCCCTCAAACAATAGTATTTGCAGTTAGGTCCTCCACAGCAGCTCACTCTCGCACTAAGGTCCTTCTCCAAGCAGTGGCACGCTATTCGAGGCAAGAAGTATAGGGTTTTATGTGCAAAAAGCTGCATTTTCACCGTATTTCACGCTTTACGAGGTGTTCCGGTCGTCGAAACGAAAAATGGACTTCTCCACGACGTCCGGCTCGACGAGACCCATCAGGTAGCGATTTTTGATTTTCGAGAAACTGTCCGGATAAAAACTCGGTCCATAAAATACTGTTCTGAGTTACAGTTATCGCGCTTTTCGAGACTTTAGGGTCGTCAAACGGAAATTCCGTCAGCGCCATTGCGTCCAGAATGACGAAACCGTTCAAATCGACTACCTGAAGTGCTATGATCGGTTTCCAGACGGCGATTTGGCGAACGTTAGCACTTAGGGGTATTTGAAATTAGGGTTTACTGTTCATGTACCTTTAACTTAAGTCGCGGGTCCCGCCCGCTTCTTCGTTGATTTCTGGAAGATCCGATCGTCGGATCTGAACTTGTTTAATATGGTTTTCACTCGGTTCGACGAGACGGTCGCACTGGTGATCTCGGATTTTCGAGATTCGGCTCGGATTGAAAGGCGATATTTCTGCCTCGTAAACTGTGCAATTATACCGCAGAAGAGGGGTCACTTATGATTCAAAATTCACTTGACTTTTATTCCTTTTCTTTTATTTAATTACAATAAAAATTCGAATTCTTACATGTTGATTTTCAGATATAGAATTAATTCTGATATACCAAATCATAAATATTACTTAATTTTCTATGCAAATTCAACAATCATTCAAATATTTTGAACCTCAATGCAGAATTCAAACTAATATATTTGCCCTAGATTCTGAAAAAAAAAAAAAAAATTGTATAATTAATTTATTTGAAAAATTAATTTTAGTTAAAAAGTTGTAGAGTATTTGGTTGAGTCCAATGAGTAATATTTTTTAAGTGGTTTTATAAAATAGATTGCTAAAAAATTTTACTGTTTACAAATAAAAAAAAAAATTGCTGAATTTTATTTTAAAATTTGAATTTAAAATTTATAAAAGTTTAAAATTTTGAATATAAGATCTACAATAAAATTTAAAATTTGACATTTGAATTTAAAATCTAAATTGAAAAATTTTAAATTTAGCTCTTAAAATTTTATATTTTATATTTTAAAATTTCAAACTCAAAATTAAAATATTAAATTTTAAATTAAAATCAAATTTTGAAAAAAAAAAAAAAACAAATGCTCTATTAAAAATAACTTATTTTTATTCTTAAAATGACTTTCTCAAAATCTATACCTAATACCATCATATTCATGCATAAAGTGGAATGCAGTTGGAGGGCTCTTTGCAATTCAATTGAAACATCAAGTACTTTTGCAAAAGCTTCATGCACACAAAATGATGCGAAAAAAATAAGGAAAATACTTCCAACAATTTTTATTTTTATTTATGAAGCACCACCACTTGTTCACATGTTACAAAAAGTTTTCATGAGTCTAATTTACCCCCATATATAACTTTTTTTTATTTTAGGATAAACTTTAATATACCCTCCTATACTTTAGCTTTTTTCACTTTCTAATTCTATAGTTCAAAAAATTACATTTAATTATTTTATAATTTTATTTTATTTTTATCAAAAAAAATTATTATCAAATAAGAGAGTAAACAAAAATTTTTTGATAACTACTAAATAATTAGGTGAAAATTTTTGAACCACCTAATGAAAAAGTAAAAATGAACTAAATCCAAAATATTTAAGTATAATTTTTTTCTTTTTTTCAATTTACACATTGATAAAGTTTAAATGAAATAAATCACAAGAGAGCCAATTGAAGTTTACCCTTTTATTAAGGTCCCATGGTTTGCTATCTTATGAATCCTCTATCCACATGATAATGACCTTCTCTTTGTGAGTTTTCATGTGGCTTGGGCCCTTTAAGCTTTTGAAAAAGATAGCATATATTGGTCCCGTATTCAATATCTAACTGTTTTGTGTACCTTCTAGAGTAACTTTAGTTTGAATTTTACACTTAATTTCTTGAATTTTATATTTAATTTCTTGACATTCTAAAAATTGTGCAATTCATGCACCTAATTAAATGGAACATAAATTTGGGAACTATAATATAAATAGGGCATTGTTATCTATGCATTTATACTGTTAGTTGTGACTCAAAATCAGAATCGTTTCGATATTATGATTCAGGTTCGCCGGCGGCTTCGTGGTGCGACTTCAAATTTTTTGTAGATGTCTGTGGTGGAAGCGAAGGGCTCAGGCCGCTAGGCCCGAACCCGAAGCCCACTAGTGACATCGGACGGGGGGTGCGGGGGGCGGAGCCCCCCGCGGTACGGATCCGATCCGCTAAGGAAAAATCCTAATTTCTCTTTTATTTGCGCTAGAGTGAGATCGAGCGATAAGACAGAACAGAACTCTTGTATTCCCTCTTTTCTACATAGTGAAATCTCTCCTCTTTCGCCCGTAATTTTTTCCCTGCAAAGAATTTTTCACGTAAATCTGTGTGTTATTTTTCTGTCGTGCAATTTTGATTCTACTTTTCTGTCGTGATCGCCAATTGATTTTGTTTAGTTTGTGCGCTCGTTACTAACATATACCTTCTAGAATCACTTCAATTTGAAGTGTATGCATAACTTCTTGACCTTCTAAAAATTGTGCCATTCATGCACCAAATTAAATGGGACTTAAATTTGGGAACTATAAAAAGGGCATTGTTATTCATGCATTAATTATAGTGATAGGAATTTTCTCCTAATCTTTATCATGTAAGATTCTATTTATATTCATTTAATTCACATTAAGTTAATTCGCATTAAGGTTGGTTCACTGGGTTGCGGAGTTGCATACTTTTATTTGTCAATTGAAGTATCAAGATGCTAGTCAATTAATATATAAACTTAATCCATTTTCATTATGTTTTAAGAGAAAATTTTTGTTATTTTTGTTTTTTCCTCTAAAAGACTTTTCTATTCAAAATTTCATTTTACATGTGAATGATCAACCTGTGAATCCTTCAACCGCATCAACGAAGGTTCAAATTTCTGACGTTAGGGATCTACATAAAAATACAACTTATTTATTTATTTATTTATTTATTTCACCCATCATCTTTTACCAAGTGTCGAGCTTTTGCTTCATGAGACCAATGTTTTAAAAATTCAGTGCGAAGAGCGACCAGAAAATATTACTCACTACAACAAAATTAGGTTATAGAGACACATATTTGTGATACTTTTGTATAAGTATCCTATTTATATTCCATCTATATTAAAAATTAAATTATAGGGACATATTTTTGGGACACATTATAAAAATGTGTCGCTATATACCCTAGCGACGGCACATATAGCAACACTAACAATAAGTGTCGGTATTTTTGCCAGCGACACTTTTTTCAGATTTTAAAAATACTTAAAAGTGTCGCTATAGCATAATTTTGTTGTAGTAACTGGATCATAGATTACTGGTTTAACCTGCTATTCAACTATTGATTGAACCGAAAACATCAACATGATATCATAAATATTTAATTTTTTATTGTTTTATAGAAAAAATATCTATATATTATTATTTTGGTATCATATTAAATTATAAACTATAAAATATTAATTTTTAGAACAAATTAAGTAGACAACTTTTCAGCTTTTATTTTATATAATAAAAGTGAAATTGATAAAAATTAATCATAAATAAAATTAAAAATTACAATATTAAAAAAAAAAAAAAAAAAAAAAAAAAAAAAAAAAAAAAAAAAAAATCCAACCGCTTTGTTCAGAACCTGACCAATTTATTGGTTCGCTAATTGCACCACTGGTTCAAATCGATTCAAAACAAAATTTTGACGTATTTAATTCAAAAGATTGAACCAAATCATTTTATCAACTGGGCTCCAGTAGAATCGGTTGACTCTGCTGATTCAATCAACTTTTTAAACAATGCACGAGACAACGAAAAGAAAGAAAAAAAGAAATGAAAAAAGAAAAGAGCTGTCTGACAATTCATGCCGCTGAAAAAGCTGAATTCTCTTAAGACAAATTTGTGATCAAGCACATTTGGTCAATCTGACCTGATCCTGTCTGGGTTGGCTTTCGATTTTGGTTTGGATTTCAGTACCCATTTTGAATGGCAATTGGAATATGGGTCAAACGAGATTAACTAGAATAAATTTTGGTTCGGTTTTTGGTTTGATTTTGTTAGCGAGTTGTCACGGATTTAAACTTTTGACTTGCAATAGTTCGTACGGCGCACGCTTTCCTGCTCGAATATGGACAAGTCTATCTCGATCTTCCTAGCCCAAACCTCCGGACCCTAAAAAACTAGGTGTAAGAAAGAGAAAACCTGAGAGAGGGATAAAGATTTTGCAAAAACTAAGTAGATTTATTATTTAGAAGCAAAAAGTACAAAGTACACACACTCTCCTATCTCAACTTTTGGCCTTAGCCAACCCTCCTACTTATAGATTGTTGGGGCTGAAAATAGTGGTCCGCGATCGGCCCCGGGTTCGGATTTGACCCTCTGTAGTGTCTACGATTTTTCTTTCGGTGTCACTTTCGGTATGCGGTATTTTTCTCGTTTTTGTCAATACACCTATCTCTTTGGATTTGGTTTTGTAGCGAAGAGCTTGGAAATGATGAATAGCGGTGCGATCGGTTCGAAAATCCGGTAAGTGGAACTCCCGGTGCGATTTTTCTAAGTAATGGGTGCAAAAGAGTTTTTAAATATCCATTATTGGTTTTTTTATGCTTTAGGATCCGTGCTAATGTGCGATGTGATCTTTGATTGGTTTGGCACGCAAATCGAAAAAAAAACGGTTAAATTACAAAATAAATTTGTTGCAACAAAATAAGGTTTGTTACGAAGATCTTTGAGAGGTTAATCTTGTTGTAAAACCTCTTATAAATAATAAGACCGGGCATTGGTTTACTATTTTTACATCGAAGAGACAAGAAAAGAACCCTAGTTTTCTAATTTTGTTGGCAAGAAAGAGACTTCATCTTTTTCTTCGAAGGGCATGTGTGACGCCCCCAATAGTCCCACATCGAATGTGGATGGAATTGTGATTGGGTTTATATGAGACTTGGACACTAGTAATAATAACTGGGCTTAAGCATTTTGGGTTGTGGTTTGAGCCCAACGAGTTATTATTGCTAGTGGGCCGGGTCGTTACATTTGGTATCAGAGCCAATAACCAGCCGGAAGTGTGTGGCGAGTCTCGGCTGAGCCTGTGTCTAGATGACAGGGCTAGCGAGACGAGTCTCACATCGCCTGCTGATCTTGGGCTGTTCTGTGTGTGTTTGGGCTGACGATGACGTCATGCCTAAACGGGGGGAGTCTGTGACGCCCCCAATAGTCCCACATCGGATGCGGATGGAATTGTAATTGGGTTTATATGAGACTTGGATACTAGTAATAATAACTGGGCTTAAGCATTTTGGGCTGTGGTTTGGGCCCAACGAGTTATTATTGCTAGTGGGCCGGGTCGTTACAGCATGCCGGAGACCGGGAATGGGATCATCATCATCATCATTAGAGAACGGAGGAGGGAGAATCACCGTTGGGGGGAGACCGGATGGTGAGGATCGAGGTCGGGCACCGTATCGCCTTCATCGTCAGCTAAGAGGTCGGTTTTTGTGTTGTTCCGCCTTGTTTAGGGATTTCGTACAGCTTTCGCGCTTTCGTTTGGGTTTCTTGGGTTTCCGTCAGAGCAGGAGTGTTGATTGGAGCCGCCGCCGGCATAGTTGGTTTAGACGGGAAGCCGCCGCCGCCGTTGGATTTGACGGGAGGCCGCCGTCGCCGTCGGGATGAAACAGGAGGCTGCCGCCGCCATCGAATTAAGATGGGAGGTCGCTGCCACCGTTGATGGAGCCGCGCGCCGCCGCTCTCCGCAAGGGAGGAGCCGCCCGCGCCGCTCTCCGCAAGCAGCGCCGCTGCATCCGCGCGCCTGGCGAGTAGCGCGCCAGGCGGGCCTGCCTGGCGGGCCGCATGTAGGCAAGGGGCCGCTCCTGGCGGGCCGTGCGCCAGGAGGGGGCCGCGCGCCAGGAGGGGGCCGCGTGCCTGGTGGGCCACACACCAGGGGGAGGGGGTCGCGCGCTTGCGCTGCTGCAGCCGCAACGCCCGTGCCGCCGCCTTGCGCCCTGTTCGTGCGCTAGCACCTCGCGCCACCGCTTGGGTTTTGCTGCCGCCGTTGCTCCGCTTGTTGCCATCGCTCCATACTTTGACAGAATCGCCCGGGGAGTTCCGTTGATCGATTTTTTACATTGTTTTTACCGTCGGAACCCCAGTTCGAACCCCGATTCTCGAAATTTCAATTCGGAGATGTTTTTATTGATAATTTTGGTGTAGTTTTCGTTCGGACACGTTTGGGAGGATTCGGAACGGTTTTTGTGCGTCGTTTTCTTCACCGGTGGAGGTGGGTAACTAAACCGGGGTTAAGGGTGTTGTTGAAAGTTGGTGTTCGATCCACCTTTTTCCCTTCTATTTTATGTTTTGTTATAACTGTATTAAATGGCAAGGAAGGGTTTTGTTTTGGATGATATGGCAAATTGGTACATGCAAAAGGACAAGGATAAACGTTTGACTCTATTGGGTATAGCTACCGCGATTTAGTTAAAAACACGGGATTGTGAAGCTCATGGCGTAATCATGTACACCGGCTGTTTGGCCATCGCAGGTATGTACTTTTCCGGGGAAGTGGTCTAAGGACCTGTAAACTCTACTTGGTGATTTTGTAGGGGCCCTACGTGGTGACTTCGTGAGGGTTAAAAAGGGCACCAAAAGTTTGAGCAAGGTTAATGTTTCCTTAAGTTTACAGATTAAGCGTACGGTACGGACGGATCGGATGTTTCGGAATTACAGTTTGATGTCCTGTTTATTTTATTGTACCTATTGATTGCTTTTGCTTATCATGGTATCGGTTTTCCTTCTTATATTTTTGGTCACTGACTCCCACCATGTGACAGGTTCGGGCGGGGACGAGGGAGAGATATCGGCGCGGGAGTGATTCACGTCTCATCATTTCGGTGACACTTTTACTCCTCATTTTGAACATTACATTTAGTAGATATGTGTGCATGAGATTTAGACATATTGCGATGTGGATGTGTTGACATGGTTGTAGGAACATATATATGAACTTCGTGAATGCTTGGGATAATAAACTTTAGTACTTCATTTCTATTTTGCTTTAGTTGTATGTGGAGAACGAAGGTTTTTAAAAATAAAGTGTTTTGCGAACTCTGTTATCCCAAAACTGAATGCCGGGTGGGCATTATTTCAAATCTTGTGATTTTATCCTTTCAACTTGGAGTATGCCGAGTGGGCGATTTTTACTTGTATGATGAGTTTTATTTATCTCATATTTGATTCGTGTGTATGTTAAATTGGTGATGGTTGATGAATGTATGTTGTGCGACGCTGTGCATATACAGGGGAGACTCTGCCCATTTGTTAAGAGTGATCTTGTATATGTGGCGAGTCTGGGCACATATCGGGGTGGAAGCTTTTGAAAAAAAAAAAAAATAGGGTCGTTTTCTGCTTTTAAATCACTCCCGCGGCGTGACAGATTAAGATGGTATCAGAGCGTAAAGACGTCAACCACGCAATTTACATACTTCTATGTTCTGCATATGTCCAACATCCACGGTATTCAACATCCATGCTATCAACTAATGTAATTATCATTGTCCCCAGTCACGAGAGAGCGTGGGTTTTGAGTATTGTTTTGTTGTTTTATATATGCCATTATGTTAATGATTATTTGTTAATGTTGTGTGTTTTTGGCTGACCCTTCTAGTAGTGGAGACAGAGTATGGGTCATACTCGATCGTCGGTAGATGGCGAAGGAGAGGAGGGGACGAGGCCGACTGCTGCCGAGGCTTCCATAGTCGCGAAGAACCGGTTGCTTTGACAACAGGTTTAGGATATGTCGGGGCAGTTGACGGTGCTCACTGATGTTGTTCAGCAGATAGCCCGCTAGACGGCGACGTTGGTTACTGCTACCCAGACCCCTACTCCAGGGCCGGTACCGCCCGAGGCGCACGTGCCGGCAGAGGGCGATGATGACGGTCTTCCTACGGATACTACTACGGCGAGGGCATCAGCAGTTTCGACGACAACACCTCCGAATGTTTCTTCATCGACAGCTCAGGGGTCGATACCGGGAGCTACGACTGGAGGTCCGGGGAGGGATACTTGCACCACACCTTCCCCCACTCAGTCCTCTTCTATTAGTGGTAGGGATCCGGAGCGGGCTAGAGTGAGGGCGAGTCTTGCAGAATTTCGAAAGTACAACCCACCGATTTTTTAGGGAGAAACGACCGATCCGTGGGTGGTTGAGAGATTGGTGGACACTATAGAAAAGTGATTTGAGTATCTGATTATGCAGGAGGACGAGCGGGTTCCCTTAGCGGTTCATTTTCTGGAGGGCACAGCCCGATTTTGGTGATAGACAGTGCGACCTACTCCTTCTAGTGGCACTGCCTTCCCGACTTGGTCAGCGTTCAAGGAGATGTTGTTTGGGGCTTTCTTTTCGGACAGTGTGAAACAGAACCTCGAGAATGATTTGAAGACGATCAAGCAGGGCAGCTATTCAGTTATGGAGTACCAAAGGGAATTCGTGAGATTGGCGAATTGTGTTTCCTTTGTTATTCGGGACGAGTCTCACAAGGCTCGTCTTTTTGTTGATGGATTGAGAGAAGACATTTTCAGATTGGTTCAGTCAGCGGATCTACACACCTTTCAGAAGGTTATCGACAGGGCCACATTGGTAGAGCGGGGAGCCGCTCTTGCTCGCACTCGGATTGAGGGATCGGACCGCAACCGAGATAAGAAGTGGTCCCAAGTTTAGTCAGGGGGTGGCCGACCACCCAAGCACCCGAGGACTCAGTAGGGGGCGAAGAGCCCATCAACTACAGGACAGAGGACAAGGGATAGGCCTTGCATTATCTGTGGTGGAGCACACTCGGTTACAGTTTGTTCGCAGAGGCAGGATCACTGTTTCAAGTGTGGGAAGCAAGGGCACTTCAGATCGAGTTGCCCATTGGGTCAGGATTCGACTTCTTCAGCAGGATCTACGTCTCGAAACTAGTATATGTAGAATCAGGAGGTATCGCGATTAATTTTTTTCGACCGCCGATATATTTTGGACCATTCTCATCGATAACTAACTAACTGTCCATCCCAATGAACACTTAGCGACATGCGACGATTAGCCATTTTAACTACAAAAAAAATTAAGCACTTTAAAATAATAATTTAAATTTCACCGTGAGAGAGCGACAATAAAACCTCTCACAGTGAGATCTCGCAAGGTAATGCGAAGGGCGACAGTGCGCGATCTCGCGCGGACACAGTAAAATCTCTCGCACAGTGAGAGATCCCTCACTGTGAGAGTTCACTGTGATAGTTCTGTCACAGTGAGGACTGTGAGAGTTCTCTCATGGTGAGGGATCTCTCACAGTGAGATAACTCTCTCATTGTGAGAGATCCCTCTCACAGAGAGGGACACTGTGAGAACAGACCTAACTGTGAGAACAGAGGGATCCCTTACTGTGAGAACAGAGGATCCCTCACTCACAGTGAGGGGATCGCTCACTGTGAGCGATCTCACAGTGAGGAGATCGCTTAGTGTGAGCGATCTCACAGTGAGGGGATCGCTCACTGTGAGCGATCTCACAAAGAGGGGATCGCTCACAGTGAGCGATCTCACAGTGAGGAGATCGCTCACTGTGAGCGATCTCACAGTTCTCTCTCTCACTGTGAGGGGATCTCTCACAGTGAGCGATCTCACTATGAGAGATCCCTCTCTCACAGTGAGAGAGAGAGAGAGAGAAGAGAGAGAGAGAGAGCGAGGCTCACAATGAGAGATGTAGAGAGCGAGAGAGACGATGACGGCAACAATGTGCTTCCTCTCGGCGACGGCGACGGCGAGAGGAGAACGGCAATGTGCGGGAGAGGAGATCGGCACTGTGCTTTGCGGTACTGTGCGGGAGCACGGCGACGGCGACG
Source organism: Tillandsia fasciculata (assembly GCA_029168755.2). NCBI lineage: Eukaryota > Viridiplantae > Streptophyta > Magnoliopsida > Poales > Bromeliaceae > Tillandsia > Tillandsia fasciculata. The sequence goes on along the minus strand of CM054947.1, from coordinate 13,837,444 downwards.
GCGAGAGGAGAACGACAGTGTGCGGGAGAGGAGATCGGCACTGTACTCCGCGGTACTGTGCGCAAGCGGAGGAAAATGAGAAGATCGGCACTGTGCGGGATTGAAGAGAAGAAATGAGCGTCTGCTACCCGCGCGGGTGGGTATAGTGGAGAAAAAGGCGCTGAATCGTTCAACGCCTTTAACATTATATGTTAAAGATGCTGAATAGTTCAGCGTCTTTAACATAAATGTTAAAGGCGTTGAACTATTCAGCGTTTCTAACAAATATGTTAAAGATGCTGAACCAACCAGCGTCTTTAACATATGATGTTAAAGGCGCTGAACTATTCAGCGCTGAATAGTTCAGCTCCTTTAACATTTAACTATTCAGCGTTTCTAACAAATATGTAAAGACGCTGAATAGGTCAACGCCTTTAACATATTTGTTAGAGGCGCTGAACCAACCAGCGCCTTTAACATATGATGTTAAAGGCGCTGAACTATTCAGCGCCTTTAGCAGTTATATCTGAGGACTTAGCCAATTTTCGCGAAAATTGGCCAAGTCCTCAACGCCTTCATAGTATATGCTGAAGGCGCTGAATGGATCAGCGCCTTCAGGATGAAAGCGCTGAATGAATCAGCGCCTTAATGAACGCTGAAGGCGCTGAATGAATTAGCGCCTTTAGCATATACTATGAAGGCGCTGATTCATTTAGCGTCTTCACAGGGTTTTTCTGAAAACGCTGAACAACTCAGCGCCTTCAAGTCGTTCCACCTCCGTGGCGCCCTGCTGGCAAAAGGAGGGTTACTTTTACAAAAAAAAAAAAAAAAATTGCAAAGATTACTATGCAAATATCAAAAAATTTTAGGGTTAATTTAAAAAAAAAAATCCCTATTAATATTGTAGCAAACGTAAATTGAAATGTACTATAAAAACTAACACGTGCAAAACATGTGCAATGACTATCTGACAGAAAGATCACTCCTACAATTTCTATGTTATAAACAGGCAAACAAAACATAGCAGAATAAAAAGGAAAAAGAAAAGGAAAGATTAGAGAACTACAGGCTTCAAAGTAAAGGTTCACAGTACTAAAGTCCCATAACGAATAAAAAAATATAATATAAAAACTATGTGCAATGACTAGCCAAAAGAAAGATCACAATATGCTATAAAGCAGCAAACAAAACAAAGTAGAACTAAAAAAACATGGAAAAAGGAAGAAAAAGAGAGCTGTAGGCTTCAAATTTAACAAGGTTTACAGTACTAAAACGGTACTCTTCTTCTTCTTCTTCTTCTTCTTCTTCTTCTTCTTCTTCCATATTTAGAAAACATGAAACTTCAAAGGGCTCAAAGAAAAGTCTAATACGTAACATTCTTCGGAAGGTTTCGAATGACGTTGCTCTTCATCCCAATCTTTGACCGCATTGCCTCCACCCCGCTGCGGTTCATCTCCTTAAAGACTTTCATTCTTATAATCTGCTCCCTTGATTGAACCGTCGCCAAACCCATACTACGGTACCTGCAATTAGAAATAAATTCGTTCGAATTAAATAACAATACCTGCACTTTGAAGTAAATAAATCATTTGAATTAAGTAAGGATCAGAACATACATTAAACTTAAATTTGTACTTTGATGGAGGTCACCTTTACCTGGAACTTCGAGCTTGTTGCTAATACCAGACAGATTTTATTAAATACAAACTTACTTTAATCAATAAAAGCTGTTGAATATTCAGTTTTTCCTGTTTTTGTCACCAAAAATACTAGCCGTTCACTCCAAACAGAGGTGAGGTGTAGACCTTACACTCTCTATCCTAAGACTCACAAACCCTTCAAAATTTTTAATACTATTAAATAAAAAAAGGTTGACAAGAAAAGGATGCAGTAATAGCATTTGGATGGTAGGAAGTACAATTTACACATCCGATTCCAAATTATTCCGCATTGCTCTTTTGTCACCAGCCACAATGTGTTCAACACAACTCAAGATATAGGATGCGGACGCGACACAGTGCGGATATAATAGTACAGGAACTTCAAAATCGTAGGCTACAAATATGAGAGAAATATGAAAATAGCATCTTTACATATGAAGATAATATTTATATATATATTTATTTAAAGGTTAATACTGGTGTACCTTTCTAAAGTTTAAAAATAACTTATATATCCCTCCAAAAGTAAAGTCAACTTATATATCCCTCCAAACTTCCAATACCTTACAAAAATACCCTTTCAATTAATTTTTTATCAATTTTCATTAAATTTTCTTTAGCTTCCAATCCAACTGACCAAAGAAAATACTTCTCCTACTAAGTTACTTCTCTCTTTTCGATCCGATTCCAAATTATTCTGCATTGAAAAGAGAATCTTTTGTAGAAATTTATCTTCTTTGCTATTAGAAAATGTTAAGGCTATGAAAGAAGTATAGTAATCAGCCTGCTTGGAAAGAAAAGTAGAAAGAAAGGAAAAGTAAATTTTCTAGATGCAGAAAAGAAAAGAAAGAGACGAGAGAGAAGAAGGGAAACTTAAGGAAATTCGACGGAGCTTGATGAAAATTTTAAGTGGAAGGATATTTTTGTAAGGTATTAGAAGTTTAGAGGGGTATGGAAATTGACTTAAAATTTGAAGGGATATTATTTCAAACTATAGAAGTGTACACCAGTATTTAACCCTTATTAAAATGTTCGCTATAGAATGCAGTTCTATATTGTATAAAAAGTGCCCGATTGAATCCCTACCCCACCTCCCCCTATCTTGGTAATATAGACTAAACTTTCATTGCAAGAAGCTCCAAATCGACAATCAATATAGTTAAATATGAATTAGGGTATTTTGAGTGTCTAGGAATCCGGTAGCCAAGAAAACAAGCTGATGACTCTGTTTAAAATTATTAAAAAAATAAAAATATGGAAGAAAATGCTATGAACGAGATAGAGACAAGGGAGTGGGAGGATTGAAAAGGTCAATATACTTGCTAATTATCAAAGGATTTAAGTACCGTGGCACGGGGTCGTGCCGAAAACTTGCCAGCACGGTACGACACGGTGCATGCCAAGCCGTGCCTATGAGTGCCGGTCACAAAAAATACATGCGTGCCGACACAGAATGGCATAAAATATTTATTTTCTTTAGCAGCAAAATTTTTTAATTACTTATTATGTATATTTATCAAATATTTTGAACTTTATTGAGAAAATTACTTAGTAAATTTACGAAAAAAGGGTTTTCAACTGTGCCATCGGCACAGGAGCTGTATCGTGCCGGTATCTTGTTGGCACGGTACGGCACGGTGGATACGGACCGTGCCGATGGATACTTAAATCCTTGCTAATTATACATCATCTTAAAAGTACAAGGATTTATCTTGAAAAGAACAAAGATTTACAGCTTGTTTGCCTAATTGATGGCTTGCATCACTAATGTCCAATAGCAATTGATTAAGGATTGTCTGAGTAACGCTGTTGGAAGACCAACAAAAGCAAAAGCTCTGAACTGGGGATGAAGTTCATACTTTATAATATTATTTTAGCCTTGAGTTGCAGAAGCTGGCAAACTTCTTCGTTCAACACTTGCGTAATTTTTAACAATTTTTTTCTAGTGCATCAAAGGGTCAAAAAATGAATGGCCAAAATTGCAAAACCCTACAAAAGTAGATGATAGATTTTTTTTTTTAAGGGTTCATTTTATTTACTCTCTAAAGTTTGGGTCAGATGCCAATTTAGTCCCTAAACTTTCAAAACTTACAATTACGGATGCAACAATCAAGTCCTTTTCCTAAACTTTCAAAACTCGCGATTAAGGATCTTTACTTTAGTAGAAGTAACAATCAAGTCCTTTAAATTGTTTTTATTTGTAAAATTACATGAAGATTACACACAAGCGTCCTCATGAGTATCACATGTTGCCCACATATTTAATTATGTATAAATCCAATCCAAAAAAACTCATACAAGGTAGCAAATAGCACGTAGCGAGGGAATACATTTGGAGGTTATCAAAGTGCATGGCAGTGTAATACCCTAAATTTCTAAAAAAAGAGTAAAAGAAAGCAAAAGGAAAAGAGAAGAAGAAAGCAAGTTTCAGCTTGAGAGTGTGAGGTTCCGGAACATGACTGTTATGTTCCGAAACCTGAGCAGGGAAACAGTGGATATAAGGTTCAATTTCTGCAGAACCTGTTATTAGGTTTTTTAAAAAAAAAAAAGAGCAGGGCATAGCTAGAGGGAATTGAGCCTACTTAGCGTGCCGCACTGGAGTGATTTAATATGTGGTTATGCACGTTCCACCACTTCTCCGTTCATTTCCAATACTGATTGTGAAACACCACGAGCAGCAGGATGTTGAGGTTCGGAATTCGAAGTGAAATTCTTGATTTGCCCATTCCTAGTCGTCATGGGAAGGAGTCAGGTTCCCAGAAGGGACCGTCACTCAACAAGTATTTTTAATACCCCTGCTCTCTCACAGATTTACAAGCTTGGCCTTGTTATTTGATTCCATAACGTAGCTTGGTTCCAAAATGTAAAAGCCACACTACTAAAACTTCGCAAGAAAAATCCGTGCGAACTGAAGTTAGGGGAAAGGCTAAGATGGGTATTGTTGGGGGGTATAACCGTGTAATTGCATTTGTACACCTCCCCTCCCTATAAAACCACCCCTAAGAGAACCTTAACCCCTTTCTCTCTTTTTCTATTCTCCCTCTCTCTTACACTCCCTCTCCCTCTCACTCACTCCCACTCTCCCTCTCCTTTAATCCAATAGTATAAAGAAAGGAGCTCCTCCCTCACTTCCCTCCTCAAGCTTCTCCACCAAGAGGATCCAACATTGGGAGCTTAGAAAGGGGGACCTTGGCCACTTGGGCCCTTCGTTGGAGAAACCCAAAAGATCAAGGTAAGTGTTGCTAAATCCTAGATCTAGTTGGGTGATTTTTGTTACTGATTTTTTCATGGGTTTTGAGCTCCAAATGAGCTTTAAAAGTGATTTTTAATTAAGTTTTACAAATGAATAGTAAATCCTAGTCTTTTCCATGGCAAACTTGTATAAATCCCTAAGCTTGATAAGTGTTCGAGCTCAATTTGTGATGCATTGCTCTTTTGGAGAATCTTTTAGGGATTTCTAGGGGTTTTGTGAGTCACGTGATAAGAACTGACGTTTCTAGCATATAAGACTCATTTTGTAAAATATATCATTGTTTCTTGCAATTTCGATTTTCCTTTGACTCACCTTAGAGCATTACTAGAGTTTCAAGTGATTAAAGAATGATTACAGACGAATCTGTGCCGCAACTACGCAAATTCGAATTTCACAGAGTTGTGGTGTGTTTGTTATATAGGAACTACACCCCATGGAAGACGGTTAGTATCGTCCATACGACAGACCTCAACTTTGTGCATGATGAGAACGAAGTCGCGAGTTTGGGCATGAGCTCGCCACCCTGTGAGACGTTACTTCCAAATCCTAGCGATCTCTTGTACATGAACTCGCGAATTTGTACCGGACTTCCGTCAAAACAAACACACCCTTGGTGGCTGCAAAAGTGCAACTGGGAGGTCATGTTCCAGAACATGTGAGTGGGTTCTGGAACCACCACAATCAGGGAATTAAATATCCATCCGTGCCTTACGGCACGGAGCGATACGTATCGTGCCACCAATTAGGCGGCACGGTACAGGGGTGGTCTCTCTTGGCCCTCCTGTGCCGTGATACCCTCTGCGTATCTAACGAGACAGAGCGATACCCAGAGAGTATCACAGTACGAGCCAGTGTGTATCCAAACAGGCAGTGTTTTTATTTTTTTTTTTTTACTTAGACCTTTTGTATTTTTTGGTTTCTTGCACAGACCTTTATCCCTCTCTCATCTATTTTTTTCTTTTCACTTCTACTTTTTTTTCTATTTTGCGCTTTCTTTTCTTTCCTCTTATATCTCTTACTCTATTTTTTTCCTCTATTTTTTTCTACCTTTTTTCTCATAATTTTTCTTTTAGTTTTTCCTTTCAATCTCTTATTATTTTTTGATCATTTCGATCTTAAAAAAAAAGTAAAGAAATAGTAAAATCGAAAATCTACTTATTAGACAAGTCAAGAAATTTACAACTTAATTTTTTTTTCCATACATTTAGAATATATTTATCTTGTAAAGTTTCTTTTGTAAAGAAATATGAAATTATACAAATTTTTATTAACAATTTACAAAAATCTGAAAATATATCCACTTGATTTAATCATTATATGGTCCATTTTTAATTTTTTTGTACGGATTTAGTATTTTGTGCGAGATTTAAGATATTCTTAACTTTAAAAATTTTATTATTAGATTTAGAAATATAAGAATTCTAATAAAATCGAAAACTAAATAGAAACAATTGATATTTAAATTTGCTTAATGTATATGTCATATGGTTTAGTGTTAAATTTTCATAAATAAATTGCACAAGTTTTCTTATTTAAATTTAAGAAAAATTAATTTTCTTGGATGAACTTGCAAATTTTTCATAAAAATTTTTAAAAAAATAATTTTCTCGAATTTATATTTTATAATTTTTAAAATTCTAAAAAATAAAAGATAAATAAAAAAAAATTAAAAGTTAATCAATTTTTATTATTGCTTAATTTATTCATAGTATGGTTTATTATTAAATTTTCATGGACAGATTTTATAATTTTTTTAAAATTTTTTTAAAAAAATAAATTTCTTTAATTTTTCATAAATATTTTATAAAATTTGAAAATGAAAAGAAACTATCAATGCACTTGGTATCTCATTCTAGTTTAGTCTAGTTATCATATGATTCTTCATCGAATCAATACGAATGGATCTTGCAAATTTTTATATTGTTATAAAAATTAAAAAAAAAAAAAAAAAAAAAAAAATTCTCTATGAGCTGTAGTTGTATTTAATTTCACCTATAAAGAATACTACTATATTAACCTATTAACTAGTAAGTTAGTAAGCTATTATTGACATTAGATCAAGACAAATCAATTCAAAGTCAAAATTTATAAATATTACTTTAAAACTTTTAAAATAACATTCTAAAGCCTTATTGGACAGAAAAAACTAAAATAAGACCATGCCAAAGCGTGCCACTAGGAGGTTGTGCGTGCCCGTCGGCACGAAAGCGTGCCATGTATCGGCACGCAAGCGTGCATGTGCCGTATCGTGCCAGGCAATGGCCGGCACACCCCCATGCCACGGTACTTTAATCCTTGACCACAATAAAACAGTGTGAGGGTTCTATTTCTGCAGAACTTAACCTTGAATTCAAGTACCCATGGGAGGTACTAGAACCTGAAACTTAGATTCCAAAACCTAACATTCCAGAAGTTCTAGTAATGGATTTTTAAAGGTTATTTTGATCCCAAATTGCGTGCTAAGGTAGTTTATGACCTGGTTATCCTCCCCATAGGTCCAAGCTAGTGTGAAGAGCCAAGCTCAAGTCATTGCCATCGCGTGAGCATTTTGAGGTGGGTGCACTATTTAAAGTGGGTTTAACGACACCCGGTTTCCTTAGCCTCACCTAACTCCCTTTCATGCATAATTTAAGATAACAGTAGCCTAACATAATTCTTCTTCAATCTTGTATACCAACTTATTGATAGCATACTAATTGCTCATTATTTCTAGCTTATGACATCATACTTGTTGCTGCATTGCCAGGGTCATCTTAAAAAGCATGCTAGTTGGATAGTAACGATGAAAAGGATATTGTGGATAAAGTAGCACTGTAGAATAGTCGTGATCTGTTATTTGAGGTAACCTAAAACTATGACATTCACTTGAGAACTCCTATCGTGTTGATCATAAGTTGGATGACTTGCCAAGATATGCTATTCTTCCCTCCGCCGCCTCAGTGGTTCAGCCACCCTGAGGTACGATGAGATTTTTCGAAAGTGTGTGGGCTCAAGTCTTTCCCCTAGACAAGGTGTCTCTTAGGTCTCTTCCTAGACAGAGCATTGGCATTGAGTACGACCTGTCTAGATCTCTTCCTAGACAAGGCAGAGAATTGGATCACCTTGATGACATCTTTATACCAGTTGATGCATAAAGTAGAGAGCTTCGTATGTCATACCTTGACACTAGATGTAGTTATCATGTATCCTGACGTGTGATACATTCTATTGTTTCTTAGTAGTTTATTTATTTCTCATTATACTATTCTTTTTTACCCTAGTGGGACAACTTGCCCAGAGGCATATTGTACCCACTAGAAAACTTTTATAAGTTCCTCACCCCATAGTTTCCAGGTACGTCGAGCAGGACGGTGCTCGACACATAGTAAGGATGCATGCTGGTCTATCTTAGATAGTTCCCTTTTTTGTATTTTGGAACATTTGAAGATTTATTATTTTGGAAAAGATGAAATTGTAACTAAGATTTTTAGTTCATTATAGAGGTATTTGAAACCCTGCATATTTTGTTAATTTCAAAGCATTTCAAAAGTTGAAATTCTATAGTTCTATAATCCTTGAACATTGTATAGGTGTTTTGTATTCCGAACGTCGTGCACGTATAAGAAAAACTCTGTCTGTGTGGCAGGTCAGTGCGCGCGCCCGATTTTAGCTTCCACACCGAGGCGTGACAGGAAAAGAGCGGCGGATAACGAGCGCCATAGCAGCCGCCATGAGACCATGGTAGTATTCATTATAAATTATTTAAATGTCTATAATCCTAACTGCGTTTGTACGACGATCCTTGCTAACTATGGTGATCCTTCTTAGCATCGTGTTGTCACAATGTTGCTTTTCTCCCTACCTAAAAAAAATTGGAATTTTCTCATTCATTTGCCGTGAGAAACATGTTTGGATAGCGTTCAAGTATATTATTTGTATATACTTTATGTATTATTATACATTATTAGTTTAATTAGTCACATGACTATTTTTGTATATTGTTTAACATGTGTTATGTTACATGGACACGAACACCGAGCATGACATAACTCGAACGCATTAACTTGGCAAATTAAAAAAAAAAAACGACAAGGACAAGGCAAGAACAACAATAAATTATTATTTTTTAAATATAATATTCTATATATTAGGTAAAAAATATTATAATATTTTAAAATTAGTAAATAAATTCTAATTATATGCCCTACAACCTGTACCAGATTCATAAGTAGATATCATCGATCGCAGTCAGCACAACAAAATTTTGACTTTAATTTATTAGATGTACCATATGACATTAAAAATATTTATATATAAAAAAATTATAAAATTTGGATAATAATTTTTTCAAATTGAACAATGGTCCTTTTAACATCGTTCATTCTTGGGACTAATTAACATCTAAAGTATTAGAATTCCGAAAAATATTATTTTATACATCTATCAAAATATTATAAATCATATATGTTAATTTAGATTTTAAATTTTAAGTATTAATCAAACATTGATTGTAGTGTATAATAGATAAGGATACAGCGAATGCAAGCAAAAATGTTTTCATTATTAAACCCTTGGAACTCTTCCTACATAGTGAGGGCTCACATGATGCACGCGAGTCCTCTTTGCTTCTCTTTCTTTTTTCTAATTCCCGGACAGGCAGCGGGCACACATCGTCACGTCCACTGCACAATTAGCGTCTGACATGTCTCGTCAGATGTGGACGCGGCTGGGAGCCACATCCATGTAACCTATGTACTTTGTTTCTTCTAAAAACTAATTTCTTAATCTTTTAGTGATTTTAGACCTTACCAACCTATCAAATCTTTAGAAAAGCTTGGGGCCTAATATGGACCCGCATTTTGTCCCACTATAGCTGCCACTACGGGAACCATAGCAGCTGCTATGATTCTAATCCTCTAAATTCTCTTTTTAATAGCACAACATAGTGTTTACCCTCTCAAACTGCTATAGAGGCCGCTATAGCGGCCATAGTGACCGCTGTTCGAACACTGCTAATATACATTACATGAAGGATATTTTGAGTATCAAAAGGCCTTTCATGTCAAACATGTCAGCTCGTTAGATGATGTTTAATGTTTAAAAATAGTTGAATCCTCTAAACAATGACAAATGTTGTTCAATTTTGAGACACTTTGATAATTACATGGACAATGTTACTTTGGATGCTCTCTCATAAAAATAGGTTAATAGATTGTTGAGGTCAAAAATGTCGCCATGTTAGGAAGCGACACGTGGTGCCCGCCATCGGCCGAAAACATCACCGATGGAAGAAATGGCCCACAGAAAGGTACTAGCGTCTTAACCGAAACCAACCTCGGCTTAAGGCAAACTATCGGACCGCCTTAGCCGAAGGATAACAAGAGGCGAAGCTAGAATCAACTTTCGGCTGCTCAAGCCGCAAAAGAAAAAATCCTGAAAGAGGAAGCTACGAGATCTGAGGCGCAAATCGCATAACTGACTCCGGAATGGCAAGCGGCGGCCAGTATCGGAAAGTGCGAGCATCACGCCTCGACACGCTAATCTTGGGGATGAACGTGGACGAAAAATAGCTACTATCCAATCGAGGAGAATCAACTCAAAAGAAAGTGGTTGAGAAATACGTAAGGATTCCCCTTAAGTCACGCCGATTACCCAAAACAGCAATCATATGCTTGATTCGGGTATAAATAATTGAACCATCGAGGAAAAATGGGTCCTGCAACCTCGTAAGTCAGTGACCACCCCACCTTTTCAATACCTTCAGTACTTGCACTTACAGTTTTCCTAAACTAAGTTCACCGCTTTCCTTACTGCTTTCCTAGCTAGCTTTTCATACCCGCATCTACTGTTTTCCTTACAGCTTTCCTAGGAGTAGTCCTAATTATAATTGTTACCCTGTAACCCTTCCTCGAGCAATACAATTTCTGATCGGTTGTTCAGGCCGTGTCAATTTCTGTTTCCAACTCCCGGTTTGGCTCCTCTAGGCCGAGCTCTGTGAAGAGTTTGATTGAGAAGGACCCGACCGAGCAGATCCCTCCTCGGCCAATCGTTTCGCACGTGGCGCATCACATCCAGAGGGCCAACTCGAAGGCCGATCACGGACCATACCCAGCCAACGATCAGTGGCGCATTTCGGCCCCAACGAGAACCAACCCCTAATATTGATCGTATAGTAACACTGCTAAAATTGTCATATACCTAATGATCACATTGTCACAAAATTGACAATTTTAATAACCAATTTAAGTTATTTGTGTTTAGCGACATGGAAGAATCCAACTTAGTCTAATTTGTCAAAAAAAAAAAAAAAAACCTATTTTAATCTATATCAAGATCAAAACCCTTGATCTTAATATAAACTCTACCTCTAAATTTCTGTAGTTATTCAATTTTCACCATTCATTTTGTATTTCACTTGGTGCACTTGACAATAGCTTTCAAAAATCAAAAAATTTTGAAGCTCCAAATATACTAGATCATGTTTAGCAGCATATATCATCAATTCGGCTGCCTAGCATAGAAAATGTAGCAATAGTACCATCATAGCAAATGAAGAAATTGGTTGAAATTCATGTAACTTCCCTAGAAGAAGATTTCCAGCTACTAAGACAACAATCACCAATTGACAAGAATGTAGCAAGGAAGTCGTATTTACCCCCAACAAAAAATTCATGCAAGAAAAACATAATAAACCAATTTTTGCAACCAATCAACAATTGTTGAATAAGGATGAATACGATAAACCTATTTTGCATTTAAACAGTCACCAACTAGCAAGACTTAGATGATGAAGGTTGAGGTTTCACATACCTTGAGGCCAATGAGACTGCCAAAGCAACATCCCTTGGAAGAGAAGGTCGTGGTTTCTGACGGTAGTAGCGAAGAAATTCCCGAGAGCCAAGAGTTCTAATAAGTGTACCACTCTCCATCTTTTGAGTGATTACAAGCTCTGAGCCACCACTTCCCAATTCTATGCTGTTAGCCATGTCATTCGCAGCCACCAGCTGCTTACCATCGGCATCAGTGTAACTACAAAGAATGAATCATAAACTCATCACTACCGTCTGCATTTTGTAAAAGCAGTCAAAGAAGAGATGTACAAGAATATATAGATTCAGAACCAGGAAGGTGTTTACAAGGAAAATACATATAGCATCACGGAAAACAATATAACATACAATTCAGTAAAAAGACAACAAGCAGCATAGAAAAAAAAAAAAAAAAAAAAAAAAAAAAAGAAAAAAGCAATTCAAGGTTCTTTACCACCAGAAACATCAGCATAACATACAAAAGAATCAGTTGAAGCAAAGAGGTTTAACAAGGTCAATGAAATCCTGCAGAACAATACAACACCAGCTATATCTGAAAGACTAAATTCTTCTCTTGTTACCAGGAATAATTCATGCACAAGTTAAATCTTGAAGTTTCAAAAGTAATGTTGTTCTTCATGGCACAGAAAGGGCATCCTCTAAACCAAGGATTTAAGTATCCTTCAGCACGGTCCATATCCACCGTGCCGTATCGTGCCAACTAAAAACCGACACGATACAGCCCCCCGTACCAATGGTATAGCTCAAAATCCTTTTTTTTTAATTTACTAAGTAATTTTCTCAATAAAGTTCAAAACATTTGATAAAAAGATATATAATAAACAATTAGAGAATTTTGTAGCTAAATAAAATAAATATTTTATGCCATTATGTGTCGGCACACATGTATTTTTTATAACCGGCACTTATTGGCACTGCTCGGCACACACCGTATCGTACCGTGCAGGCAAGTTTTCGGCACCACCCCGTGCCACGGCACTTAAATCCTTGCTCTAAACAAATTAAGAAAGTAATTAGTTAGTCGAGCCTTGAGGAGCCTCTGTGATGAAACCTTTTAATCCACAGAAAAAGAGTAACTGTGCAGGTAAGCCATGGTACCTTGTTATCCTACTCCCATTGCCTGCTTGTTACTGCTGTGCTGAGTGCAAAGTGACAATAGTATATATCATTTTGACCGGTAACAAATTACAATTGCTGAAAACCTAAGGAAACAAATGTTGAATGGAAATAACAAATGAAATAAATAAAGATTTAGCAGAAAACTGCTTGATATGGAGATTCATTGGATAACTAATCTTGTCTAACCACCTTTCATCCTATTGAATTCGCTTAAAGTTCATGAAGAGCTCAGATGGGGCAAGATCCTTTAGGTAGACATCTAGGCAAATGAGGTTATATAATTTGCAAAATGAAAATTATGAAGCCACCTCTGCTAAATGGCAGCAAAATAGAAGCAAGATGACGAAGTACCAATAAAGTAAATGCTATTTGCATGAGTCAAGGTAATTTTATGAGCCTTCACACATAAGATTGTCATACTCCAAAAAATCAGTTAACAAAATGATAAACTGATCACTTTAAAAGTATCTTCCTCATACCTTTGAGATTGATAGATTCAAAAAAATCAAAAATAAGAAGCAACTTAAAGGATGCAACTTACTAACCAATCAGGAATCTGTAGTAGTTCTATCACTTCCAAAAAAAAAGGAATAACGAAGAAAGACATTCAGAAAATATTATACAAGATGTAAAAACAAGACCTGCGGCTGTAGTCATAAAACTCTTCCAAGTCGGCATCCTCATCATCACCACCATCTCCATAACGCAATTTACAGTGACCTTTTGCACCCATGTGTTTCCTCACCGCCTCCAGGCTTTGAAAAGGATGGCATCTCTCATTGCAATACAAGCATGTGAAATCTCTTTTAACCTGTGAAAGGCGATTAAATAGATGATGTATCCTGAACTGACCTCAACGCAACTTCTTTCATGCTAAAACAGAAAGTACCTTTAGACCAACATATGTAAGAAGTCCTTGGGGATACTTCAAATATTCAATATCAGGTATGAAAAATCCGTGCTTCTTGTGCATGTGGACCATGCAATTTTCTATATTGTCGTGTTTCATGTCACACATGAAACAACATGAAGGATCTAATTTTTCAATTTCATCCATGTCATCATCAGCATTAGAAGCATGTTCATCAACATGTAGATTTGACAAAGATTCATTGGCCATATCTACCTCCTCATCTGGGTCGACTTCCACCCACTCATCCTCATTTTCTTCACTTTCTTCATAGTCCTCTCTTACAAGTTGGACTTTAGTCAATAAAGCTGATTTATTAGGAACACACTCTGGAAGTGGTTTGATAACTGTAATTCCTGCAGTGGAGGCAGTAGATTCCTGAGAAGCTTTCATAACATGCACTCGTGATTTGAGGTGCTGGGCATGAGCCTTAGAACTCCTATACTCCTTCCCACAAAGAGCACAGCTGTACAACATAGGGGTAGAACTTAAGTTATTCTGCTCTTCTGCTAAGGCTAACTGCCTAGCCTGGAACAATGCTTCTGTGACACCAGGAACTCCCGCCACCTAACAAAGATGATCAGATACTATGTAGTGAAAATGAACAAGATTTAAAGAAGAATACAAACAATCCATGCCAAAGAATTTCATCTACCAGTGCGCAGAAACAAGAAACAAGTTTCATATTCCATCTGACATGAGAAACTAAAATGATGACGTACAGAAAACTTTCATATATTAACAACATAAGACCAATAATTTCATAAACTAGTATGTGCCATGAATTACCAACAATTATTCCAAATTACATTTCCAATAGGACGGAGGACAAAAGATCAAGAATTTTCATGGTTGATTGTATAATTTTGTTCAAATCATAAATTATCTTAAGAAAAAGCCAAAGAATAATTTTGCCGGCGATAACCAATTTGCTAGGCAGATATCACTCTAGAATGAAGAAAAAAACAAAGAAACCACCACTAATTTTTTTTCCTTGGACATCATATTAAAAGATTAAATAAAATACGCAAATTAATGTCTGATTCTGCGTCAACCAAAAAACTTGTGGGTATAATAATATTTTTTCTTGCTTGGCTCGGAATTTAAAAGACAATATATCTAAACTCAAGTGTATGTTTTTATCAAAATTCATTACAGAATTCATGTACAACATAGTTAAAGAAGAATAAAAAACCATTGACTAGAAGAAGCTGAATTCTTTCACACTTTTGTTTCAAGTTAGGAGAAATGTGTAACATTTTTCTCTACAGTCGTAGCAAGCTAGGTGCAGTTAGCAAAGAATTAGCATTCAACCTGGTGTCAAAGGCTAGGACTAGCCTATGTTATTTAGTTACTACCAACTCATCGGGCTGTCAGCAAACTAGAAAAGAATGGATAAAATAAAGTAAAAAATTCAAGCTAAAGTCCCTTCAATTCATTTCTTATTCAAATAATTTATTCTTAACTAGAAAAGATTCTTTCAACAAATTCTACCATTGGCTACAGTATAAGATCAGTGTACGATTGTCTACTTGTAAGATTATGAACTTACGCACATGCTTGACAGATAATTAAGTTATTTTGCACTGCTAGTCCCTGAATTTAACGTCAAGTTTCATTTTGGTACTCAATATTTTCATTTTGACATTCAAGACCTAAAAGTTATTTTTCGCACATAGTTCAACTATATATCCGTACACCACAAATACATCGGTTTTTTTTTCATCTTGTATTCTCATTCCAGAGTTTAATTTTTATATAGAAAAAGATTGCAACTCAATGGACAGTAGTGTTAAAATATAAGCTAAAAAAGAATCCAAGTCAGTAAATCTATGGAAAATAGATGTACGGATGCACTAGGCGTAGGCACTAATTTGCCCTGTAACAGAAAATATAGATGATGACTAAAGTGAAATTCTTTTAAAATTTTAGACTACCAATGTCGAACTAGAAAGTTTGAGGACCAAAATGAAACGTGGCTAAAAGTTCTGGGACTCGCAGTGCAATTTAATAAGTTATTTAACCTAAAATTAGATTATTTGGGACAGTTCCTACGATATGGGACTCGTTCACATTTAATTAGGGATTAGGGATTAGATAAGATACCATTGTGAATCATCTTCCACATAGATATATAATAGCTTAACTACACTTGCTTTAGAACTTTTGCCCAGTTGTCACAGAGAGGTAAATGCGGGGCTGGTACATCAATGTTCTCGCATACAAGAAGCAGCAGTCAAGCAGAACAGGGGGAAATAAATTTCCATTTGTAGCAAACAAAAAGAAAGTCCCCAAAAGGAAAGTTTACATAGAAAATCAATATGTCACGAAATCAATGGATAAATCTATTCACCTCCTTACATGATTACATCTCAATTAAAATTAAAAATATTTTCCTAAGCTCAAAGAAACTAATTAGTCTGTTTAGCAATAAATCAATTGCCCCAATATCATACATCCAAAAACTGCCGACATATTAGATCAATTGAAAGAATATGCAGACACATCCAACTCAAGCCATACAGATTAAACAGGTGCCGACTTAAACTATTTTTTTAGGATGGATAGTAATCCATAGCACAATATCGTGCAGCACATCACAAAAATCTCTTATTTATTCCAAAATCATCCATACTCAAAAAATAAAACATCACCATAAAAAGAAAAATTGTAACATCGACAGATCTGAGTGCACCAAAGGCCTAAATTTGGGAATGAAAATGAGCGAGCCACCGTAAAAAACAACCAAAATCCAAATCTCACCCAGAAAATTCCTAATTTGATCGATCATGGCCAAGACAACAACTCTGCCAATATATGCACCGGAAAATAAACCCAAACGGCACTTTCGGTTCAAATTTTAAAGTCAAATATCAAACTTATATTAGAATTTAAATTTGAACTTAAAAAATTAAAAATTAAATTATGAACCTATAATTCAGATTCAAATTTAAAATGATAATTTATAAAAAATTTAAATATATGTTAATATTTGAATTTAAATAATTTTTAGTAAAAAAAAAAGAATTCTTTTCTCAAAACCTTCCGGGATTAAAGTTGATTCCAATTATTTTGGGGATTTAATTTCCTTCAGAATGAAAATCAAAATTTTAATTTCTCAAACTAAACACCAACAATAGGAATAAATCACTTTGATTGCCATACCATCAAATCAAACATGCCATAAACCCTAAGGCCCTGTTTGGTTGTGGGATAAAGGGGAAATAATCCCTTTATTCTACTATTCTTGCCAAACGGGGATAAAAAATGACTAGGGATAAAAGTTTAAAATAACCCTTGCTTAACGGGTTATTCTGGAATAACCCGTTAAGAAATATTCCACCTCCCCCCTGGAATAGGGTTTATACCTAAGGGGCAGTGAATGGAATATTTCTTTTTTCACATTAGCTTATCTTCTAATATAAGACTATATGAACATGAGGCTATGTAATCTGCAGTTATGTAATTATTTTTGTTTACTAATTATTATTTACTAATTATTATTTACTAAATATACTATAAAATATAAAAAATTATTTTGTTTACAAATTATTATTTACTAAAATATACTATAAAATATAAAAAATTATTTTGTTTAGGTGAGATATAATTTATTATTTATAATTGTTGAAGTTTGCCAGTACAATGATCATTTGTCAATCTCGATTCATGATTATTTGATATCAAATAATCTAACTTAGGCAAGAAAATATTTTGATCATTTACCAATCTCGATTCATGATAATTTGATATCAAATAATCTAACTTAGGCAAGAAAATATTTTGTACATATTAGACAGAATCTCTTTCCTTTGCTTTTCTTAAGCCTAAAGTTTAGGCTATGTAATTGATTGTATCCTATATATATCTCTAATAAGAGAAGAGACAAAAAGGTAAGCTTGGCTAATATCTTTTTACATAGTATTCTTTTACATGGTATCAGAGCAATGATCCTAACTTCACCTATCGATGGCCTTACGAAAGAACAATACGATCAACTTCTTTCTCTGCTCAATTCTGAAAAACAAACACTATTAGCCAATTTTGCAGGTAAGACTACTCCATCTTCTGACAAAATTTCTGAATGGGTTCTAGATAGTGGAGGCTCTGATCATATAACTTTCAATCACTCCGCTTTATTTGATTTACAAGAGACCATAGTTCTTTGCCACCTGTTAAGCTACCAGATGGATCTAGTCTTCCTGTTCAAGGCCATGGTCGAGCCTTACTTTTCTCAAATTTTGCCATAAATAATGTTTTATATGTTCCATCTTTCACTTCTAATCTTTTTTCGATAAGCAAATTAACGAAAGATCTACATTGTGTTGCCATATTTTTTCCCACTTTCTGTACCTTGCAGGACCTTGCCACGAGAAGACTGATTGGAATGGGTGAGCTCCGGGATGGCATTTATTATTTCAAGCAACTTCAAATTTCTTTTGCTGCAACCAGTATCAATAATGAAAATCCTAATATTTGGCACCAACGTTTGGGGCATTTATCTTTTGAACGCTTATCTCTTATTCCTGTACTTTCTAGTTTGCCTTTTAAGACCCTTAATAATTGTTGTGATGTTTGTCATCGTGCTAAATAGACTAGAAATGTTTTTCCCTTAAGCTCGAATAAATCTCAATTTTCTTTTGAATTAGTTCATTGTGATATCTGGGGACCATATAAAACTGCTTCTTTTTCTGGTGCAAATTATTTTCTCACTATTGTAGATGATTGCTCTCGTTCAACTTGGGTATTTCTTATGCAACACAAGTCTGATACATATCAATTTTTTATCAACTTTTATGCCATGATCAAAACACAGTTTAATTACTCTATAAAACAAGTACGGAGCGATAATGGACATGAGTTCACTTCTAACTCTATGAAATCCTTTTTCCACCAAAATGGTATTTTGCACCAATTATCCTGTGTCAATACTCCACAACAAAATGGAATTGTGGAGCGCAAGCATCGACATCTTTTAGAAGTTGCCCGCGCCTTACGCTTCCAAGCCGGTTTACCTATCAAATTTTGGGGTGAGTATGTCCTCACGGCTGCATATTTAATAAATTATATGCCTACATCTTTGCTTAATGGAAAATTGCCTTACGAAGTTTTGTTTTCAAAATCACCCTTTTATTCTCATTTACGAGTTTTTGGTTGTCTTTGCTATGCTTTTGACACTTCTAAATTACGTGATAAATTTGACGCTCGCTCGAATGCTTGTGTTTTTGTTGGATATCCCCAAGGTCAAAAAGGATATCGGAGTTATAATATTAGTTCTAGAAAAAATTTTACATCTAGAGATGTCATTTTTTATGAGCAACATTTTCCCTTTCTAATGATGCATGATAGTGCACATGATTACGCTTCAACTGCTAGTGCCATTCCCTTACCTGCTATTGATGACACTCCACAAAATACTTTTTCAAAAGATGCACCTTCTCTCTCAACCATAAATACATCACAAACAGATCATTCTATTGTGAACGAACAATCTGAACCTGAACCCATTACTTTGCCACCTACGTCACGTTCTCAACGTGAACGACACCCACCTGGATATCTTAAAGATTTTGTTTATAAGTTGCCTAGTGTAATTCACCCATCTACGCACTCATTCCATTCTGTCTCCTCAGGTATGCCTCACGCCCTTTCGCAATCTTTGTGTTATTCGCGCTTCGCACCTTCTCATATTGCTCTTTCAGCGGCAATCTCTAACAAGGATGAACCCAAGACATATTTACAGGCTGTCAAAGACCCACATTGGCGTTAAGCAATGTCCCAGGAGACATTAGAACATCTTCCCCACGGCAAGAAGCCCATTGGTTCCAAATGGGTGTATAAAATCAAGTATTATGCTGATGGCTCCATAGAGCGTTACAAAGCACGTTTGGTAGCCAAAGGATACACTCAAATTGAAGGTTTGGATTACACTGAAACATTTTCACCTGTTGCCAAACTCACCACGGTTCGATGCCTTCTCGCAGTAGCAGCGGCTAAGCATTGGAACTTCATCAACTAGATGTGCATAATGCATTTCTTCATGGTGATCTTTATGAAGAAGTTTATATGTCACCACCTCCAGGTTACACTAAACCTGGCGATGATCGGGTGTGCCGTCTTCGCAAATCCCTTTATGGCTTGAAACAAGCTTCACGTCAATGGTTTTCAAAGCTAACCACCGCTTTGCTTCATTTTGGATTTCATCAGTCCAAGGCTGACTCTTCACTCTTTACCTTTTCTTCAGGCAACACCTTTGTAGCTCTTCTTGTCTATGTTGATGACTTGATCATTGCAGGAAATGATTCCTCTAGCTGTCATGCTTTAAAGATCTACTTAAATTCTTGTTTTCATATCAAAGATCTTGGCAATCTCAAATACTTCCTTGGTATCGAAGTTGCTCATTCTCCAGGTGGCATATACTTATGTCAACGGAAATACACGTTGGATATTCTCAAAGAATCTGGTATGCTTGGTTCCAAGCCTGCGTCATTTCCTATGGAGCAACAACACCACCTCTCATCTGATTCTGGTCCACCAACTGATGATGCGGGCCGATATCGAAGACTTATCGATCGTCTCATTTACTTGACAATTACCAGGCCGGAACTTACTTACTCTGTTCATATTTTGGGTCAATTTATGCAAAGTCCTTGTCAAGGTCACATGGATGCAGCCATGCGTGTTCTACGGTACTTAAAATCCACTCCAGGTGAAGGCATTTTTCTCTCTTCCAATGATGATATACACCTACATGCCTTTTGTGACTCCGATTGGGCAAGTTGCCCTATGACTCGGCGTTCTACAACAGGCTATATCACTTTTCTCGGCTCTTCTCCAATTTCTTGGAAGACTAAGAAGCAAACTACTCTCTCTCGCTCATCTGCAGAAGCCGAATATCGCTCACTGGCAGCAACCACTAGCGAGCTCTTATGGTTACGTGCTCTACTCTCTGATCTTACTGTTCCTCAATCTCAACCAATGATTATACACTGTGATAATCAAGCAGCCCTTCATATAGCAGCGAATCCTGTTTTTCATGAACGAACGAAGCATATTGAAATTGACTGCCATTTTGTTCGTGATCATCTTATTGCACGACACATTGCTACTCGCTATGTATCTAAACAACATCAACTCGCAGATATTTTTACTAAAGCTTTGGGCCGAGATAAGTTTCAATCTATTTTAAGCAAGTTGGGCATTCGAAATCTTTATGCTCCAACTTGAGGGGGAGTGTTGAAGTTTGCGAGTACAATGATCATTTGTCAATCTCGATTCATGATTATTTGATATCAAATAATCTAACTTAGGCAAGAAAATATTTTGATCATTTACCAATCTCGATTCATGATTATTTGATATCAAATAATCTAACTTAGGCAAGAAAATATTTTGTACATATTAGTCAGAATCTCTTTCCTTTCTTTTGCTTTTCTTAAAACCTAAAGTTTAGGTTATGTAATTGATTGTATCCTATATATATCTCTAATAAGAGAAGAGACAAAAAGGCAAGCTTGGCTAATATCTTTTTACATAGCATTCTTTTACAATAATTAAATTATCATTTTAATTAATTTATAATAATTAAAATTAATTTATATATATATATATATATATATATATATATATATATATATATATATATATAAGGTAAGGATAAAATTGACATTTTTATAAAAAATCTATCATCTTTTTCACTATTCTTCACTATTTTATAATTTTAACCCAATATAATTTTTTCTATTCCAGAAAATATCAACTTTTGAAAAAAAAAACACAATTTAACTTTTATACTTAATTATTTCGAAATAACAAGCTATTCACGTATAAAAAAATTTATACCTCTTAAATTTATAACCGAGCCAAACGAGGCCTAAACGATTTCAGATCAGAAAGAAAAAAAAAAAAAAAAAAAAAATTGGAGGATCGAAGCATATACCTTCCTCTTGAGATTGTAGCGGTGCCATTCGGATCTGTAGTGGAGCTTCTGCTCCGCCTGGTCCTCGAACTCCTTGTTGCACGCGTTGCACGTGAGAACCGGCATCTTCCTCTCCTCCTCCTCCTCCTCCAAAACTCTCCTCTATCGAAAGCCTCTCTTTCTCTCGCTTCTCTCCCTTCTCTTCTACTCGATTTGATTCGCTCCTCTTTCCCGAACAACAGTGTGGAGCGTCTAGCACTGCGGCGGAGAAGAACCCTGAAAAGAAATTCCCTTTTACATGGAGAGCGACGGAGGCGATGTGTCTACGCGTGCGCTTGCGCAATCGCACGGTCAGCAAAAGAGGGATGCTCACGGAGTCCGTATTGAGATAAGACGTAGTCGCGCCCACCGCCTTTGTTGGGTTGGGTTATGTCCAGAACATCTTTCTACGCAACACCTCTCTATTTTTTAATAATCTTATTTTTTAAACTAAAAAATTAAAAAAAGTTAGTAAATTTTAAAAAAAATTATACCCACTCGGCCCACTAGTAATAATAACTCGTTAGACTTTGTTGCGCTCCGAAAGTAAGCCGCGCGGATGTTGATCGTTGACCTGGTTCTGTCTACGATTGGCTTCGGAGGATGACCCTCTGAGATGAATGTGCCGCGTGCCAAACGATTACGTCGATGAGAGATCTGCTCGACCGAGTTCTTCTCATTTGAACGCCGATCGAGTTTCGACTTGGGATAGTCGAAAAGAAGGAAAACACAAAATGTTTAATAAAATATACTTGGCCGAAACAACCAAATGTATTTGTATTGTTCGAAATAGACAGGGTTATACGGTTCAATTACAATTAGAACTACTTTTAGGAAAGCTGTAAAAAAAGCTGTAAAGGGAAGCTATAAATCTACCTAGGAAAGTTGTAGGAAAAACTGTAAATTTAGTCTAGTAAAGCAGTAGATGCAGGTATTGAAGGTATTAAAAAGCTGGTGTGGTCTCTGACTTACACGATTGCAGAACTCTTTTACTTTTGACGGTCCGCTTATTTATACTCTATTGGGGACAAAATGTGGCTTGCGCGCGATCGGCCCCTGGGTGACCCTCCAGAGGTGTCGAAGTGCGCCGCCTGCTAACAATCAAGCGATCGGACCGAGGAGGGATATGCTCGACCGGTTCTCCTCTGGTAACTCTTCACTCGATCGGCTTAGAGGAGTCGAATCGGGATGCAGACGCAGAGGGAAGCTCTCCTCTGCTGACTTCTCGCAACAGCTTGGTCTAGAATAACCGAAGCAGGGTATGGAGGTAGAGAGGGATTGCCGGTTTCGACTTAGAGTAGCCAGACCGAATGTGAGATAAGTAAACACGAGGGGCTAAGGAGCCGACTGTGGGTAGAAGAGACAATAAATGACACGGCTAATGAGCCGATTATAACTTTATATTACAAGAAGAGGGGATACAAGTGGAGAAAAGGGATAGAAGGATTACAATTAAGCTTACTCCTAGAAAAGCAGTAAAGAAAAACGGTAAAAATTAAGTTACCCTACTCCTAAATAAGAAGAAATACTGGAGTGGTACCGGGCTTACGAGGTTGCCAGACCCCTTTTCCTTCGTTGGTTCGCTTATTTATACAGTTTCGAACTAATGTGTATAACCTCCGATTTTAGAAATCGGCGTGATCTAAGGGGAATCATCGTAAATTCCGCAACTACTTCCTTTCGAGTCGACTCCCCTCCAAAGGATATTAGTTGTCTTTCCGTCCAGATTCATTTCCCAATCGTCGCACCGGAACGTAATCCTCGGCGCATTCCAATGCTGGGTGTCGTTTGCCGTTTCGGGTCAATTGCGAAATTTGTGCCCAAATCCGGCACTCCTTCCGTCCAAGATCTTTCCTTCTGCAGTGTCGAGCAGCTGAGGATTAACCTTGACTTCGCCTCCTCCATCGCTTTGACTGAGGTGGTCTGGTGCCTTTCTTCGGCCGAGAGACGGTCTTTGATGAGACGATATTCCTCTTGTCGACCGCTTCTTTTATCGGCTGATTCTCCAGGCGCCTTTAGCCGATGGTATTCATCGCATCTTGTGTATTTATGTGACCGAGATCGGTCCGGATCAGAATGCGGACCCCTCTTCAGTTGCCCCGTCCTTCCGTCGGCTGGTGCGCTTCGTACCGCATTGTTACATGCCCAAAACCTGTTTGAATCAAGACGTAAGTCTTTCCTTCTTCGGTTTCATCAACCGAAGGTTGACTCCGACTCTGCCTGCTTTGTCGTCTGATTGGGGCGGCCGGATACCTTCCTTTATTTGTAGTCGACCCTGGATAATGTGATAGTCCTTACATCAGCTGCTCCTCCTATCGGATGATGCTCATAGCCAATAGCCTATGCCGCGTGCCGCCTTCTTGTGTGACTGAGACCAGTCTCAATCGAGTCACAAGCCCCTTTTTGCTGACTCAATCCCTATCGGTTGATGCCTTTCAACCGATGTTTGACGCCACGTGCCCTTCTCTCCTGTGGTAGAAAATTCTGGTCTCAGCATCCCCTTAAAAGAAGTTTTGTCCACGAAACTTAACTAGTAACCCCAGAAAAGAAGTCATCCAGCTTAGTAGTTAGATTTCACTGATGATTCTTAAGTCTGACCCTCCCTGCTCAAAACAACTACCACAACATTTGCCCTCTCATAACAAAACTGGATCGGCATGTCGTAAACCTTCACAAGTTCAAACCAACATCGTATCCGGAGATTTAACTCCTTCAGAGAACACGAGTGCAAAAGACTCTGACGATCCATGAACACCTCACAGTGTACCCCATAAGGTTAGCTCGCACATTGGTCTCCAAGTAATAAGGACTACTCAACGCGTACCTACCAGTGCAGCCCAACATCTGTCTCTACGAGACCCTGTCACTTCCGTCCATAAGGAACTAACGATCAATGTCTCCGGGTTACACCAAGTACTTGCCTCAAAGAGACCCTAGAGTGCCAGTCACCACAAGACCAAAAAGATGATGGTGCCCACAACAGTTCGTACGTACCCAACACTCCGAAATTCATGGGTTAGACAAAACCAAACCTCATACGCTTTCGCCTGCCGCAACACTATACACCTACAACCAAACATCAAACCTGCGACATTGAGTCGCCACCTACGCACACTAGTGCAAAACAAGACACGATCGAGACACCTAAACCCGGTGATCTCCTTTTAACCCCAAGGAGCACCCCAAAATTTTACTACGAAAAATCTTTTCCAAAAACATCGTGGTAACCACAGCAACATCCAAAACTATGGGCTACAACCATAGGGGAATTTCTGATTCTCTCCTATACAGTGCTCAAGTCCTGAAATTCGGCTGACTATCAACCAAAACACCAAGAGACCTAACAGGTATAACCCAACCATAAGCTATCCTGACATCACCCGCCACGGTATTGTCACGCCCCGACGTCGAAACTGCGACCCGGGCCCGCCAACAGATCCGCCGCCTATACGGGAAGCCTCGTATAGACGAAGCGACCAACCTACAAAAGATCATGCTAACCACTATACAAATATCAGAGTGAAAAAGTAAACTACTAAAATAAATATATACAACTCCAAATAGTACATGCCAGGTCCTCACAATACATAGGTCTCTCCAAAATAAAACTCTCAAAAGTAAAAAGTACAAGATACATCACAGAATCACTGACAGTACTAGTACATCACCAAAATGGGTACATCTACTCTCTCGCAGAAGACTGGTAGGAATCTAGCTCGCGACTCCCTTACTTCAGTCAGAAGGATTAGCAATAGGAGCAGCGGGAACTGGAGTAGAGGTCCCTGGAGAAGTCACCAACCATGGGTGTGAGAACTACACCGTCACGTAGTTCTCAGTGGGTACTGCCAACAAGCCCGACGGTCTGCCCACTAAGTCTACTAGATGCATAAAGTAACAAATGCAGTACTGAAAAAAAGGGGCTAGAAATAACTCTATAGCTACAATGCCTCTATCTAAATGCTCAAAGGGTGATACAGATGGAAACATGATGCATCAACTATCTCTCAAAAATACAATCACCCAATCTACACTGACTGCCACATAGGGTCCAGTCAAACCTGCGCCCACCTACTGCCATTACATCCACGGAGGACTGGACTTACGTAGGGCGTCCGTGACTGCCCAAAAAGGGCCCGGCCAGAAGGACTGCGTCGACAAGTCGCGATAGCAAAGTAACAGGCCCAGCTCCGGAGCGGCACTCGAGGGGCGCGACCCCACCGAGGAAAGTATCCGCGCATCTCTGTCGAGCTCAATGCGGCTCATGCAGGCTATGGTCCAAATCCACGATCAACAAGATCGACAGTAACCAACATCACATCTCTCACTCATTGGCTGGAAATCCACACAGCCGGGACCCACCGTCGACTCAGACGGCTCCCAGAACAAGTACTGATCTAAACACAGCAACCAGACGCCACTCGGCCCCCAGGCACGAGTGTAACATGCATCCCACGACAACCCGACTACTCGGCCCACTACCCAGACGAGAAAACTCTAAGTCCAGGTGACAAGAATAAAATATGTGGGAGTGTTTAAAGCATAAATAAACTAGCCTAAGTTGGAGTTTTCCACTAGTCTGGTTGACATGCATCATATGACAGGGTGCTAGGTCAAGTTCCAATAATAGTATTTAATTTAACATAATTAGGAAGCAATAAATCAACATGATCATAATAGCAACACAAGGAGCATCAACTCTCTATCACTAGCATGCTTCCTAGCACGTCTCACAATCATGCATGTTCACTACACAATAGAATTAATGAACCGTCCACTGGTTTTGAAGACGAAGCAACCCACCTGAAAGTGAACGTCAATGCAAAGTCCAAATAGGCTGAAACTGAATGGGGATAATCCTCGGATTCCCACGATTCCAACGAGTCCAAAAATACCAGAAAACTCCTCCTGGGTACAAAGATACGGTCCAAACATCGCGGTAAGCAACATATCCCACAATCACACACTGCTGTAAAAATCAGTCCATAAAATGCTTAAATACCACCTGCGAGATGATCTTCAAAAATTCCAATAAAAATACGGCGGCGATCCTCGCAAAGCGTAGATGTCGATCGAGTCCTCACATGTTGAAATACGATAACCGAGCGCGGAGATAAAAATCCAACAATGCTCCACTGTCCAAGAAAAGCACCAGCAGAAAAGGGGTTCAAAAATGTCCCCAAAACCCCAATAAAAACTCGAAACTGGGAGGAGTGGAAAACACAGAAAACGGAGATATACCTCTCATGAAACCGATGCCATGAAAATCGTCCAAAAATTCCTTCGGAGCAGCTCTGTGGACCTCGTGGACCGAAACGCGACGAAAAGGGCTGTCGAAGAAAGAACGTCGCATTGCGCCGAATCGCCGAAGTCGTCGATGCCGCGGCCTCCAAAAATTCCGAAACTCCTTCAAGAGATGCAGCACAAGATGAAGAACAAGTTTTCTTGAGGGCTCAGTCGTGTTGGGTTATAAGTAATTGGATCTAAATAGGGGAAAAAACACCTAGAGGGGGGTGAATAGGTGTAAACAATAAACACTCAAAAATCTTTGCGCAAATAAACCCAATGCGGAAAAATAAAGAACACGCAAGATTTTTACGTGGAAAAACTCCAAACCGGAGTAAAAAAACCACGGAACCGATAACACGGCGAAATCCACTAGAATTAACACACGTACAAGGTGATATAACGTACTCACTGACGACTCAACCTTTTACCATACGCTCCTAGTAGATCTTCCCGCTCGTTCCACGACGCTTCTCGAATCCACGATCTGCGCCCAACGCTGAATCCACAGCGTCCAACGTCGAGTCCACGACGTCCAACCGAGTCCACGGTCTTCACCCAATGGTACGCTTCGAATCCACGAACGCACCTCGCTCCGAATCCACGAGAGCGGTTGCACCTTGAATCCACAAGGCCACGCGAGTCCACGCGCCGATTTTGGGTAAATCGTTGTTTGTTTGGGTGGTGATGATCCGCCGAATACTTAGATCAAGAGTAGATCGGAAATACCATCTAAGTATTCATTATTTGATTCTACTCAAAATGTGAGTATGAAAACCTAGAATCAAATAATCAATATAGATGAAGAAACATAGAATAGATCTATTGATTTCCTTTCTTCTCTATATTTGTGGATTTTTCTTTTCGGCTATTTTCTTCTTTAATCGCGGATGCCCTAGAAATGAAAAGGAAGGGCTATTTATAGGTTAGAAACCATTGGAAGAATATACGGATCAAAAACAGCCTTTTCTGGAAAGTTTTACCGACGGCGATCCGGATTGGATTTGGCGATCCGGATTGCAGAAGCACAAAAGACGGTTTCCAGAAAATTGCGTGTTCGGGATCCGGATCGTAGTCCCCGATCCGGATCGTTCATACAGTTTTACCAAAACATTATGTTCGGGATCCGGATTGCATTTCCTGATCCGGATCGAAGAAGCAAACAGGTAAAACTAGTGTTCGGGATCCGGATCAGAGTGCTGCGATCCGGATTGAACCAGTGTATGAACAAACACCTTTCGGGATCCGGATTGAAAGCCACGATCCGGATCCTGAACATGTCCCATGTCCAGTTTTTGATGTTTAAGCAATTAAAACCTCTTCCAGGTGTTTCTACACTATAAGAAGTATTCGGATCATCAAAATTCTTTAGTTAAACATACCTGATCCTTTTGAATTCTTCTTTCTTGAGATTGAGGTATACGATCCAAAGTTTCTTCATCTTCAATCTTCAAGACTTAATACATTCACGAAATACGCCAACTCAAATTCCGTAACAATCTCCCCCTTTGGCGGTTTCGTGACAAAACACAAATCCACAAAAGAAAATTCAAAAAGATATTTTTGTTGCTATCACCATAAACAAAAATTTACAAAAGAGATCCAGAAATTTAAAAACATGAGATAAACTCCTAGAACAGACTCTAGACTTAGACATCTGTAATCTCTGCACACAGAAAACATTCTTGACAAACAAAATCGTTAGATACCTCAAGAATTGAAACATACAAAACCAAATACAGAGATAGAGTTTAGTCTCATCATGACATTTGTAGAATTCAGATATGTAAGAGAATCATAGTTAAAACCAACATATCTTCTAAGCTGTCAAAAATCAAATGTCAAAGTATGTTAGTCCAACATCAACTTGTTAGTCATATTACATGCCCAAATAGTTAGTCGAATAGTTAGTATAAAGACATGTCATAATCACAAAAGAAAAACCAAAGTTGAGTTGAAGTCATACTTACCTTGATATTCACAATCATCATTCATTGTCAATTGTTCAAAGTTCTCTCAAACTCTCTCCCCCTTTTTGTCACAAACGAAAGCCAAAACGTAGCAAGAGCTACAATATGTAAGGAGAGTAAAGAAAACATAAAGTTCTAAAGGTATGCACAAACTGAGAGCTAAACTAAAAGAAAGAATAAGACTAAGACCTAAAAATCCTGCACAAAAGAAAAAGAGTCAGAAGAAAAAAAAATCAGTTTTCAGAATCTGAATCTTCAGAACTTGTGCACCCTATCTTAGACATTATCTTCCGCATCCGCTTGTCCAGTGAATTTAACTTCTTCGTGATGGTAATGTGAGCTGCTGTTGTTATTTCAAGCTCATTGGCAATCCTTTGTTGTTCCCTCAAAATTTGTTCCTGCTTGACAGATAGTCGTTGCTGTAACTTGAAGATCGAAGTTAATGATGCTTCATCATCATTGCCAGTTTCTTGTTGAGATGGTGAGGCCGAGGTGCCGTCACAAGGTTTCTTCCCAATAACATGAGGTAATTTGTGAAGTGATTTCACAATTGTTGATTCATCTATCATCCCGCAACTGTGCTGATATGATGTTGAGCTTACATCAATATCAAACTTTTGTAAGATCCTCATGATGATTAGAGGAAATGGAAGTCGCTCAGAGGGATGAGGATGCACAATGTACCTTGACATTCTATTCCAAATTATATAGGGAATATTCATGTTTAAACCAATAGCCTCAGAGGGATGTCCTATGAGATATAAGAATAGCAGTCGCTCCCATCTCACAACCTTGGTCTGCATGTTTGGCAGGATGTTATAGCACGTTATGAAGTTTAAAAATCTGTACTCCAGTCGTAGATGTTTGGATCTGACACTTTTGCCATCAACTGATTGAGTCCCCTGCAAGCAGATTCTGTCCACCACAGTTTGCCACAATGTACTTGTCAAACTTTTTCCTTTCAAAAAGTTAACCCCCGATGTGCTAGATTCCATTCCAAGCACTTCACCAATTAACTGCGGTGTGATCTTAATCTTCATTCCTAGGATGTTTGTATAGAAATACATAGACCCATTCTCAGTCTCTTGAAGATGTCTCGCATTCGTGTAGAAAGTTCTCACACGATACAAGCAATATCCTAGAAGTTCAGGAAATCGGCAGACTTGAAGAAGAGAAGCTTGTTCAATTAATCTTCCAAATTCTGGTGAATGATTGCGAAGGGCTTCAATGTTGACATGACGTTCTCCGATGCATTCACGTCGTTCAAAAGCTCGAAGACGGTCAGTATTAACAACTACCTCTTCAACACGTGGCGGAGAGTCAGGAGCTATTGGTGTGTCAACATTAGTGTCTCGTCTTAACCCAAAACGTCGAGCAAGACGTTTCCGTTTCACCGAGATAGTTGGAGCAGACATAGGAGCTTTCCCAGTGTCCATGGGTGCTTTTCCTTTTTGTTCGGATTTAGAAGGCAATACCTCATCATCATCATCTGTCAACATATCCCAGTGTACTTCATCAGGGTTTTCTTCAAGTTCTGTGTCACTTATGACATCAACTTCTCCTTCCTTTGGAGTTTCTTGGCTCTTTTCAATTTATTGGTCGCTCGAGTATGCACCATCGTAACCAGTAGCAGGATTAACCAGGAGAATGCCATTGGTGTGAGTGCTTCTGAGTTTTAGAGAAAAATGTCCTGTGCAAAACCAACTCAAGAACATATTAAAAATCGTCAATTTTGAAAAATTTGAAAAATTGTACCTAGACAATCATAATCATATAGAGAAGCCAAGAATCAAATTAGTTTTCCAAAAAGAATTTTAAAAGTAGATCAATTCCATGATTTACAAAAATTCCTCTTTTACGCCCTAAAACAGAATTTTTGGAAATCGAAGCCTAAAAACTCGTTAATCAGGTAAAATCCCAGCATAAACGCAAAACTAAATGACCCAGAGTTCATATTTCAAAAGAAATTTGATCAAAAACCATTCACAAACGAAAAAGATCCAAGATTTCAACTCACGTTTGATGAAAAAACATAAAAACTGTGAAAAACCGAGTTTTGATCAAGAAAACTTACTTGAATCCGAAGAACTTTGAGTTTGGAAGCTCCAAAACGAAAGAAATCTAGAGAGAGAAGCTCTAGAGATTTTAGAACAAAAGATTAGGGTAAAAGAAATCAAATCTGCTTTGTTCTTATAAAAACCCTAGCCGTGATCCGGATCGGCTCGTGAATGTGATCCGGATCGGCTACCCGCAGGAAAAATCCTGCGTTCGGGATCCGGATCCTTTGCCCCGATCCGGATCGGCTGCAACTTTTTCTTCAGAAAAATTTAGAAAAATTCCATAAAATCCAGAAAAAGTATGTAAGCACTTTACCATGTCAACTTTAAACAAAAGACATCGTTTCACACAACAAGAAATAGATTATGCAAAATCTATCAACAATACCCAAAAATGAAACGAAAATTTACGAAAGTTAAAACACTTAAAGTTGAACAACTTCAATTACATCTATCCTGATCCTATGTGTAATGCCTTTATCAAATCATCAATTTCAGCAAAGAAAATGAAGTACCAAGATCAATAGATGTTTGAAATCCCAGATAAGTTAGATAATATATCTAGACAATCTGTTGAAGGAGTGGCTCTTTGAGCATCTTTTACTAAAAATCCCACCTTATACCAACCATGAAATACGACTGAGTCAAGTATTTCAATATGAATTTCATCAACAATTTTCAAAACAAAATTTGCTTTTCATTCATGGAGTATCTTTTTCTTTCATTTTCTCCATGTGGTGGTAGTTTTCACACTCCTCATTGGGATGTAACTCTTTCCACATCTTTTGAGCATTTCACATTTCATTGACTCCCCCTCAATTGGCTATCAATTATTTAATATATAAGGTATTCAACCAAACCATTGATCTCGAATTCATACTCGACTAAGCAATCAAATATGATAATGACTATACCAAGAGATCATTGAGAGAGAAATTGACTTTGATCACAAAAAGATGGTTTAATTAACGTAAATGATCATTGCAACATTGAAATATTATGACATCAAAACCATAATAAATTTCTAAATGCATAAAAGGATGCAATTAAAGTCAATTAAGATATATGCTCAATTAATATCCTATGTACCAAACATAGATAAAGAACAAAACAAAAACAAAAACAAAAACAAAACCTAACCTAAGCAAAGGTTTCAAAAGAGTTTATTTCAAGGAAAGCATGCCAATTGCTTTACGCAAGTGAATAAAACGTTTTTGATCCAAAGGTTTTGTTAAGATATCGGCTAATTGATCCTCAGTTGAAATATATGACAGTTGAAGAATGTTTGATTCAACTAGCTCTCTAAGAAAATGATATCTAAGTTCAATATGTTTTGTTCTAGAGTGCAACACAGGGTTTTTAGAAATGTTAATAGCACTAGTGTTGTCACACAAAATGGTTACCGAAGATGTTGAAATCCGGAAATCGCTCAACACGCTTTTCATCCAAATCAATTGGGTTGAACAACTTCCTGCAGAAATGTACTCCGCTTCGGCAGTCGAGAGTGCTATGCAGTTCTGCTTTTTACTGTGCCATGCAACAAGGCAGTGGCCAAGATAGAAGCATGCACCACTCGTGCTTTTCCGGTCATCCACCGATCCAGCCCAATCGGCATCTGAGTATCCAACAATATCCAAAGTCGTTCCCATAGGATACCAAATTCCGAAATTGATTGTACCTTTGATATACCGGATGATCCGTTTCACCGCTTTCAGGTGAACCTCCTTCGGTGCTGATTGATATCTCGCACAAATCCCAACACTGAAGGATATATCCGGGCGACTAGCCGTGAGATATAGTAGACTTCCAATCATACTGCGGTACAGTTTCTCGTCTACATTCTCACTTTGTGATTCACTTCCAAGTCCCTTATGGCTAGTTCCCATTGGAGTCGGAAAATCCTTAGAATTTTCAAGATCAAACTTTTTGACCAACTCCAGTGCATACTTGGATTGACACAAGTGAATTCCTTCATCGTTTTGTTTAACTTGTAATCCAAGAAAATAATTCAATTCGCCCATCATGGACATCTCAAATTCGCTTTCCATGGTCTCCGCGAATTTAGAAGCATCATTATCTCTTGTTGCTCCAAAAACAATGTCATCGACATAGATTTGAGCAACTATGAAATTGTTTTGATAATGCTTCACAAAGAGAGTCCTGTCAGCTCCCCCTCGAGTGTAGCCCTTTTCCAAAAGGTGCTTTGTCAACCTTTCGTACCATGCTCGCGGTGCTTGTTTCAGACCGTAAAGAGCCTTTTTCAGACGAAAAACATGGTTAGGTAGTTTATGATCCACAAAACCTTTCGGTTGAGCCACATAAACTTCCTCATTTAAAAACCCATTTAAAAAGGCGCTCTTAACGTCCATTTGAAATAATTTGATTTTAAAGTGACAAGCAATCGCAAACAATATACGAATGGACTCGAGTCTAGCTACAGGGGCGAAAGTTTCGTCAAAGTCTATACCTTCTACTTGAGAGTAGCCTTGAGCAACTAACCTTGCTTTGTTCCTGATGATAGTACCTTCTTCGTTTTTCTTGTTCTTGAAGATCCATTTGGTACCTATCACATTGTGTTGCTTCGGAGGCTTCGTCAGTTCCCAGACTTTGTTTCGCTCAAATTGATGGAGCTCTTCCTGCATTGCTTTAATCCAGTAATCATCTTGGAGAGCTTCATCAATATTCCTTGGTTCGATTTGAGATACATAGCATGCAAATCCGCAAACCAATTGTCTCCGTGTTCTAACTCCTTCTTGTGGATCTCCAATGATGTTCGATTCAGGGTGATCCTTGGAGATGCGTAACGTTTGAGGTAGAGGAGTAGGCGGAGGTACACGAGATGATTCCTTTGCGCACCCAAACCTTTTTGAAGTGCGTCGGTAATGATCGTGCAGTTGATTTCCTAGGTGACAGCGTCTTGCTCGAAGAATTGCTGCTCCTTGATGATGTCGTCTTGAGTGATGTACTACCAAGGCTCTTTTCCTTTGAATGAATTGCAGTTGATTTCTGAGGAATAGCCCTTTTGGTAGATATTGCAAGAGGTGCTTGATGTGTGCGATTGGCTCCTGTCTTGCAATTTCTTCTTATGTGCCCTGCAATGCCACAACGAAAACATACCTTGATTCTTGTCGATTCCGAGGAGGATGTAGTAGGTTTGTTGTCGTTGCTTGTCGTGAACACCGGTGTCGGAGGAGGAGTTACCGACTGAGGCACAAATACTGTACCACTCGAACTTGGAATGTCTCCAGTTTGAGTGTATCCGAGGCCGAACTTATTTCTTTGACCAAGACCAAGGAGTCTGTCCAACTTACTCCTTCCAGAAGAGAATCTCTCTAAGTCATCCGTCAGTTGGCGTATGGTCTCTGTCATTTCCAATTTTTCCTGTCGAGCCTCGCCGTTGAGCTTCAAGAAGTAATTTGCTTTGTTCACCATATCCATATAATTCTTCTCGAGTTGCTCATTGGACTCTTGAAGGGAAACATTTGTTCTAATCAGATTGTCCCTTTCCACTTCAAGATCGGTTGAGATAGAGGTTACCCTTTTTACTTCATCTTCAAGATCCTGTAATCTCCCTTTCAACCCCTTGTTTTGCTTAGCCAGTTTCTTTGAATCCCTCAAAAGTTTATGGTAGGCTAAGGCAAAATCTTCACCTTCCGAATCATCTGATTCATAGTCCGTTTCAATCTTTTCAACAGTGGAGTTGGACAGTGAGTCAGATGTACTTGCCATTAAGCACATGAAGGGCGAAGATGTAGTGGACGCGTGGAAAGCTGTCGCGTTGTCTTCTTCATCACTTGAGGATGACTCATTTGACGTGGAGTTGTCATCCCAAGTAACAACTTGCATCGCCTTCTTCTTTGCCGGATTCTTGTTGGGACATTCCGTTGCTATGTGGCCGTAGCCTCGACATTTAAAGCACTGAACTTGTCCCTCTGAACTGTTCTTATCCCTTGAGAAGTTCTCTTGCTTTCTTGACTTGTAGCTAGAAGATCCTTTGCCTTTCCTCGACTTTCCGAAGGATGGAGATTTGCTTGGATTTCCCTTTCGGAAGTTGCGGCGAAACTTTCTTGTCAAGAGAGCGAGCTGCTTCTCAAAGTCCTCCATAGAAAGATTCTCGTCGTCGTCCGAGGAGGATGAATCCGCGTCTTCTTCTTTAGTTGATTTCAATGCGTAACCTGAAGACTTAGAAGAGGATGCCTTTCCCGAAGAATAGTTAGTAGGAAAAGTCATTTCATAAGTTTGTAAAGCACCTACTAATTCTTCTACACGCATTTCGTCCGGGTGTTTAATTGTTTCAATGGCTGCGACCTTCGGGCGAAATCGTTCAGGAAGAGTTCTTAGAATTTTTCTTACAACTTTAAATTCTGGAATCTTCTCTCCCAAGTTAGCACATGAGTTTACGATGTCTTGCAATCGTGTATAATAATCAGTGAAGGATTCATTCTCTGCCATAGAGATAGAGTCAAACTTGCTCGTGAGCATTTGCAGTTTCTGAATCTTCACTAAGTTAGTTCCCTCATGCGTAACTTGAAGAATATCCCAGATTTCTTTCGCAGTCTCACATGCCGAGACGCGAGAGAACTCAGTTTGTGACAAAGCATTAAATAGAGCATTAATCCCTTTGCCATTGTAAGAAGATAAGTCTATCTCTTCCTTGGTCCATTTCGACCTAGGTTTTAAGGTGCGAACATCATCTAAAATTTCAGTTGGATTAGACCATCCTAATTCAATTGATTGCCACACCCTTTCGTCGATGGAAATTAAGAAAGCTTTCATCCGTACTTTCCAGTACGCATAATTTGTTCCATCAAAGAAAGGGGGTCGATTGATGTTTCCACCTTCAACCATTGTTTACAACCCTATTCCCGCTCTGATACCACTTGTTGGGTTATAAGTAATTGGATCTAAATAGGGGAAAAAACACCTAGAGGGGGGTGAATAGGTGTAAACAATAAACACTCAAAAATCTTTGCGCAAATAAACCCAATGCGGAAAAATAAAGAACACGCAAGATTTTTACGTGGAAAAACTCCAAACCGGAGTAAAAAAACCACGGGACCGATAACACGGCGAAATCCACTAGAATTAACACACGTACAAGGTGATATAACGTACTCACTGACGACTCAACCTTTTACCATACGCTCCTAGTAGATCTTCCCGCTCGTTCCACGACGCTTCTCGAATCCACGATCTGCGCCCAACGCTGAATCCACAGCGTCCAACGTCGAGTCCACGACGTCCAACCGAGTCCACGGTCTTCACCCAATGGTACGCTTCGAATCCACGAACGCACCTCGCTCCGAATCCACGAGAGCGGTAGCACCTTGAATCCACAAGGCCACGCGAGTCCACGCGCCGATTTTGGGATAAATCGTTGTTTGTTTGGGTGGTGATGATCCGCCGAATACTTAGATCAAGAGTAGATCGGAAATACCATCTAAGTATTCATTAGTTTGATTCAACTCAAGATGTGAGTATGAAAACCTAGAATCAAACTAATCAATATAGATGAAGAAACATAGAATGATTTCTATTGATTTCCTTTCTTCTCTATATTTGTGGATTTTTCTTTTCGGCTATTTTCTTCTTTAATCGCGGATGCCCTAGAAATGAAAAGGAAGGGCTATTTATAGGTTAGAAACCATTGGAAGAATATACGGATCAAAAACAGCCTTTTCTGGAAAGAAATACCGACGGCGATCCGGATTGGATTTTGGCGATCCGGATTGCAGAAGCACAAAATACGGTTTCCAGAAAATTGCGTGTTCGGGATCCGGATCGTAGTCCCCGATCCGGATCGTTCATACAGTTTTACCAAAATATTATGTTCGGGATCCGGATTGCATTTCCTGATCCGGATCGAAGAAGCAAACAGGTAAAACTAGTGTTCGGGATCCGGATCAGAGGGTGCTGCGATCCGGATTGAACCAGTGTATGAACAAACACCTTTCGGGATCCGGATTGCAAGCCACGATCCGGATCCTGAACATGTCCCATGTCCAGTTTTTGATGTTTAAGCAATTAAAACCTCTTCCAGGTGTTTCTACACTATAAGAAGTATTCGGATCATCAAAATTCTTTAGTTAAACATACCTGATCCTTTTGAATTCTTCTTTCTTGAGATTGAGGTATACGATCCAAAGTTTCTTCATCTTCAATCTTCAAGACTTAATACATTCACGAAATACGCCAACTCAAATTCCGTAACAAGTCGCAGGGGAGCTCGGGAAAAGGGATGAAAGGCCCAAGAAGGTGGCCTATTTATAGGCCCACCAAAAAAAAAAAAAAGGTTTAATGAGCTTTTGGGCCCGAATTTCGGGCGCCCGGGAGGTTTCGGGTGGCTACAGTGCCCGAAACCTCGCCTCGGCCCGGCTCGCGACCAGCGCCCGAATCGCCCAGCACCTGACACGTGTCCTGAACAGCGGACAACGTGTGCGGGGCCGCTGGGGATTCGTCACGTGGCCTGACCGGGGTGCATGGGGTGGGTGGCGCCCGCCAATCGCCGGGCACCACATGGCACCCCGCGTACGGCGGTCACCTGCCCCCGCCTGCCCCCACCTGCCTCGCCTGCTCCCCCCGTTGCGTGGACCGCGCGTTCCAGAACCAGCCACTCACAGTCCGCAACGTGGCCCGCCCAGGTCCATGCGCCAACCCGCTCGACGCCGTGGACCGCGTCGCGTGAGCCCGCCAATCCGAGGCCGCCACGTGTTCCCCGCGCCCGGACCATGCACCAGCGCTTCATCTATGTGGACCGCGCTGCGTGCGCTGACCAATCAGCGGCCGCCACGTGGCATCCGACCGGTCCACAGCTTTTCCCATGCACCAAAATGCGCAGAAAACTTCCGGGTGTCCGTTTTTGGGTATCCGGACTCAGAAAAACATGAGTAAATAGCTGATTTTTGACGTTTTTCCGCGCTGAATCCAAATCCGACCTCGGATTAGCCTGAAACCCTTTCTAAAATCTGACGAAAATAGCCGGAAGGCAGGCTCAATCCAGAAGCCTCACAGAGTCCGTCCAACGCGTCCAATTGACGCGTTGTGGGTCCGACACACCAATAATAGGTGTTCCATAACGTGGGTCATGGGAAAAGCTGCACGGGGATCGGGGCTACTACAGGTATACCCGTGGCAAACGCCATACACTACCGAGGTTGTTACTTACCACCCGCAGGAGTAGTAGAAAAGGGAGTGAGGTGGTGTCACCACAATTGCACCCTAAGGGTCCACGCCAGTAGCCCCTGGCGTAGGTCCAGAAACCACTGCCGAAGGAATGGCCTGGGGCACTGTCTTCCACCAAATGCGGGCGGTCCCCTCTAGAGAAAGGACTACTAGAGGAATCCACTCGCCCCCTCCCAAAACAAACCTCCCAAGTGTCACACTAGGGTATCTACCCACTTTCCTACGACCAAAGGACCGGTCGCATCACACTCAAAACACTGGCGGACTATACTACCACAAAATCCGCCAAACCTGCCCTCACCCGAACCTACTCCACACTTAATGCAGCGTCTCCACCTACCTAAATGGTGGAAAGGGTGGGGGAAGGTGCTACCACAGTCACCCTCATAGGGTCCACATCAGAAGCTCCTGGCGTAGGTCCAAGAACAACTGCCGAAGGAACATCCAAGGGCGCTATCACCTATCCCTGCACAAATCCCGCTGCGGTGACCTCAAAAGGCGTCGCAGCAACATCAACGCCACCCATTGCCTCTAAACCCATGACGACGAGAACGATCGGCATAGGGGAAAGGGTATGGGATGCAATTACCAACATAGCCATTTGTTGTGCTATCAGCCACACCCAGTTCATGAGCATCGCCAGCTAGCCTGTCATGTCCCGAACTGGCTACCTGATCAACTGATTTCCCAACAGCCATCAAGGACTCGGTAGTGGTCGACCTCGACCCCATCCTCCTCTCCGCCTTCCGTAAAAACCTAGATCGAAACAAACATTGCACACACACTTACTGCAAAACAACGACTATACCAGCATAATACCCGTGCTAAACCGAGAATACAGTCTCTACCAAACCCACGCTCTCACGTTTCTAAGACTTAAGTTATTCCATAGGTCAACCGCATGTGATATTGTATTCAGTGGATGTTAGACACACATAATTAAAAATAGCGGTTAATGTCGTTTTTCTCTGATACCATATATTAAGATCAAAATTTTCGCCACTTGAGGGAGTAACACGTGGCGTTTACCATCCGCTAAAGGTATCAGCCGACGGACGTTAGAGTCAGCAAAACAGACTTGCGTCTCGATTGAGACCGGTCTCGATCGCGGATGAGAACAGCTCGCAATGCATGCCATCGACCAAAGACATCAGCCGATGAAGGAAGAGGGATCCGCATCCTGATCCGGGCCGATCTCAGTCGGATTAGAATACGGCACGCGACACAGGCTATCGGTTAAAAACATCAGCCGATAGGAGAAGCAGCCGATGCAAGGACTATCACATTATCCAAGGTCGACTACGGATAAAGGAAGGTATCCGACCGTCCCGACCAGACAACAAAGTAGGCGGAGTCGGAATCAACCTTTGGTTGATCAAGCCGAAGAAGGAAAGATAAATGTCTTGATTCAGACTGGTCTTAGGCGTGTAACAGTGCGGTACGAGGCGCACCATCCGCCGATAGGACATGGCAGTCGAAGATGGGACCGCGTCCCGATCCGGACCAATCTCGATCACGTAAATACACAACACGTGACGAATGCCATCGGCTGAAGGCGCCAGGAGAACCAGCCGACAAGAAAAGAGATCGATAGGGGGAATATCGTCTCATCCAGGACCGTCTCTCGGCAGAAGAAAGACACCAGACCGCCTCAGTCAAGCGACGGAGGAGTTGAAGTCAAGGTCAATCCTCAGCTGCTCGAAATTGCAGAAGGAAAGATCTTGAACGAAAGGAGTGCGGGATTTGGGCGGGAATCTCGCAGTTGACCCGGAACGGCAAGCGGCGTCCAGTATTGGAAAGTGTCGAGGATTACGATCCGGCACGACAATCAGGGAATGAACATAGACGGAAAAACGACCACTATCCCTTTGAGGATAATCGACCCAAAAGGAGGTGGTTGAGGAATTCACGGTGATTCCCCTTCGATTACGCCGATTTCTAAATCGGCGGTTATACACCTTGGTTTGAAAATGTACAAATAAGTGAACCAACAAAGAAAAAGGGATCCGGCAACCTCGTAAGCCCGGTACCATCCCAGCTTCTTCATATCTAGGAGTAGGTTAACTTAATTTTTCATACCTGTATTTACCGCTTTCTTTTACCGTTTTCTTTACTACTTTCATAGGAGTAGGCTTACTTGTAATCTTTCTTTCTCTATCTTCTTCCTTGTATTCCCTTCCCAACGAATATAAAGATTTAATCGGCCTATCAGCCGTGTCATTATTCGTATTTCTTGTGCTATAAAGTCATAATCGGCTCCTTAGCCGTGTCATTATTTTTATACCCAGTTCGGCTATCCTAAGTAGAACCCAGCAATCCTTTTTTATCTTCGTAAACCCGATTCAGCTATTCTAAGCCGAAAGGTCGTGAGAGTTACCAGAGGAGAACCCCGCCGAGCTGATCCCTCCTCTGCCCGATCGCTTGATCCATTGGAACGCGACGCATTCGACATCTTTGAGGGTCACCCCGAGGGGCCGATCGCAGTGCAACCACTTT
Organism: Tillandsia fasciculata; assembly: GCA_029168755.2. NCBI lineage: Eukaryota > Viridiplantae > Streptophyta > Magnoliopsida > Poales > Bromeliaceae > Tillandsia > Tillandsia fasciculata. The sequence goes on along the minus strand of CM054947.1, from coordinate 13,796,768 downwards.
TTTGCCCCAACACCATCTTACTCTGTCACGCTCTGGGAGCAATTTTAAAGCGAAAACAACTGAATTTTTGGAAGCATTTTTTTTTTATATGATCACCCGCTCTTGCACGTGTACAAACCCGCCACTTACATAAAATCTCTCTATATAAATGGACGGAGTCTCCCTTGTATACGCACGACATCAACATTTACATAAGCATACATCAACCACATTCACTATTTGATTCACATACACAGAGTGCGAAGATTTTAAAAGAATCATTACATTCATTTTCGTGAAAACAACACACACCCGACGCATCTTAAGTTTGAAAAGATAAATTCACAAGGTTTGAAAGATAGTGTTTACTCGACACTTAGTTTTCTAAAACCATTTTTACAAATCCTTTTTATGTTTGAAAATCCGCGTCCACACGACGCATCCATAAAATCACATTTTCACAGTGTATATCTAACCGATGGAGTAGGAAGAGTTCACAATTAATTCATTAAGGCCCCGTTTGGTTGGGGGATAAAGGGGGAATACCTAATTCCTGCCAAACAGTGTTACAAAATGACATGGAATAATTTTTTTTTTTTATCCCTGACTTAACGGGTTATCCTGGCATAACTCGTTAAGCCTTATTCCTCTCCCCCCATGGAATAGGGTTTTATCCCTGGGGGCAGTGAATGGACAAAGTTAAAATTTATTATTTATAATTAAATTATAATATAAAATATAATATAAAATAAAAAATATAAAATATAAAATATAAATTATATTATAAAATATAAATTATAATATAAATTATAATATAAAATATAAATTATAATATAAATTATAAATTATAATATAAAATATAATATAAATTATAATATAAAATATAAATTATAATAAAAAATATAAAAAATATAATATAAAATATAATATAAAATATAATATAAAATATAATTTATTATTTATATTCTTAAAATATAATATAAAATAAAAAATATTATTTTTTTTAACGTAAGATATAATTTATTATTTATAATTAAATTGTTTCAAACTTAATATAATAATTAAATTAATTTTTCTATAAAAAAGTTAAGGTCAAAGTTGGTATTTTTATAAAAATTCTATCTTCTTTTTCCACTATCCTCTACTATTCCATAATTTTAACCAAACACAATTTTAACTATTCCAGAGAATACCAACTTTTCAACCAAACGTAATTTAACTTTTATACTTCATTATTCCGGAATAGTAAGCTATCATAGGTATAAAAAAATTTATACCTCTTAAATTTATCCCCGAACCAAACAGGGCCTAAGGGTTGGGAATGGGAAGAGCCCACAATTAATTCATTGGGAGTTGGAAATGAAAAGAGTCGAAAAAAAAAATGGTTTATTGAGTATCGGGAATGGAAAGAGTCTAACTATGAAAAATTTATATAGTTTCAAAATTCTCAATTAAAAAAAATTATCCCACATAACAAGAAATAGGGAGAATAATATATAGCTATAGATAGAAAGAAAGTGAATCCCATAAAAAAAAAAATAAAAATAATCTATAGATTTAGAGGAGAGGTGGGTCTCATATTTTTTCTCAAAATACGGAGAGAGTTTGAATCCCACGAAAATTAATAGTAATTTATAGATTATTTTCTAATTTAACTTGCTGTACATGATTACGGCGCGAAATGCGATAGTAAACAAGTCATTTAATAAACGAGCCAAACACGAGCTGAATTTTTCAGCTCATATAATAAACAAGCCGATCACCCAGATTACTCGTGTTCAACTCGATAATATCTCGAATATATATATTTTTTACAATTTAAATATATTTATAATAATATATATAATTATATATGCAAAAAAAAATAAATTTTTATCATTAAATTTTTAGCCCAACTCAAATATTTATTTATAAAAATTCAACTATTTATTTATAAATATCTATTTAATCAAAATTTAATGAGTAAGCGTTGCGCAAGCCTGACTACTTGCCAATCATTGAAAAGATAGAGAAGCGCTTGGCGGGGTGGAAGGGGAGGTTGATGTCTCGTGCTGGCCGCCTTATCTTGCTCAACTCGACACTCTCTAGCATCCCAATTTTCTTCTGCTCCGCCTTCCGGATCCCCGACTGGGTCGTGTTGGCTATTGACAGAATCCGTCGTAGCTTCTTCTGGCAAGGTAAGGGAAGCGTTAGCGGGTTTCAATGTTTGGTCAATTGGAAGCAAGTGTGTCGCCCCAAAAGTGCAGGGGGTCTGGGTATTTCCAACTTCAGAGCGGTTAATTCTGCGCTTCTTATGAAAAGTCTTTGGTGCTGGTACAACGCGAAAACACTTCCTTGGGTGCGGATGCTGAGTGTCAAGCACCATAAACGCAGACTCCTTTGCTTGGGTGGAGCAGCCCCCTTGAGGTGCTCGCCGCATTGGAAAGGCGTCCTCAGCACGGCAGGACCGTTTCATGCATCAGTCGGATTTAAGCTGGGTAACGGCAGGTCCACTTCCTTCTGGCAGGCGAGATGGGCGGGGAAGAGAATGCTGCGGTCTACCTTCCCGTTCCTATACGCGTCAACGGCTCTCAAATCCATTTCGGTTAATCGTTGGATGAAGTGCTTCGCCAAACGCCGTAACTTGTGTTTCAACAGTATTATCGTCCAAGATCTGGTGGGGCGGCAATCGATTGAGCAACTTCGCAACGTGATCAGGGATATCGCCTTGGACGATAATTGCGACATAGTAGAATGGAGATGGAACAGCTTAGGCAGATTCAGTGTTCGGAGTGCGTACAACTTTCTTGTCTTTGATGGTGTCGATGATCGCCGAATTTTCCACTTATGGACGGTTAAGGTACCCCTTCGCATTAAAATTTTTTTGTGGCTAGCAGCACGTAATAGGCTAGCGATGACGGACCGGATGACCATACGCGGCTGGCAGGGACCTTCCATCTGCTATCTGTGTGGCTGCGACGAGGAAAGTTTGGAACACCTCCTCTTCCGCTGCCCTTACGCCCGGTCAGTTTGGAGCCAGGTTTTGCAGGGACGACAGTCAATGTGGAACACACTGCTTAGCGGAACGGGGGACTTGGCCACCAGATGGTCTTTGATCAAAAGGTCTACCAGGGGGCGAGCGGGGGACTTCTTGGATGTTTGCATAGCTGCTGCATGCTGGGAGCTTTGGTTGGAGCGCAATCGTAGGATCTTTGATAACCGGCAAATTGGCACAGTGGAATGCGGGAGGAAGATTGCTGCCACAATTACAATTTGGAATCTGGCACTGGGGGAATAATCTTGTTCAACTCCGTTTTTGCGAGGGGGGCTGGGGGTTTCCATGGGCTGTGGTCTAGGGGTTTGCTGTAGGCTTTGTGACTGCTCGTGTACCAGGACACCTTTCTGGGTTTTTTTTGTTATCATTCAAATAGGGTATATTCCTGTTTCATCAAAAAAAAAAAAAAAATTTAATGAGTAAGATTTTATAATTTTATTTTCAATATTATACCCTATTAAACTTTTCCCTAATTTCTCCCCCAACATCACAGCCTCCCTCAACATCATCATACCTCCTCGTCGCTCTTCGCGTCCCCACCTGCGCCTCCCAACCGCCGCCGCCTGCGCCTCCCCGCCGCCGCCGCCGCCGCCGCCGCTCGTGGAAAACCACGCCGTCGTGCCGGATCGGTGGGAATTCGCTACCTGACTGCTTCGAACGAGGCGAGTGGCGCCTCCTTGCATCGTCCTCTCCTTCGAGCTCGGCGTCTCCTCCTTCCTGCCCCTGAGCTCGGCGCTTTCGTGAGGTTGGCTTCATTTATATTGTGCTCAATATACATTTCTAGTATCCCCTTTGACAGCAAATGATCACGGATGGTACTCATATATCCATCAGTTTATGATGTACTGTTTAATTCTGTTTATTGTCTCTATTGAACAATCAAAGAAAAGCTTTTTAATTTAAATTTCTCAATGTACAAAATAGAGCGTGTATGTTCATTCACTGATAACTTTTCTTTTTCTTTTTTTTTTATGTTCTTTTGGTTTATTATTTGGCTAAATTACAGAAAACCTCCCTGTCATATCCCGCTTTTCCACTTTACCCCGTCATTAAAAAGTCGATAATCTGCCCCCTCGTAATTACCGAATTGTGCAATAACCCTCCGCCGTCAGGTGACCATCAGTTGACCGTCAGTTTTTTTGAAAATATAATTTCATATACCCAAAATACCCTTGAAAAATATCCATTAAAAAAAAAAAGACTTCGGAATAGAAAAGAAAAAAAAAAAAAACTTCGGAATAGAAAAGAAAAAAAAAGGAGGGCATTTTCGTCAATTTATCATTTCCGTTAACGTCGTTGCCCCCTAACGACAATTCGGTAATTACGAGGGGGCAAATTGTCGACTTTTTAATGACAGGGGGTAAAGTGGAAAAGCGGGATATGACAGGAGGATTTTCTGTAATTTAGCCTTATTATTTCCAAAATTTTCTAATTTGAACATTGATATCTCTTTTCCATTTGAAAGGTTGTATTTATCATTCTGCATTTCTTTGAACAATCAAAGAGAAGCTTTTTAATCAAGGGAGGCGGGAATCAGTAAGTTTACTTAGAGGACCTGCGAAGTTGCAATTTGGATTAATTCGATGTAGAAATCATAAAGTTGTAGACCCATGCGCGTAGCCGCGTACCACCTCTGATACTAAAAATTATTTGTTGTCTTCTCTTCACTTTTTAGGTTTAGAATCACATACATCATTATGGAATATGGACTAAAACTTGTAAATTCACATGTTTTCGTTGAATTTGATCATATATAGTAGCTGTATGAATCGGAGTTTTCAGTTTTGAATGTTTGATACTTCGATCATATACAGTAGCTGTATGAATAGGAGTTTTAGAATCAAATACATCACAATTGTATGTTTTCATTGAGGGCATGCTTGGTTCAAAATAGGAATCGAAATAAGAATGGATTGGAATGGAAAACGGAATGATGAACCTCCTAATTTGTTTGGTTTACAATAGAATTTGGAATCTGAATCAACTTATTATTATTCTTTGGATAAGAAAAAATTAATTTGCTATCTAAATTCATAATCCAAATTTAAATTTTAATTGAAATTCATAATTGAAAACTGAAAATTTAAATTTAAATTTAAGTTCAAAGTCAAAATATAAAACTATATTTAAATTCAAATATCAAACATATATTGAACTTAAAATTAAAATTAAAAAAATTAATATATTTCGAATTTATAATATAAATTTAAATTTAAAATTATAATTTAATCTAAATTTAAATTTATATGTAGATTTGAATTTAATAATTAATTTTGAAAAAAAGGAGTTCTTTTATCAATTCTTCCGGAATCAAAATTGTCTCCCACCTCTATATTGGGAGTTATTTTGGAGGTATTCTATTTCCCCTGGAATGGAAATTGGAATGCTAATCCCTAGAACCAAACACCAATAATGGAAATGGCTCATTCCGATTCCCATTCTAAGCCTCGAATCCTTCCAACCGAACATGCCTTGAATGTTTTCGTCGAATGCTTATAGATCCACATGTTTTGCACAATTACATTTGGAATGTAAGAAGTTTACCATGAGTAGTTCCTTATTTGAATGAATCACATAGCCCATAAGTAGTTCCCTATTTTAATGAATCACATGGCAATTGAACTTTCTTTCTTTGTAATCAGCACATACACATTTGCCATTTCTTAAATGAATCATATTTATTTTTTGTCGTATTACTGTTCATTAGTATGTACTTATTTGTTTCTCTATATATTTTTCTTTTAGTTATGTCTTCTCTAAGTTTGTCACATCCTCATTCATCTCAACAATTAGCATCTATTGTTGGCACTAATAAACTATGTGATACTCAAGAGAAAGATGAAATAGCCGATAATAAATATGTGGAAAAGATTGAAAACGAACTAGAAGGAAAGAAAGGTAGTAAAAAAAATTCTAAGGTTTGGGAATGCTTTAAAGAAGTAGAAGTTCTTGAAAATAAAGTCTTAGTGAAAAGGATCAACTGCTGATATTGTAAAAAGAAGTGTTCAAAACCGAAGACGGGCACCACCACACAACTAAAAAGGCATATGAATGAGTATCTGTACTAGAAAAATCAGCCTAAAGATCAAGTTTTAATCAATTTTACACCAAGTGAAGCTCTAGATAATGGGATAGGATTTTCACATGTTTACATTGGCCCTACTGCATCTTACGACACCTTTAAAATTCGAGAAATAATAGCTAAGATGATTATAGTTCATGAATATCCATTTACGATGTTTGAGCACATATGGTTCAATATATTGTGCAAGGCATTGAATCCTAGTTTTCAATGTTTTAAATTAGGATGTATTATATTTTATTATGTAGTAACTTTTATTTAGGCAATGTGTTAAATTTTGATGGATTTTGAATTATTATGTTGCGATTTGCTGTATATTGGTATCTTTCTTCCTACCCTTTGTTGTTGATGCTTTTTATTTTAAAATACATTTTTAATTGTTTTGTTGTAATGTGTTTTTATTTGGACAATGTGTTTTAAAGTAATGGATTTTACATTGTTGTGTTTACTTATAAATTGTTGTGATTTGCTGCAAATTAAATTTTTTCTGTCTATTCTTTGTTGTTAATATGTCTTTTACATTTAAAATGTATTTTAATTTCTAATCGAGCTAACGATTCGAACACGAACGCGAGCTAACGAGTTAATGATGAACTAACAAGGTTGCATTGATTAATCGAGTAACGAGCCGAACACGAGCTAGCTCGAATAAATTGCGAGCCGATCACGAGCTGGACTTTTTTGAGCTCGTTAGGAGCTCAAGCTCAACACGAGCCGACCTTTAACACTTTCGAGCCTAGCTTGAGGTGGCTCGAGCTCGCTCATGTTTGGCTCATTAACAGCCCTAGCTGTGTATCATGCTTTATAGTCTATGTCGCACAGATAATAGGATATATGGAAAGTATGGCTAAACAATATTTTATTTTTAATATATGCTATTAGTGTTTATGACAAAAATTTTCGAAGTAGAATATGATTTTGGGATTTTTGTCTGAATCAACAAAACTAAGCTTATATATCAACCAAGGATTTAAGTGCCGTGGCACGGGGTCGTGCCGAAAACTTGCCGGCACGGTACGGCACGGTGCGTGCCGAGCCGTGCCGATGAGTACCGGTCACAAAAAATACATGCGTGCCGACAAATAATGGCATGAAATATTTATTTTCTTTAGCAACAAATTTTTTTATTGCTTATTATGTATCTTTATCAAATATTTTGAACTTTATTGAGAAAATTACTTAGTAAATTTAAGAAAAAAGGATTTTGAACTGTGCCATCGGCACGGGGGTTGTATCGTGCCGGTATTTTGTTGGCATGGTACAACACGGTGGATACGGTTCGTGCCGATGGATACTTAAATCGTTGATATCAACATTAATCTAGAGTTTTTGTCGACTATGAGTATATGATGGAGTTTCATCCAAATGCATTGTGCGATAATGTAACTAAACAAGGTTTTTGGATTCGGGCTACTTGAGAATGTATATGTCCAGGACTAGGTCCCATAGAATTCCAGCCCGTATCCCTCCAGCATTCGTTCCGTGTCCTTAAGTACCCCTCGAGTGTTCGGGTGTTTAACTAATTTTAAAAATTGTTTAGTACTCATTTGATACATCTGGCATATATGTGATTGATGTGTGACATTATCATATGTATAGCTTGAGTTCTGTTTAAGTTCAGTGGCCCTTGACAAGTTAAAGCTACAATAAATGCAGCAATTTTTTTTGTTTGGACAAAGATTTTGGAAAATGGGACTATAAGTCGACTATAATCATAGGAAATGTATTTATTGACTAACTGAAAATTTGGTAAACTTAAAGGCCTATGAGCTTGTCTATTATCTTAACGAACTGGAGTAAATGAGCTATGCTGTAACTTCCTTGGTGTCAAGCTATGCTGTGCTTCTCTTGCTAACTTGTATTATACATTTTGGTTTTCTTACCAAACTTCAAATTTGAAACGAAACTGTTTCAGTTTCGGTTGGTGCTGATTGGAAATGCAGGTTTGAAATGTTCTAAACCGAAAGATTTCAATACCGTTTAGGTTGGCACTACAACAAAGATAGGTTATAGCGACACATTGTTGGGACACTTTTATACAAGTGTCCCATTTATATATAATTTTTTTAAAAAATAATCTATCAAGACCTAAATTTAAATTCATAGCTTGTTGAATCTAAATATATATAAAAAAAAACGAATAAAAACATAAATTCTCTTCCATATAAATTTATTAATATTAAATTTATTCTAATTTTAAATAATAATTTATCAATAAATTTAATTATATTTTTATTAAAATTTTATATCATATTAAAAATTAAGCATGCTTTTTAAAATTCGATACCTAACCTAAAATTTAAACTTCTTAAAATTTAAAATTTAAAAATTAAATTTATATATTTAATTTTTAAATTATAATTTAAATTTTAAATCTCCAATTATCAATCTAATCCTAACCTAAACCCAACCCACCCAAACCCAATCTCCAATTATCAACCTAATCCTAACCTAAACCCAACCCACCCAAACCCAACCTCCCCTGGCAATTTCCCCCTCCTCCCCCCCAACCCTCCCCTGGCGATTGCCCCCCCCCCCCCCCCCCCCCCCCCAAAACCCGAGCTCGCCCCCTCTCCCCCCTCTCCCCTCCCCCCTCCCCCAAACCCGAGCTCGCCCCCTCTCCCCCCTCTCCCCTCTTCCTCCGATCCCATCCCGAGCTCGCCCCCTCTCCCACCTCCCCTGGCGATCTCCCCCCCACCCGAGCTCGCCTCCTCCTCCTCCTCCTCCTCCGACGACGACGATCTAGGGTTAGTGTTCCATCTCTCTCTCAATCTCTTCTTCTGTTGTTGTGTTGTTTCCATCTATTTTCAAAGTGAAGTAGAAGAGATTACGCATAAGATGGTAAGCTGTTTTTTTTTTTTTTTTTTTTTTTGTTCTCCTGATGTTTTTTGTATTTGTTCAACAATTTCTTGTTTCTACTGGTGAATGCTATAAATTTAGTAGTAGCAAATGTTGAAGCGAAAAAAGAATGATCGTACGTTGTTGATTGGATTAAAATGACAAAAGAAAGGATGATAAATCCAGAATCAACTATTTGGGGTTAGTATCTAACTTTTTGCACTGATTTTGATGAATTTGTGTGCTCATTTATCCTGCACCAGTTATGGCTAAGAACTACGCGGGGAATCAGGAAAGAAATTTTCTAGAGAGTTACATCCAAAAACCCTAATTCGATTAGAACCCTAATCTTACTAATTCACCAGTTAAGGCTTGTTATGTCGTTAAAGCATCGTGCCCTGGCTTGTTGTTTTAAATTGTGAACAAGATCAGAAGATTCAACTAATAGAAGGTCCCCTGTATGTCTCGAGGTTAGTTATACAGCAATGGTATTTTTAGACAGATTAAAATCAAGATAAATTTTAATTGCTGCGGCATCTCCGGTGTATTCATATGCTGTGGAACGGCCGGAATGATGTTTGTTGCTTAGAATAGTTGATATGGAAAGAATACGGGAAAGACGATTTATCATCTTGCTAAAAATTTCTTTGACTATTTGTTCCCATATCTTGTGGCGAATGATTCTTAGCCTCTGGATATCTCGGTGGAAATTGGTTTGAGCTTGCTTTTGTTTTTGTTTTTCTATTTCTTGTAGTTTTCACATGCAATGTTCACATTGATAGTCCCTTCTGACCCAACATGTTTCGCTATTTGTTTCAGTCGGGACGAAAGGAAACAGTTCTCGATCTGGCAAAGTTTGTAGACAAGGGTGTCCAGGTCAAGCTAACCGGGGGAAGACAAGGTCTCGAATTGGATTATGATGTGTATTCAAAAAAAATATTAGTTGCAATTTTGTGCATCTTTCATTTCCTCATTACTTGACCACTCTTGAAGCAATTTTGCATTTTAGCTTCTGATTGTACCCAGATAATAGACCATTGAATGATCTGGAGTTTTAATGTTAACTAAAATTGAGTTTACAGTTTTAGTTATTACCAAGTCAACTGTTTGTTTGTAGGGTATGCATGGTTTTGGCCGGGCTGGTATGTAGAAAGAAGTTGAATTAATTTGATTTGATTAGTTTTTAGAAAACATGAATCGAAAATCAAACCACTTAGGGAGATAAAATGAGTTGTACCTGAACTAAATTTGATTGATCAGCTTTCCCCTCAACTTTCTTTTCTCCCCATGAAACACCAGCTGGCCTTTGTTATTATTACTTTTATTTGTTGTTTGATCACATATAGCTGCCTTTTCCTTTGAATTTGTTGGCTTGGACTTGTACTCATTTTTTAGACAAAATGGCACTGCAACTAAAATTTAGTGCGAAGGAACATTAAGATTATCCCAAAATAAAGGATGCTGCCGCTTTTTAATAAAATCTTCAGGTTGACATATCTCACTATTCAGTACAACTAATCTAGCGTTTTCTTCTTCTTGCAGTCACAGGGACTCTGAAAGGGTATGATCAGCTACTCAACTTGGTACTCGACGAAGCAATAGAATTTCTAAGAGGTATAAGAATGTAACCACTATGGAGTTTGTTCTCTTACTTGTTTTACTTTTCATTGTGGCTTACATCTTTTTCTGCTTAATTTAGTGCACGTAAGCAACTCTGCTGTTATTTACCTGTTCTGCTTTTATTTACCTGTTCTGCTTAATGTTGTAAGCAACTCTGCTGTTATATCTTAACTCTGTAAAGGGTGATTTAGAACAATACAAATACTAATGAAGGAATTTGAAATATTCCAACTTGGAATAATCTAAAATCTGTTGTACAGAAAATGAAGGATAAAACTAACATCTGAGAATTGAAAGCAGTAGTTTTGTGTGGATCTGATCAAGGTCTGTATTAGGTTTTAACTAAAAACATCGAAGTACTATTAGTTTTGTGTGGAGGGGTTTCTGTGCTCTAAGGTTTTAACTAAAACTAACTCTTGAGGCCGACTTTGTTGTGTGTATAACAACATAATGTTGCTTTATCGATTGTGTTATTTAACTGTTGATTTTCATGAAGTTGTGGACTTATAACGGATCTCAGGTTCTTGTATAGTTCAGAAAATCCAATTTCTGAACATGGTTTACATTATTATTGATTATGAAATTCAGGTTTACATTATTTTTTATGTTAAAAGATTATTTGACTAATCTATTATTAACTTGAGTATTATTGAATTTGCAGGTTCAACATGTTAATTGCGGAGCTCATTAAGACTAGATCTGATATGATATTTTTACTTTTTGTTATCATTTGTCTTTCTCCTGGATTAAAAAACTTGCATTTATTAGTATTGTGATTTAGTGACTAAATACTCATTTAAAGATATGCATATACTACTTTAAGATATTTTGGTGTTAATTAGCATTTTTATGTGCTGAAATGGGACATTTATTAAGTGTCACTGAAATAAAAAAAAAAAGTGTTGCTAGATTATAATTTTGTAGCATTTTTATGTGCTGCTAAAAGCTTAAACAAGTGTCGGTAATTTAGCAGCACTCATTTTAAATTTATGTGCTGCTAAAAGTTTAAACAAGTGTCGGTAATTTAGCAGCACTCATTTTAAATTTATGTGCTGCTAAAAGCTTAAACAAGTGTCGGTAATTTAGCAGCACTCATTTTAGGTTATACCGTCACTTTTAAAAACTGTCGCTATATACCTAGCGACCCCACATATAGCAACATTTTTTAAAAGTGTTGGTAAGTTAGCCAGCAGCACTTTTTTTGACATATACCGTCACTTAAAAGTGTCGCTATATACCGTTTTTGTTGTAGTGTGGGTCTAAGAAAGGTTAGTTTTACAATGTCAATCAAAATTGACTGTAATCAGCTCGTAGGATTTAATTTTAATATATTACTATCTTTATGAATCTTTTATATTGTTTTATTTAATGATTTTCTCTCTATGATAGATGGCACTATGAAAGTTAGCTTTCTTATTTATTGTTTATATAATTAAAATTTACTATTTTAATCTGTTTTATTTATCATTCTTCAAAATTGTTGTGAAATGTTTGATGACCTTTTATCAGAGTGTAAATTGCCAATCAAAATGTTTCGTTTGGGGCCTTTAGGTGGTGGACCTAAACTGCAGCCAAGTTTTCGGACCATAAGTTATTATACTGATACTAACAATATTAGTTACTTTTTAGGGACTGTTCACTAAGTGTGTCCATTAAATCTCGGATTTATAGGTAATATAATTCTTTTCTGCTTTCTGTGCGCATAGGAGGCATGTTTATAAGTAAACTCTCTCAGTAGGTATTTGACAGTCATCACTTGTTTAGAGAAACTGCTTTGCTCTTAAAACTGGATATTGGTAATTATCTATTATGTATTACTTAGCTATAAGCCTATACCAATGTTTTGTGTAGATAGACAATGCTCATTCTTGGTCACTGTAATCCTCATTTATTTTCTTATTTAGTGTATTGAAAGTTTCTCAGCTGTGGTTAGCTACACCTTATTGTTATCTTGATTTGTCGATTTTTAGCCAAAGAAAAACTGTCCCAGCTAAGAATTGATGGACAAACAAGAGTTTTTACCTGGAAGCACGATAAATACGGAACCCACCAAACCTCAGATCCTTCTTGCTGCTTCTGGGAGTGTAGCTGCGATCAAATTTGAGTGCCTTTGTCGGATTTTTTCTGAGTGGGGCGAAGTTAGGGCAGTGGCAACCAATTCAGCCTTACATTTTATAGATAAAAAAGCACTTCCAAGCAATGTGATGTTTTTCACTGATGATGATGAATGGTCTAGTTGGACGAAAATTGGAGATGGAGTACTCCACATTGAGCTGAGGAAATGGGCAGACATTATGATTATTGCCCCGCTATCGGCAAACACCCTTGCAAAGGTACATTTTTTTGGGATAATTGCAAATTTGTCTCAGAAGCAAGGGTTTGAGTATCCATCGGCACGGGCCGTATCTACCGTGCCGTACCGTGCCAACAAGATACCAGCACGATACAGCTCCCGTACCGATGACACAGTTCAAAACCCTTTTTTCTTAAAATTACTAAGTAATTTACTTAATAAAGTTCAAAATATTTGATAAAGATACATAATAAGTAATTAAAAAATTTTGTTGCTAAAGAAATTAAATATTTCATGCCATTATGTGTCGGCACGCATGTATTTTTTGTGACCGGCACTCATCGGCACGGCTTGGCACGCACCGTGCCGGCAAGTTTTCGGCACGACCCCGTGCCACGGCACTTAAATCCTTGCTCAGAAGTTTGACCTATATTTTAACTTCGTTCTTGAAGTCTCAATCGTACAATTTATTCTCTGAAGGTTGGTTTGATTTCAGTTTTGTCTTCAAAATTTATCTTTGACAAGTTAGTTTTTGAAGCTTGATCCCAATTTCCATTTGGTGGTTGGAGTTTCAAATTCCAGAACTAAAAGTCTTGAATATGGTGGATGGTATGACTTAATTCTTATTCAGAACAAACTCCATGGACTAAATTGTTAGAATTGAAACTATGAGGATGAAATTGAAGAGAGGGTCAAGCTTCAAGGATTGAAATTGTGATCGACCCTTATTTTTATTAACAAAAGGGTTACGTATGCCGGTTCTCAGGGTTTTCGCTAAGTATCATTTTGGCGATCAATCTTTTTCAGTTTTTGCAATTGGGTCTCTAAAATTTGTATCCTGTGATTGCTGCTCAAATCTTAGCACATAGTTGTTTTTTTTTTTTTTATATATAATTTAAATTGACGGAGATGTCCATTATTGCTTTCTAGCTGCCGTATAAGCAACTATTGTACATGTAGTTAGGGTTAAGATCACAGACATTGTGGGTTGAAGGGGAATTAAATTAAAGGGCTGAGATTGCGTAAAAGAAGATTTTAGGGACCTGTCCCCAAGGATTAAAAGGTTGAGGATCATGATGAAACTTAATTTAAAGGTTGAGCACTTTCTGGTATAATTTTCTCATCAATAAATTTCCGCCATGGTAATCATCAGTAGTTAAGCATGTATAAATTTTGGTATTACTTTGAATTGCTCATGTAGATGGACCGTAGATCAGAAAACAACAGACGAAAGAAAGGCAGAATGGAAGATTTGGGACATCAAAATTACTCGAAACAACTCGAGCATAATTGACTATTAAAAATGCATCAAACACCCTAACCCTAAACCCTAAACCCTTAGGCTGCGTTTGGTTCGGGGATAAGAAAAATTTAGTTATACCGGGGATAGGTATAAGTTATGGTATTAGCAAGAATTAGTGTAAATTTCTGTTTGGTTGGGTTTAAGAGTTATATCGGGTTTAAAGAAAATTGTGTTTGGTAAATTATATAGGAATAAGAAGAATAAGAGGAATAAGAGAAAATTATGTTTGGTTGGGTATAGAGGAATAAGAAGAATTGAGGGGATAAATATTTTTATTTACTATTTTGCTCTTTATGATATAATTTAAAATTAAATAAATTTATGGTATTAATCAACCTTATATTTAATTTAGATAAATATTAAAAAATTCAAATAATATTTACAATTAAATATTAATTTCTAATATTAATATTTAATATTTATCCAAATATTATATATTAATATTTAGATAAATATTAATATTTAATATTATTATTAAATATTAATATTAAATATATTTAATATTTAATTCTTATTCCGCTATTCCGTCTGGTGGTGGGAATTGCTAAACCCACCCCTTAGCGAGCTCGCTAAGGGGTGGGTTTAGCAATTCCCACCCCTTAAATCACGTTTGGGTTTAAAAACGAGGATAAGGGGGTTATCCTCCCCTTATCCCCGTTACCAAAGTAGCCTTAGTATAAACCTTAAACACTGAACTCTAAACTGCCGATATTTGCTGGTTTACTTTTACCTATTTACAATTCTTTCTAATGCCATTTATGAATTTCTTCTCTCCTTCATTTAGATTGCCAGTGGACTATGTGACAACCTTTTGACGTGCATCGTACGAGCGTGGGATTACAGCAAGCCTCTCTATGTGGCGCCAGCGATGAACACCTTCATGTGGAATAATCCATTCACGAAGCGCCACCTGGATACGGTCAGTGAGCTCGGTATAACTCAGATCCCGCCTATCGCAAAAAGGCTAGCTTGTGGGGATTATGGGACTGGTGCAATGGCTGAGCCTTCGGAGATTTATACTACTGTTAGACTCTCTCACAAACCACAAGTTATTGGTAATGAGCGTAACTGATAATGCACTGCAGTGCTTTTATTTTGATTCTTGTTAGTGCAACATTCTAATTGCCTCTGACTGTTGTAAAACTCAGTTGATTTAGCGTTCTGAAACCCTAAATTCATGGCAGGGTTAACTTTTCATGGCTTTTGAAGTGTAGCCAAAAGAGAATGTAGTGAAATGTACCAAAAGTGTATCTTAATACCACAGAAATGATTGTATACCGAGCGTACCTACGGGGTGAGTGTTTCTGTGGAGTGATATATAGCTATTATAATTGACCAATAATAAGTATTAAGATACGGGGTAGAATGGGACATTTGCTTTGATAGCGGCTCCAGGCAATCACTCCATTCTACCACGTTAATTATAACCAAATGGGTAAATTATCCGAAAATTATGGGACTGTTTTTCCCCATTAAAATAAACACTCATTGGTAAATTATTTGACCCGTAATCTTAATCCAAAGTGAATAGGGTAATCTTAAGTGATAATTTATTAAGATTACTTGTTGGCCGCATCCCCCCCCCCCCCGTAGCCCCTTAAAATTGTTTGCACAGACGGAATTTTATTGTCTGATATAAATTATGTAAGATTTGTTATTCTAAATTTATCTTACAAATTTATAATCACACTACAAAGTGACACCTCTTTGTTCATAATGTAATACAGATACTCTCGTCATTTCAGGGGATATTTTATTTTCTGAGCGTGGGAATAATACTTGTTTAATTCATCTAGTGCTTTGATTAAACAAACTGCTTGACACTTTTCTTTTTAGCGAAGATGACTGCTAAATTAAACTGTGTCAGTTCACAGTAGTATTTCTCGGCTTTGATTACTGTGTAGTGTATGATTGCAATGCCACAGAAACAGCCACTCACGAGAAACAGCCACTCACGAGAAGCGTCACTGTCCAATAAGGTTCCAAATCTGATCCCGTAACCTGTAACCTAGTATCTTTGAAAAATGAAACACTTTGGCATGAAAGGCTAGGTCACATAAACTTTAAGGAACTTGTTAGAATTTCAAACAAAGATGTGGTCAAGGGGGTTCCGAAACTTTCTTTTGAACAAAACCTTGTGTGTGGCGGTTGCCAAAAGGGAAAACAGTCTAGGACTGCACACAAGAATTTGAACCACATAGGTACAACACGGCCTTTGGAACTTTTGCATATGGATTTAATGGGGCCAACTCGTCAACCATCTCTGGGAGGTAAATGGTACATTTTCTTGTTGGTTGATGACTTTTCTAGATATACTTGGGTAGCTTTCTTAAAAGAAAAAGCTGATACCTTTGATTCTTTTCTCGAAATCTGCAATCGTATTATGATAGAAAAGAATGATAGGATTACTCGAGTTAGGAGTGATAGAGGTGGCGAATTCATAAATTCCAAATTCTTTGATTTTTGCACTTCTAATGGCATTAAACATGAATTCTCTGCACCTTACACACCTCAACAAAATGGTGTAGTCGAGCGCAAAAACAGGGTCGTACAGGAAATGGCACGTGTTATGCTTCACAGCCGGAACTTACCTTTTTATTTTTGGGCTGAAGCGGTGAACACTGCTGTTTATGTTATTAATCGCGTGTATTTGCGCCCGGGGACATTGAATACACCATATGAACTTTGGTTTTGTAGAAAACCTAACATCAAATATTTTCGCATTTTTGGGAGTCGGTGTTTTATTTTACGTGATCGTGAGAATCTTGGAAAATTTGACTCTCGAAGTGACGAAGGGATTTTCTTAGGTTATTCTACAAACAGCAGAGCATATCGAGTTTTTAACTTAGAATCTAAGACGATCGTAGAATCGATAAATGTTAAGGTAGATGAAGCTTTTCACTTTGAATCTGAAAAATCTACCCTCGATATCTCTCTTGATGATGATACACCTGCTAATGCATCTTCTTCTAACAATTCTTTCGATAATAATGATGCATCTAACGGTTCTTCAAGCTTATCTGATGTGCAGGAATCATCTCGTGTACCTCCGCCTACTCCTCTACCTCAAACGTTACGCATCTCCAAGGATCACCCTGAATCGAACATCATTGGAGATCCACAAGAAGGAGTTAGAACACGGAGACAATTGGTTTGCGGATTTGCATGCTATGTATCTCAAATCGAACCAAGGAATGTTGATGAAGCTCTCCAAGATGATTACTGGATTAAAGCAATGCAGGAAGAGCTCCATCAATTTGAGCGAAACAAAGTCTGGGAACTGACGAAGCCTCCGAAGCAACACAATGTGATAGGTACCAAATGGATCTTCAAGAACAAGAAAAACGAAGAAGGTACTATCATCAGGAACAAAGCAAGGTTAGTTGCTCAAGGCTACTCTCAAGTAGAAGGTATAGACTTTGATGAAACTTTCGCCCCTGTAGCTAGACTCGAGTCCATTCGTATATTGTTTGCGATCGCTTGTCATTTTAAAATCAAATTATTTCAAATGGACGTTAAGAGCGCCTTTTTAAATGGATTTTTAAATGAGGAAGTTTATGTAGCTCAACCGAAAGGTTTTGTGGATCATAAACTACCTAACCATGTTTTTCGTCTGAAAAAGGCTCTTTACGGTCTGAAACAAGCACCGCGAGCATGGTACGAAAGGTTGACAAAGCACCTTTTGGAAAAGGGCTACACTCGAGGGGGAGCTGACAGGACTCTCTTTGTGAAGCATTATCAAAACAATTTCATAGTTGCTCAAATCTATGTCGATGACATTGTTTTTGGAGCAACAAGAGATAATGATGCTTCTAAATTCGCGGAGACCATGGAAAGCGAATTTGAGATGTCCATGATGGGCGAATTGAATTATTTTCTTGGATTACAAGTTAAACAAAACGATGAAGGAATTCACTTGTGTCAATCCAAGTATGCACTGGAGTTGGTCAAAAAGTTTGATCTTGAAAATTCTAAGGATTTTCCGACTCCAATGGGAACTAGCCATAAGGGACTTGGAAGTGAATCACAAAGTGAGAATGTAGACGAGAAACTGTACCGCAGTATGATTGGAAGTCTACTATATCTCACGGCTAGTCGCCCGGATATATCCTTCAGTGTTGGGATTTGTGCGAGATATCAATCAGCACCGAAGGAGGTTCACCTGAAAGCGGTGAAACGGATCATCCGGTATATCAAAGGTACAATCAATTTCGGAATTTGGTATCCTATGGGAACGACTTTGGATATTGTTGGATACTCAGATGCCGATTGGGCTGGATCGGTGGATGACCGGAAAAGCACGAGTGGTGCATGCTTCTATCTTGGCCACTGCCTTGTTGCATGGCACAGTAAAAAGCAGAACTGCATAGCACTCTCGACTGCCGAAGCGGAGTACATTTCTGCAGGAAGTTGTTCAACCCAATTGATTTGGATGAAGAGCGTGTTGAGCGACTTCCGAATTTCAACATCTTCGGTAACCATTTTATGTGACAACACTAGTGCTATTAACATTTCAAAAAACCCTGTGTTGCACTCTAGAACAAAACATATTGAACTTAGATATCATTTTCTTAGAGAGCTAGTTGAATCAAACATTCTTCAACTGTCATATATTTCAACTGAGGATCAATTAGCCGACATCTTAACAAAACCTTTGGATCAAAAACGTTTTATTCACTTGCGTAAAGCAATTGGCATGCTTTCCTTGAAATAAACTCTTTTGAAACCTTTGCTTAGGTTAGGTTTTGTTTTTGTTTTTGTTTTTGTTTTGTTCTTTATCTATGTTTTGTACATAGGACATTAATTGAGCATAAATCATAATTGACTTTAATTGCATCCTTTTATGCATTTAGAAATTTATTATGTCTTTGATGTCATAATATTTCAATGTTGCAATGATCATTTACGTTAATTAAACCATCTTTTAAGTGATCAAAGTCAATTTCTCTCTCAATGATCTCTTGGTATAGTCATTATCATATTTGATTGCTTAGTCGAGTATGAATTCGAGATCAATGGTTTGGTTGAATACCTTATATATTAAATAATTGATAGCCAATTGAGGGGGAGTCAATGAAATGTAAAATGCTCAAAAGATGTGGAAAGAGTTACATCCCATGAGGAGTGTGAAAACTACCACCACATGGAGAAAATGAAAGAAAGAAAAATATATACTCCATGAATGAAAAGCAAATTTTTGTTTGGATAATTGTTGATGAAATTAGTATTGAAATACTTGACTCAGTCGTATTTCATGGTTGGTATAAAGTGGGATTTTTAGTAAAAGATGCTCAAAGAGCCACTCCTTCAACAGATTGTCTAGATATATTATCTAACTTATCTGGGATTTCAAACATCTATTGATCTTGGTATTTCATTTTCTTTGCCAAAATTGATGATTTGATAAAGGCATTACGCATAAGATCAGGATAGATGTAATTGAAGTTGTTCAACTTTAAGTGTTTTAACTTTCGTAAATTTTCGTTTCATTTTTGGATATTTTTGATAGATTTTTCATAATCTATTTCTTGTTGTATGAAACGATGCCGTTTGTTTAAAGTTGATATGATAAAGTGCTTACATACTTTTTCTGGATTTTATAGAATTTTTCTGAATTTTTCTGGAGAAAAAGTTGCAGCCGATCCGGATCGGGATGAGTGATCCGGATCCCGAACGCAGGATTTTCCCTGCGGGTAGCCGATCCGGATCACCTTCTCGATCCGATCCGGATCACGGCTAGGGTTTCTATAAGAACTTAGAGATTCTCGATTTTTCTTACCCTATTCTCTTGTTTTCAAGCCTCTAGAGTTTCTCTCTCTAGATTTCTTGCTTCTTGGAGCTTCAAAACTCAAAGTTCTTCGGATTCAAGTAAGTTTTCTTGATCAAATCTCGGTTTTTCTCAGTTTTTATGGTTTTTTCATCAAACGTGAGTTGAAAAATTGGAACTTTTTCGTTTGTGTATGGTTTTTGATCAAATTTCTTTTGAAATAAGGACTCTGAGTCAAGGTTCCAATTTTGAGATCAGGTTCCAATAAGGACGGGGATCAATAAACACGCAAGAGGGGG
This sequence comes from Tillandsia fasciculata, assembly GCA_029168755.2. Lineage (NCBI taxonomy): Eukaryota > Viridiplantae > Streptophyta > Magnoliopsida > Poales > Bromeliaceae > Tillandsia > Tillandsia fasciculata. The sequence goes on along the minus strand of CM054947.1, from coordinate 13,776,553 downwards.
GTTACAGATCAATGATTTTTGAGTGTTTATTGTTTGTAACCTATAAAAATAGCTTACAATTTTAATCCGGGATTACTATTTGACCTGATACCACAGAAATAAATTATGAGTTCTCTCATTGGTAAATTATTTTGCGAAATCATGGGACTCACCATCCAACTATACATGTTCATAAAATCATCAAGTAGTACCCGCATATAGAATATATCATCTTGTTCCATCGAATAATCAATTTTTATGAAAGACTATGTGCTAATATGACATGTTAATATATCACCACTATAGTATATTAATCCCACGTAGATAGGCTAAGAATTAATCATGTATGATGTCCAATAGGGTGGCAAACCGATAATCAATAAATCATAGGTCTCTCTAATAGTCTTAGTGAGTAAACCGTAGCAAGAGGTAAACAACAACCACCCACCTAGAACGCGCAGATCCAAAATCCGATCGGCTGAAATCTGACGTGCACGTTCCCTCAGCGTCTACAGTCCCAACGAATCCAAAATCTCCGAAAAACTCCTCCCGGATCAACAGTGATGAGTAAAACAGTGAAGTGCTGTCCAACAATGCGGTGCAAAATCAAAGGGCGCGCGACAAAGGCGCAGATGTGAAATCAAGCACAATTTCTGTTTGGGGCCAAAAAGGAAAAAGCTCACCTCGGTCACAATGAAAAGTTCCAACTTCCCCTTTCCTCGCGGAACACCAAAATCTCAGCGAAAACTATAACAAAAGCCGAACATAGTGTAAAACTTAGTCCCAGAAAATCTGCATCATGCTGTTTGCGCAACAGTCCCAAAAACGGGCATTTTTCACCTGTGAAATGACTATCAAAAATTCAAAAAAAATAACGACTGTGATCCTCGCGAAGTGTAGATGCAAATCGAGTATTTAAACTCCCCATTCCGACACCCGTAGGCCGCAATCCTCCACTGTCCAAAAATTATCGCAGAAAAAGAGGGTCTAAAAATGCTCTGAAAAACCTAGTAAAAACTCGAAATAGAGGGAAGTGGTAAATACGAAAAATGAAGGCCTACCTGTCGTGGAAATACTGCCATAAGAATCAGCTAAAAACTCCTTCGGGGTAGCTCAGGGGAGCCCACGGACTGAACTGTGACCTTAGAAGCCACCGAAAGGATAACGTTGACATGCGCCGAATCGCTGAAATCGTCGATGCCGCGGCCTCAAAAAAAAACTCACAATCCTTGAAAGAGTAGAGTAAAGGATGGAGGAGGGCTCTACCAAAAACCCCACGAAGGAAATGTCACGCCCCGAGATCGAAACTGCAATCCGGACCCGCCAACAGATCCGTCGCCCATACGGGAAGCCCTATATAGAAAAGCGTCTAACCTGCACAAAGAAGGATACTATAGCTATATAGATATCAAAGCTGAAAAGTAAACTACTAAAATAAGATAATACAACTGTCAAATAATACAAGTCTGAACCTCACTATATAAGTCTCTCAAAAATAAAACTCTAAAAAATAACTACCTACTAAAATCCAGCAGATAGTACTACAAGCTCCAAAAAAGGTACAGCTATACTCCAAGGACGGGTAGGGAACTAGTTCGCGACTTCCTCACCTCGATCAGCAATAGAAGAATCAGCAACACCCACAGAAGAATCTGCAAAACAAAGGAGAGGAAAGAGGAAGGGGAGGGGAAAAACCTCCCGCGGGTGTGAGAACTACACCAACACGTAGTTCTCAGTAGTTACCGCCACCAAGCCCGACGGTCTGCCCACTAAGTCTATTAGAGGCATAAGATAATAGGAAATCTGTAATAATGAAAATATAAACTGAAAAGAGTCTACAGCTATCATGCCTCTATCTACAATGCTCAAAGAGTGATACAGATGAAAATGATGCATCGACTCTAACCCAAATACTCAATCAACCCAATCACAGTGACTGCCACATAGGGTCCAGTCAAACCTGCGCCCACCTACTGCCATTACATCCACGGATGACTAGACTTACGTAGGACGTCCGTGACTGCCTAAAAAAGGCCCAGCCAGAGGGACTGCGTCGATAAGTCGCGATAGCAAAGTAACAGGCCTAGCTCCGGAGTGACACTCGAGGGGCGCAACCCCACCGAGAAAAGTATCAGCACATCTCTATCGAGCTCAATGTGGCTTATGCAGGCTATAATCCAAAACACATCTCTAACTCACTAGCTGGAAGAACTCGACAGCCAGGACTGCCGTCCACCCAATGGCTCCCCAACGCAGAACACCAACTCAGAGATGAAACAGAACAGACCGACACCATAAGGGTTTAGAAACCCCATTAGGTCGGTGCCTAGAACCCCAATCAAACAAGAACAGACTCCAGGCTCCGCCTTTCGAAGTTCTCGGCCCCTTACAGTTCGGGAAAAATAACTCCCTCGGTAAAATATACGGAAGAAATCAACCAGGGTCCAAAAAATCCGAGAGACCATCACCTACAATCCTATCAAACAAGAACAGGTTCCAGGTATAGCCCCCCCGTAGCTTTCGTCCCGAAATAAGGGAACGATCCCTAGAACCCAGGTCACCCAAACTCTCTCGGGTGAGGAAGTTTGTAATAAAAGATGACAGTTATTACTGAAAACTATTTTAATATGAGAAATCCAATTTAATATAGTTCTTTAATAAAAATCAGTTCAAATAAGTTTTATTTTTCAAACCCCGAAGGGCTATTGCCTTCACCCAAATTAAACAAGAGCAGGCTCCTGCGACCCCTCGAAGTTTGGAAGAAAAATATTAGTTTACAGAAATTATGTGTATCTAAAAATAGTCTGGGTTCTAGGTCCTGCTATCACTAGTATACCACTGTCACTAACGATAAATAAAATAGAGAAATACGACAACCCGAGACTACCGTTTACCCAAACGGCTCCCGCCACCGATGTTTGAAAAATATTATCAGTGTTGTACTGCATGGGAGTTGTTTCGATGCAGTGAGAGATGTTATTTGCATCCTCGCGCGCTCACTCCATATATATTTGACAAACCTTAATGGAGTGATATAATCATTTATGTGGTATATATTTGATTTTGCTAAACCACCCCCATTGTCCGGGAGCGTGGGTGTCAGAACCCTGAATCTATGCTCTTACCAATGAGTGTAAACCAATGGGACACTTATTGATCTGTATTAATTCAGGCATATCCGCAAAAAATTAATGGTACGACGGGACCCTAAGTGATACGGCAACTAGTCACGCATCGGAATCCGTGCAAAATATCTTGCACCCGTTAGAGATAAGGTGGGTTATCTCGTGGGGGATAATTGAGCAATTAATTAATTAATTATCCGATAAGGGGAGTTTGGATTCTCTTACGAGCGAATTAAAGGATTTGAATTGGTGGGATTTTATCTCGTGGATTGGATAAGAGATAAAATCCAGATATTTAAATTGGGGATTTATTTTCCCAAGATTATTTAATAAAGGTGATTAAATAATCGGTGACCAGGATTTAAAATTGAAAATTTAAATTGGTGGGATTTTATCTCGTGGATTGGATAAGAGATAAAATCCAGATATTTAAATTGGGGATTTATTTTCCCAAGATTATTTAATAAAGGTGATTAAATAATCGGTGACTAGGATTTAAAGTTGAGAATTTAAAAGGTGTGATTTTATCTCGTGGGTTGGATAAGAGATAAGATCCGGATATTTGCGGGTTTTTCCATTTTGCGTATCGTATGAAATAAAAGGGAAAAATAATTATAAAATAAATAATTAAATAAAGGGGATATTTAAACAATCCCCGTTATCCGTAGAAAAGAAAAGAAATTAAAACCCTAACCGGTGAGGAGAGAAAGAAAAGGGAAAAAGGAAAAAGACGAGACCCTAACCGGGGGAGAAAAGAGGAAAAGAAGGAGGAAGCGGAGGAACCCGATCGCCCCGATTCACGTGCCGGAGATCGGAGAACGAGACGTCATCGTCTACGGGGAGCGGATCCGGGTCTCCAACGCCAAAAGGAAACAAGATCGGTTCTTTAATTCCGATAAATTAAGGTTAGTGAACATCGTTCGGTTGTTAAATTAATCGGGGTTTTTCCGTGTTCTTGTGAGGTTATTTTAATCGGAACATCGTTCACGGATTTTCGTCGGGTTTTGATCCATATTTTATCCTCGTTCTTGATCGGGAGTGATCGAGGATTTTATCCGATTCTAATTGATGGTTTTTAATCGGTTTCTTTTTGGCGGACCTCCGATCGACGTTTTGGTTGTTCGTCGGTCGACGGTTTAGCCATTAGATTTACCGGGAATTTACCGGGAATTTTTCGGGAATTTTTCGGGAATTTTTGGGCGACTTCGTCGGAACATAGTGGGTTAACGGGAGGCCGCCGCCGCCGTTGTTAGACGGGAGGCCGCCGCCGTCGTTACCATGGTCACGGGGTCGTCGCCGGGATCGCACGGGAGCGAAAACGGAGAAGAAATCGCGAAACGGGAGCGAAAACGGCGCGAAAACGGCGAAATAAGGGTTTACTGTAGCAATCCGTACAGCGCGGTCCACGGGCCGGGGCGTGCACCCGGTGCACGCCCCACGGCGAGGAATCCACGGGCCCGGTACACACAGCCGTGCACCGGCCTGCGCGGTGCACGCGCTAGGCGTGCACCCGGCGCATGCCGCCGCGGCCCGGGGCCGTGAGCCCGGTGCACGCTCGGGTCGTGCACCGGCCCAGCCCGAAATGCGCGGTGCACGCTTTTTGCGTGCACCCGGCGCATGCCGCCGCCGCCTGTCGCTGTGAACCCGGTCCATGGTGGCCCCCGTGCACCATCCGACAGCCCGGAGTTCATTTGCTCCGTTTTTGTCCGTTTTTCCACCGTTTTGAGCGCGGTTTTCGCCGTTGGGATCGTTATTTCCGTGGCTTTCATGTCATGGCCGCCTTGGACCTTCTTGGTCACTTTTATTTATTATGTTGGGTGTCATTTTCGCCGGCGCTCCGCGCCTCGACGAAATTGTCGGGGGCGCGCCGTCGGGACTTTTTCTCATCGTTTTGCCGTCGGGGCCTTCCTAGCTTAACCCTTGACGCCCTAAGAGGGCTATCGGTTGAGGAATGAGTTTTGTTAGATTTCCGTTAACGGTTTTGGGTTCCGGTTTTCGGCAAACCGGACCGTGTTGGACTTTTCCGTCAAAAAGGAGTAAATTGGGTCCTTTGTTTTGGGAGGTTAGTACACGTTTGTGACTATTATTATCCTTGCGGACTTTCCTTAGGTCCAGGGGTGCAGCGGGAGAGCGCGAAGGATACAGGTGTTCCGATTGCTCTCCAACAAGGTGGGTACGGTTGCTATAAGTGCAACAAGTGCAGTAAGTGCATCTATCGTCATTAAAATTGCTCTCAATTTACCTAACAAAGTAGATGGACAGTTTAACCTTTCGCATAATTATATTTTGATCTAACAATTGAAGCGGCTGCGGTCGCGGGGCTCACTACACGCCGATCTCGGCAAATCCGGTTTCGGATGCTGCACGTACACAGGCGGATTGGCCTCCGCATGGGTGTACTTTTCCGGAAGAGTGGTCTTTTTGACCCGTGTGCCTCACAAAGGGGTGGGAGCCGTGAGGACCTCCTCGCGCCAGCTGGTACAGCACACCAGCACCGCGAAAGGGGTAAAAGCATCAAAGAGGTGATTGTGCACGAGGGGAGACTTTAGTCTCTCCGACAGGTACTCTGGGGTTGGTGCCCAACTTAACTGATAAATCTGGGGTTGGTGCCCAGTTTAAAATATGCACAGGGGTTTAACGAAAGGTTTCGGTGTACTCGGGTTAATCGGTTCGTTTTTCCTTCTTTGATATTATAGACACCTACTTTGTTTGTCACTGACTTTACCCACTCCGTGACAGGTATTCCTAGGTGCGTTAGCCGGGATGGCGGTGAGACTGCGTCGCGAGGACCGTAGTCAGGACTCTTGGTTTTTATCTCATTTTCTTTTACGCTTTAAATAGTTAATTTGCTTGTGGATTACTTTAGTTGTGGACATGTATTAGTTAGCTCTGTGGATGAGATGTACCCTTATGCTTTTGATACTGTTAGTGGTGTTTTTCTTACGCGGCACGTTTTCACGATAAACTAATTGGTTGCGAAAATGTTTTCTCAAAACGAAGTGCCGTGTGGGCACAGATTTTACAAACGCTGGGTTTTATCCTTCCCAAGCGTTGACGCCGCTTTATAAACTGGTTTTGCATGGTGATGTATGTCTACTGTATGGTTGGTGGTTGATGTTGATGTTGTTGGTTGAAGTTTGATGTTGCAATTGAGTTGCATGTTGTAAATGAGACGCCGTGCATATACAAAGGAGACTCCGTCCGTTGGCGGAGAGAATTTGTGTATGTGGCGGTCTGGCACGCACCGGGGATGAAGTTTAAATTACTTTATTAAGAAAAAAAAATAGACACGCAATTTTCCGCTTTAATTGACTCAAAAACCCCCGGGGGCGTGACAGATTAAATGGTATCAGAGAAATGCAACCACAACCATAGTAGACGTGATCCACATCCACAGTGTAAGGTGCCACAAGCAAATTGGACATGAGATAACCAAGTTATAGGTGCGTAGTACGTGAGAGTACGGGGAAAAGGGGATTTAACATAGGTGTAATCGTAAGACAGGGTGCTAGGGATTATAACCTTAGGGCTAACTTGGTTTCTTTGTTTGCACGGTTAATGGCCCGAAGCCGCTTTTCAATCAATGGTGCAGAAGAGGATACGACGGTTCCGGCAACAGTGGAGAATCGGCTACTCCAACAACGGATTACGCGACATGGCATAGCGCTCTTCCCTTTTTGTTAGGAAAGACGAACCCCACCAGGCTCGCCTTCACAAGGGTGGTCCACATAGCGACACTAATCGGGTAATACCAACGGTGGGTCTACCCGCTTACCGAGAAGTGATCGATAGGACCACTATGGTGGGGCGGGAATTAGCCGTTCCACGCACCCGGCAGAAGGATCATGAGTCTGCCGGGGGCCGAAACGACCACAGCCATAACCCGGGAATGACTTTCCGACGGGGGCAAACCACCCCAATATCCGAAGACACCGCAAGGAACCTGAAACACATTAGACAAGGGAACCGCTCGGTCGTGGAGTATCAAAGGGAGTTTGTAAGATTGGTTAATTGCGTCCCGTTTGCCATACGGGATGAACCCCACAAGGCCCGTCTTTTCGTTGATGGGCTACGGAGTGACATCTTCGAGATGGTTCAGGCAGCGGACTTGCGCACGTTCCGAGAGGTGGTGGACAGAGCCACCATCGTAGAGCGGGGGTTCGCTATTACCCGAGCTCGACGTGAGGGATCAGAAAATAACCGGGAGAAGAAGCGAACGCAGACCTACCCGGGAGGGGGCCCTTCTGGGGGAAGCCGACCCCCGAAGTACCCCAAGACGCAACGGGGAAGCAAGAGTGCGCCTACCGGGAAGCCTTGACCAGCGAATAAGCCATGCGTTATTTGCGGAGCATCGCACCCAGTGACGGAATGCCCTAAGAGACAAGACCACTGTTACCGCTGCGGCAAGCAGGGGCACTTCCGATTCAACTGTCCCCTGAATACTGGAGCGGCATCTTCCGCAGCTTCCACCGCGCCGGCGCAGGCACCGGGACGGGGCAGAGCGCCAACGGGGATGTCCTCACACCCTCCGGCGCCAAGATCAGGAGGAGAATCGCGACCGCAACCCGGAGGGAGACTCTACTCCATGGATCAGCACGGAGCGGTACCGCCAGAGGAAGTGGTAGCAGGTATTACCTCCGTTTCCAATTTTCGAGCTAGAACCCTGTTTGACACCGGAGCGACTCGCTCCTTCATCTCCCGCACTTTTGCACAAACACATATGATAGAAAGTAGCCCTCTCGATGTTATGATGACCGTCCAAACACCTGGGGGGCCAATCGCGGTGACTGGCCTAATACCCTCGTGTTCAGTAAGACTGGGAAGGTTGTCGTGCCCCTGGGATCTAGTGGTCATACCGCTAAAATAATACGATGTGGTTTTGGGCATGGACTGGCTTACCGAGTATCAGGCGGTCATCGACTGCGACAAGCGCCAGGTGCAACTACGGAAGCCGGGATTCCCGGAGAACGTGTACTTGGCATGTAAAAGCACTTCCTTTTTGGCTGTCATATCCGCGTCGCGGGCTAGGAAGCTGATAGAGGGAGGGTGCGTGGCCTATCTAGCCTCGGTGGATTTGGCCACCCGACCCACTTCCTCGCCGTCTGAAATTCCCGTCGTAAGGGAATTTCCGGATGTATTTCTGGCGGAGCTCCCCGGAATGCCACCGGAGCGGGAGGTTGACTTCCCAATTGAGCTACTCCCTGGCACCAAGCCCATCACCAAGGCACCGTACAGGATGGCTTTCGCGGAGTTGAAGGAACTCAAGGCGCAGTTGGAGGACCTTCTGGATAAGGGCTTCATCAGACCAAGCGCGTCGCCCTGGGGCACGCCCGTCCTATTCGTGAGAATGAAGGACGGAAGCCTCCGGTTGTGCATCGACTACCGGAAAATAAATAAGGTCACCGTCAAGAACAAGTACCCCCTGCCAAGGATCGATGACCTCTTCGACCAATTACAGGGGGCGACGGTATTCTCAAAGATTGACCTGCAGTCGGGCTATCATCAGGTCCAGGTTAAGGGGGAGGATATCCCCAAAACGGCTTTCCGTACTCGCTATGGCCATTACGAATTTACGGTAATGCCATTCGGGCTCACCAATGCCCCGGCGGTGTTTATGGACATGATGAATAGGGTGTTCAAACCCTTCCTGGATTTGTTCGTGGTGGTCTTCATCGACGACATCCTCATCTACTCCCGAACAGACGAGGAACACGAAGAACATCTGCGCATAGTCCTCCAGACCCTGCGAGAACATAAACTCTACGCCAAACTCAAAAAGTGTGAGTTTTGGCTCCGTGAGGTCGGTTTCTTGGGGCACGTGATCTCGGCAGCGGGAGTCGCGGTGGATCCGACGAAGATAGATTCGGTGACGGAATGGCCCCGACCGACAACGGTGACAGAGGTCCGAAGCTTCCTGGGATTAGCCGGGTATTACCGGCGCTTCGTGGAGGGTTTCTCCAAGATAGCCACCCCCTTGACCCGTTTGACTAGGAAGGGGGAAAAGTTCATCTGGACGGACAAATGTCAAAGAAGCTTCGAGGAGCTAAAGGATAGATTGACGCAAGCCCCAATTCTCGCCCTTCCAGAACCAGGGGAGGATTATGAAGTATATTGCGACGCGTCGCGAAATGGATTGGGTGGGGTACTCATGCAACGGGGAAAGGTAATAGCCTATGCGTCAAGGCAGCTCAAGGAGTACGAGCGGAATTACCCCGTACATGATTTGGAACTCGCAGCGGTTGTGTTCGTCCTCAAACTTTGGAGACACTACTTGTATGGGGCACACTGCAATGTGTACTCAGATCATAAGAGTCTCAAGTACCTTTTCACCCAAAAGGAGCTAAATCTGCGACAACGGCGGTGGCTTGAGCTACTAAAGGATTACGATCTAACGATCAACTATCATCCGGGAAAGGCCAACGTGGTGGCCGATGCCCTGAGTCGCAAGGGACAGGCCGAGGAAGCGGATGTAAGCGCCATTACACAGCAGGATAATCTGATTGCGGAATTTTCGCGATTAAGACTAGTGCCATAGATAGTAAAAGTTTCAGTTTAGTTGACACATACGGTACCTATCCTTATAAGCGCACTAAATATCATGAAATGTGTTTTCGTTCAAATTCGTCTTAAATTTTCAGCATAGTAAAAGTTTGAAACCTTTTATTTGTAAACTATTATTAATATCTGCTTATCCAAGAAGATAAGCTGCGCTCAGTTCAGAAGTCGGGCGAAACAGTTAATTAAAATTCATTCAAGTACAGTAAAATAAAATCAAATTAACTTATGCTATCATTAGCATATATATGCCATGGCCCATGCGATCTGAGACTATATATGATTCCATAAACAAGAAATGTACGTACTATCTTTCCAGCTGATGATCTCAGTGATCTCTATGGGAATCTGCAAAATTGTCACCTTTTTAAGAGGCCAACAAAATAGAAAACAAAAATAACAGAAAAAAAAAAAAACTAAGTGAGAAGGATACAGCTTCCAAGTATGTTGAAATACTAACAAAAAAAAAACCAAAAGAAAAGATTTTTGAGTAATTTGAGTTTTTTTTGAGTTTTAATTTGAGCTTTTTTTTTTTTTGTTTTTTTTGTGTAAATTAAATAGAGATATCAAAAAACTGACTGTACCTAGCGCAATTATCTAAGAATTGGTAACTAAAGTCTTAAGTTTAAAGTCCCAGTTGCTTGACATTTAGTTGTACAAACAAGTTGATTGGTTGAGCTCAATGGGGCATTAGCAATTAGAAATTATTGTTGGAAACTGAATTGTGTCCAACCCAGCCCAGCAGAAAATTGCTCTGGAACTGTTTTTTTGGGGCTGGGCTTAGTTTGTTCGAACCAACAAGAGTAGGGTCATTGACTCATCCCAAACGCAATCGAACACGTACTACTACTGCATTTGTTCATCTCCGAGAGTTTGATCAAATTCTAAAAGATGAGCAGATGTAGTAATTTGTTCAGATCTGCATCAGCCATTGTTCGGATCTGAAGGCACTTCCATGAGCCCTTACGCAGATGGAACTACTCGCGAGTTATCCGGAGAATTCTTTGAATTACTTCTATCCGTGAGTGACATTATACTGTATATGCAGTTCTTTTGTTGAGCCATTGTACTGATAATTCATTAACTTCTACTTGTCAAATGTTCTCCTCAACTGTATATGCAGTTCATCCCATGCTCCTCATCCAATACTGGCCTCTGTTAAAAGGAAGTGAACAGAAACAAAATTATAAAATAAGGTATATATTAATTAAGCTACAGCAATATCTATCTTTTGAAATTGCAAAAATTGCCACGTGACAAGCGGCACTGTCAAGATGACCGAGCTACTTGAACTGAATCAACAGGTGACACGTAGTCTGAAAGTCGGTCAACAAGTCAACAGACGTGGACGAATCGATATGGGATATGAGCTGATGAAAAATATCTAGACTCTAACAGAGAATAGGTAGGTATCAACTTTCTATATAAAAGATAGGTCATCGGTTCCATAATCCGAATAAGGATAAGAACCGGGATACGGAATCGGTTATCGATTTTATAAGCCGTGTGAGGATAATGACGGAAACTCACGATATTTAACGCCTAAGGTTAACAAGGCGAAATCATGAGGCGCGGATAGCGCCACGATTTCGGCCACACGATTTCCGCTATTCATCAGTCACGATCGAGGATAGCGCCACGATTTATAATGGCGTGCAATGTTCGGGAGTAACGTGGCTGAAAAAAATTATTGGGACAAGAAATTTCGGAGGGAATGTGGCCGAATAACACACCATTATTCATTATGACGGTTAATTTTAAGAAGAGTTCACACCAATATAAATAAATGAACTCTACTCTGAAGAGGGGTCTTACAATTTCATAAGTCAAAGAGCTCTATTTTTTCAAATCCAGCAATTTTTGTATTTACTGCTTTCTAAATTAGCCTTTCTACTTTTCTAGAGTAATTTTACTTTTTTTTTATAGCTTTTCTAGGAGTAGTTGTAATCCTGTAACTTATCCATATAATCCATTCTATCTTTGTTGGAAAAATTATCTTTTCAACTTAAGTCTTTTAAATAATTTAAACTTGAAGTACTATATAGTAAAGTTTAGATGAAGCATGTGAATGTCAAGGCGTGCGTGAGCACTGTCCTAGAAGCGAGATTGTCCCTCCACGTGCGAAGCTCCGGCAATCACTACTAGCGATACAACGACCACGGTCCACCCCGTCGGCGACGACTTCGGGATGGTGCGTAGCGAACCCAACGTCTTTTGGAGATCAAGCAAAAAGGAAAGTAAAGTACCCCTCAAAAAATATAACCCTAAAACCCTAAATCCTAGTTATTGTAGTGAATATGTGAGTGTTTTGGTTTATGCTCAGAGGAAAAGTACATCAGGTTATGTTTTCATGTTGGGATCTGGAGCTGTGGCCTGGTCCTCAAGAAAACAACCTATAGTCACACTTTCGACTACAGAAGCAGAGTTCGTGGCTGCAGCTGCTTGTGCCAGTCAAGCTGTTCGGATGAAGAGAATAATTAAGAAGCTAAGTTCAAAAGAGAGTAAGTGTACTACGATTTTTTGTGATAACAATTCCACTATAAAGTTATCAAAAAATCCCGTGCTACATGGTCGAAGCAAGCACATTGATGTGCGTTTTCATTTCCTCCGCGATCTCACAAGAGAAGGAGCTGTTGAATTGGTTTATTGTGGAACAAAAGATCAGCTGGCAGATGTGATGACAAAACCCCTCACAGTGGATACATTTCAGAGGATTCGAAGTCAATTAGGAGTTGTCAAGTTCCTGAATTAAACTAGTTGTAGCTGTAACTAGTTTAAGGGAGGGAATGAAGGGAAAGTTAAGGGATTTAGTTAAGATATTATATTTGAATAAAGTCTTCAGTAGGTCCTAGTCTTTAGGCTATTTCTTTGGTATTTTCGGATTCTTCTAGTTGCAGTTAAATAGTTTGCGAGTTTTTCTCTTTCTATTAAGTTTGTAAGAGACTATATATAAGTGTAAGTCTATTCAATAAAGGTGTTCCAAGAGTTGTTGAATACTCTTCATCCGTGTGTTTCTATTCTTAATAATTTGTAGGTATATAACTTCTAATAAACTGCAGAATTTGCTATTAATTATTCCACACTCGTAGTGTTAAAAAACTTTCGATTAAGAGACCAAATTTAATATTGATGATAAAAAAAGGTCAGAATGTAAAGATGGCCATCTGTGGATATAATTTTCAAACACATGACTTAAGCAAAAACATACATCCATTGTGCATAAATAAAATGCTCAGTTTATGAACTTGGTGGTCAATCAAAATTGGATTGCTCAATTTAATAATATGATAGTTGATTGATTTGTTTAGTTTAATAACTTGGCAGTCAAATTGGATTGAGTTGCTTAGTTTAGTGATGCGACTATCGATTTGAGGTTGACGTGCTCATTTAACGACATGACGGTCGGTTTGAAGTTGAGGTGCTCAGTTTAGTGATATGGTTGTCGATTTGGAATGTAGTTGCCTAGTTTAGTGACGTGGCAATCACATGAAGAATTCACACTAGAGTTGGCAAATGTCACCCTAAAGAAGGCATAAGTTAAACTCTGTTAGTGTACCGTTGATATTGGCTCTGACCCCCGGGGCCACCTTGATGCCGCTTCTTTTCCTTCGCTTTACCCTTATCTTTCTCAAAAGCTTCGCGCTCTCGGCGCACCACCATGTCGCCCCTCTCTACCAAGCGGGCTCTATCCACAATCTCCCGATAAGTTGCGATGTTGAAAGGTTGGACCTTTGAGTAGATCGCCGGTCGAAGGCCCCTCTCGAAACATCGCGCCTTGTCCCACTCGTTGCGCACCACGGTGGGTAAGCAACTAACGATGCGAGAGAACTAATATTTAGTAGTTCTCTACCATGTCGCCCCTCTCATAATTTACCTGACAATGGGGGTGTCAGGTAAATTATATCAGAGCGGACGAATAAATTAAAACCTTAATAGTATACGCTTATCGATATGATTGAAACCTTAATAAATTGCGTAATAATTTAAGCCGGGCTGATATAATTTACCCAGCTTTGGTAAATAAGCTTATCGTAATGGTTCCCTTGTCGATTTTGGTTCTCAGCATAGGAAAATCGTGGGAAAACGTGCAGGTACTCGTTTCGACCGGTTCGTCGCGTAGATCGCAGTGGTATTTTTCTGGGAATTTCTTGGGCACGTTTCGCAGGTGAAAATGGCTGAACTGTTAATCTGATTTTTGAGGACAGATTTCGGGTTAAATTTGGATAGTAATTGTATATGTATTCTTTGGGATTTATGGCGCAGTATTGCGGGGACTGTTGAGGATCGAGCGCGGACTTCGCTGTCAGGACTTGGATTTAGCGCTCGAGGTGGGTACCGTTGTTTAACCTCCTACTTGTGATGTCCCCACTAGGCCTATTTGAGTTGCTAATATGTTATATGGCTAAATGAACCGGTGAAATGAATATGGCATACTAATTTGAGAATTGGACTTATAGCGAGATTTTGTGGCTTCAAGAGGACTAAGTGATAAATAATGGTTCATTCTTGTAAATAATATGTCGCCTAAAGACACGGGATTAGCCTCGTTAAAAATGGATATGTTGCATAGACATGATGGGACCTCTTTTACATATACATAAACTATTTTGGGGCAACTTAGTAAAATGGAAGTTTATTTAAACGGCATATCTCTACTTTGTGAGAACTAGCATACTTGAATCATGTTTAATAATGATAAAGGACTTTGCATGCGTGTATGGACATTTAGTTAGGCCACCTTTTTTCTGCTACACTATCATGCTGGAATTGACTTAGGAGAAACCATGCTTTTCTCTTCTTTTGTCTACATTTGGGGGATAGTGCGCTCGGGTTCGAGCAGGGGCTGGGATAGTGTAGTCAGACAGTTGTGGGTTTTGGGACAGGCAGGCTGTGAGGGCAGGGCATTGCGGCAACCGCGGATCTTTGGCGGTTGACCGGACAGTGGTTATTGCATCAGATTGGGGTAGAGGATTTGGGCTTCTTTTAGTGGATGGGTTTTCCACTTTGATCAGAGTCATGATCCAGTCCTGCTGATCTATGGTACTTGTTACCCAGGCATTATACTCGTGTGGGTCGCTCCCCTCGAGTGCCACTCCGGAGTGTGCGTTTTACAGGCTTCGAGTCCTCGGGACTCTCATCCCCTATCGGTGTTATGCGTAGGCTGGCATACCCGATTTGGCAGGCAGGCAGAGCAGGCAGTACCAGTGCTTACTGGTATATCGATTGGGTCTAGGCAGGTAGGCATTTATATTCTGATGCATACACTTAGCTATACGTCTAGCAGGCACCTTAGAGGCATGTAGTGGTAGCTTTATCCATCATCAGCAGGCATATTTTCAGCTTACCACCTTGTTTTATTCTTCCGTCATGTAATCCGAATTCATATTCTTATGTAGTGAATATGAATCTCATTGGGTTATCGACTTGGAGTTATTCATGTCCACCATATCAATAACAATAAACTAGGGTTGTGAGCGCAATTATACCCTAGTGGCAAACCCATCCACTAAAAGAATATCTTTGCTCATATAAGTAAGAAGGCTCAAATGCTATTCATGTGATCAGACTCTTATATGACATGCGTAAATAAAGGATTGTTAGAAGAAGATGACACGAATAATTGAGAATAATTCATACACATTAACGGTCATTAAATCCATTATATTGCACTAACTCCAGGCCCTAGCTCATATATTTAACGCATAAATTCGGTTCTTTCCAAAAACACTTTTTTTCACCTACGCATGGCATATCACCCCCAAATGAAGGTTAACATAGCCCACAGGAGTCCAAGAAGGAGATCAGGTAATCTACATGGAAGATACAAGATACAACGCTCGTTTAGTTGGTACAATCAGATAGAAGGTGTTGTAGAAGGTGTTGACTTGAATGATATTTTCTCATATGTTGTGAAGCATATTTCTATTAGTGTTCTTCTGTCATTAGTAGCCATGTATGATCTATATCTTGAGCAGCTTGATATTAAGACAACTTTTCTACATGGAGAACTTGAGGAGTAAATTTATATGAAACAGCGGGAGGGATTTATTGTTGAAGAAAAGGAAGATCAGGTTTGCCTGTTAAAGAAATCACTTTATGCTTTGAAGCAATCTCCTTGGTAATTGTACAAGCGGTTCGACTCTTTCATGACAGGTCACGAATATTTCAAAAGCAAGCATGACAGTTGTGTATATTTTAGGAAACTTGATAAAGGATCTTCCAAAATTTTGTTACTCTATGTTAATAATATGTTGATTGCTTCCAGCGACATAGTTGAAATAAATAAATTAAAGACATTACTAAATGGTGAGTTCGAGATGAAAGATCTAGGTGTTGCAAAAAAAATTCTTGATTTGAAAATTAAGAGGGACAAGAACTCAGAACTATTGCATTTGACACAGAAAAAATATATAATATATATTTTAAGACGTTTCGGAATGACAGACGCAAAATCGGTGATCACTCCTCTTGTGGCGCATTTCAAACTTTCTGTCGCGTTCTCACCACAGTTCGATGATGAGCAGGAGTACATGTCACATGTTCCTTATTCTAGTGTTGTTGGGAGTGTTATGTATGCCGTGATTTGCACACGGTCGGATATCTCCTATGCAGTGAGTATGATTGCTAGATATATGAGCAATCCTAATAAGGCTCGTTGCCAAGCTGTTAAGTGGATTTCTAAAATACTTACAAGGTACCACTAACACTTATCTCGAGTTTGGGAGGTGTAAGAATGGTGTGGTTGGATATGTTGATTCGGATTTTGCAGGTGATTTGGACAGAATGAGATCACTTTCAGGTTATGTATTCTTCATCGGTGGATGTGCAGTTAGTTGGAAAAGTTCATTACAGCCAATTGTTGCCTTGTCTACAACCGAGACGGAGTATATGGCTATGACCGAGGGCTATGTGGCTACAAAGCTTATTTGAAAAACTTACTTCTTATTGGGATTCGACGGTTGTTTATTCGGATAGTCAAAGTACTATTTATTTGTCTAAGGATCAAATATTTCATGAGAGGACAAAGCACATCGATGTAAAGTTCTACTTTGTTCAGGATGTGATCGAAAAGCGTACAGTGACTGTTAAGAAGATTGATACATAAGACAATCAGGCAGAAATGCTTACCAATTAAGTCTCTTACTATTACCAAGTTCAAGTATTATTTGGACTTGGTGTCGGTTGACAGCACTTGAGGCCCTACGGGGCGTTTGGAGAATAGCCGTTTCGTAATCATTTGTACAGATACGAATTATGGTGTTTCGAATGTAATTGGTCCTTTTGAGAGATTTAATCTGTGCATTCTATTTTCAACATTAATAAAAATTTTTGCTCCGTTTTCATCCATGGACCTAAACCGTTAGCCGAACCACGTAAATCTTGGTGTACTTTTTTTTTTTATATTATTTTTTTTAGATTTATTTTTTGCCGTTTCGATTTAACAGCTTCTTCGCCACTTCCAGCAAACAGTTACAAGACTTGAGCTTTTTCTTGTTCTCTGTACTAAACGAGTCTTTACTAACTGAAGCAACAGTTGTATAAGCTTGACATGAACAAGAAAGGGGACATTTTGGGCAGCGACGAGTCCCAGTTTCCGCTAATAATTTTATTAAAAAGCACAAGCCATATCACAGCAGGATCGCCGTCTTCTACGAGAGAAGTGCATGCGTTTCCAGCATTCAACGGCACTATTTCCTGAAATCTAGTAAAAACATCTGATGATAGAAACATGAACTGCAAACCGTAGCAGCCACGCAAAATAAAGCATAACAGTTACAAATTAGCAGAAAGAGCTGATCTTCATATAAATACTTAATCTTTTCGTGTTCAAATTGCGCATGCATTGAACAATTACAGGTAAGGAAAATTACGAGTATACGAACTTCCATACGCTGAAACATATATATCTGACATATCATCAGCAGGAAGGAATTCGTTAATTAAGGTCCAAGCCCCTACAGAAACTAAAGCATTTGTTACAAACAGAAAGTATGAATGAGAACATTGAGAAGAAGCAGCAGGTGTGGAAACGTTTTGGCAAACACCAGAGTACCTGTAGGTTTGGGTATCTATCATGTTAGCCATTGAGAGTGAGCCCAGCATACCAAAAAAGCACGTGTCATATTTGTTCTCCTATATATGCATCTTTGTAGTAACTGTTGTATCTTTTTTCACTTCCCTGTTTATTGTGTTTACTATGAAGTTGTACAAGTGTACTGTATTTATTATGAAGTTGTACAAATTCAAATATGTTTCTTTGAAAATGTTGTCCATTAATTTGACATGAAAACGATGCTATTAACTGAATTGATTTTGATTGCTATCCACTAACCATATCTATTAAATTTGATCTAATTCCTACCAAATTTGTCTTTTATATAGAAGATTAGAAAAAAAAAAAAAAATTTGGCTCTACTTGGATACTGTTGGTATAGATGCCAAATGGTTACCGTGATGACTACTGGCGGCTTGCCCCCTTTTTTTTAACTCTCTCTCTCTCTCTCTCTCTCTCTCTCTCTCTCTCTCTCTCTCTATATATATATATATATATATATATTAGAGCTTATATATTTTTTAAAATATAAGTCCAACTATCTGGATTTGTAGTGGGATTGGTGTTATTGTAAAGTTAACTAAAAAGAGAGAAAGAGAAAGTAAATAGCACAGATCCCAATACAAATTCAATAATAAAAAATTCACAAACATAATTAGTTTTGTACTTTTAAAAATATATAAACTCTCTCTCTCTCTCTCTCTCTCTCTCTCTCTCTGGTATTCTCTGGAATAGTTAAAATTGTGTTTGGTTAAAATTATGGAATAGTGAAGGATAGTGAAAAAAGAAGATAGAATTTTTTACAAAATGGCAACTTTGCCCTTATCTTTTTTTTATAGAAAAATTAATTTAATTATTATATTAAATTTGAAGCAATTTAATTATAAGTAATAAATTATATCTTATCTAAAAAAATAATATTTTTTATTTTATAGTATATTTTAGTAAATAATAATATCAGTGTAAGTCACATAGCCTCAAATTTAATGATAATCACATAGCCGCAAGATCAAAGATAATGCAGTTTCACATAGCCGCAAGTTCAATAATAAAACAGTTTCACATAGCCTCAAGTTCAAATAGGTTAAATATTTAACCTTTGTTAAGTTAACTAGGGTTTTTTTAATAAACTTATTCAGATATCACTCCACAGAAACATTACCAGTGTGGGATAACCTCCAATACCCGTGTGCGCGCCCGAAAGTTTGGGCCGGGCCGCACTGTGCGCGCCCGGAAACTTTCGGGCGCCCGAAAGTGGGGACCCAGAGGTAATTTCCCCAATTGTTTCTTTTGAGTGGCCTATTTATTCAGCCCGAGCCCCATTCTTCTCGCTTTTTCCACCACTTCCGAGCCTCATCTCACGAAGGTGTCTTCAGCAAAGTTTCTCCCCTTCGAGTTCTCCATCTCCTGGTGAAGTTTGAGGATTTGTGGTGGCACGGACTTCGAGATTTGGATTTTTTGGCGCGACGCGACGTTGCATTCCTGGGTTCTTCTTCGGCGCAGCGACAGTGTTTTAGCTCTCCCGAGCTACCCAGGCAGTATTTTTCAGCGATTCTTGTGCCATCGTCTTCACGACAGGTAGGGATACGTTTTCCGTGGTTACTGGTTTTTCCCATTCTGAGGTTTTCTTGGGTTTTTCGGATCATCTTGTGACCTCATTTTCTGGGGTGGAATTTTGGACAGCACTGTGTTGTTCTGGTGATAACTTCGCGCACAGACCTCGGATTGGAGTGATTCAGGAGGTGTTTTGCATCTACGCATCGCAAGGAATCTCCCCAAATTTTCTTGGAATTGTCTGATTTTTCCCCGAAGGTGAGAAGCCTCTGTTTACGGTACTTTCAGATTCAGTTTTTACGATCGACTTGCTTCGGGATGGCTCTCTTGTCGATTTTGGTTCTCAGCATAGAAAAATCATGGGAAAACGTGCAGGTACTTGTTTCGACCGGGTCGTCGCGTAGATCGCAGAAGTATTTTTCTGGGAATTTCTTGGGCACGTTTCGCAGGTGAAAATGGCTGAACTGTTAAACTGATTTTTGGGGGACAGATTTTAGATTAAACTTGGATAGTAATTATGAGAGGAGCTAGCGCACTATGGGCGCGCTTGGTTGAAAAGCCAGTGGCGCGAAGCTACCATGTGCCGGATTATGACTGAACGCCTCTAAGTCAGAATCCAAGCTAGCGTGCGGCGCCTCCGCCCGCCGCCCCCCCGACCCGCAGTAGGGGCCTCGGCCCCCACGGGCCCGTGCCGTCGGAATTAGTCCACGGTGGGTCCCCACAGAAACAGTCCCATGATTTTGCTAAACCACCCCCATTGACCTGATACCACAGAAATATCAGTGGTTTATTTGTTCTAATATTTAAAATTTATTTGCATTACTTACTTATTTTTTTCCTTTTTATAGATAGTTTATGATAATTTTTGGAATAAGAAAGGTAATAAATTGCAAATTTCCTTTTTATTTTTATTTTATTTTTTTTAAAAAAAATAGTGACAATAGTTGATTTTTGTAACAATTCTGGAGATAGAGGAGAGGAGACAGAGGTAGTAGAGAGGGGAGAGAGCTTTGGAGGAGAAGGAGGAAGCTAACCATGATAATAATAGGAGAAGAGAGGAGGAGTAAGGGTTGGAGGGAGGAGAAGGAGGAAGCTAACCATGATAATAATAGGAGAAGAGAGGAGGAGTAAGGGTTGGAGGGAGTACAGGAGTAGGTGAGATTGGACGGGGCGTCAGGGGTTCTGGAGTATTCCAACGGAGCGGGCGCCAAGCGATGGGGGAACCAATCCGTCCACTATGCGCGGTGGAGCGAGCGCCAAACGGGAGGGATCCGATTCAGCAAGCGATGGGGGAACCAATCCGTCCACTATGCGCGGTGGAGCGAGCGCCAAACGGGAGGGATCCGATTCAGCAGCTATGCAAGGTGAAGCGGTACTGTAGCGGAAGACGGCCCAGCCCAATAGTCCGGTAGCCGTAGAGAAGAGGCCCGTTAAGGCCCACTTACAATATGCTATTTTACATACAAACCCTCCATAGTAATAGTATTATAATTTAGTCCTTGTATTGAACCGTAGTTGTAATACCAAAGAGGTAACTAAGAATTGAATCAACACTTCCGCTTTCCCTCCAAATTTCTCTCTTTCTCTCTCTTCTATTCCGATCTCCATCAATCGATCATCCTCTCCATCAACCGATCTCAGAGCAGAATCATCCCCGATTGGCGACGGATCGTCCGGATCGTATCATCATCCTCACCGCCAAGTCAGATCTCAGAACAACTTCCTCATCGATCGGCTGC
This sequence comes from Tillandsia fasciculata, assembly GCA_029168755.2. Lineage (NCBI taxonomy): Eukaryota > Viridiplantae > Streptophyta > Magnoliopsida > Poales > Bromeliaceae > Tillandsia > Tillandsia fasciculata. The sequence goes on along the minus strand of CM054947.1, from coordinate 13,755,548 downwards.
GAATCGTCAGGAATGTTACAATTTTCAAAAAAAACTTGAATATTGTGAATGTTAATTACTTTTATTATGAATATTGTGAATGTTAATTATTATAATAAATTATTATTATAAATGCAAAGTATTTATTTTTATGCGGCTAAAAATAATAAATGTTATATTATTAACGAGGAATATATCATCTTATAACAAATCCACAATTTATAAATTTATAAATTTACCTACTACTATATATATTTTTTAAGATAATTCACTCACTTTAATATTTATATAATATTTCGTTAAAACATTTTTGATAAAATAAAATCTCACTTTATTCATACGAAGGATAAACAATGTAATCTTATTTTGATTTTATAAGTTATTTATTTGTTTTATTATTCAAAATTTATTTGTATGACTTATTTTTTTTTCCTTTTTATATAGATATTCTATGGTAAATTTTGGAATAAGAAAGATAATAAATCATTTTTATCTTTATTTTTATATTTTTTAAAAAAATAGTGGCAACAGTTGAAATTTTTCTAACGAATATTTATTTTTAAAATACTTATTCATATTTACTTTTATATGTCGAAAATATCAACATTATTTCAAAAGTATAATTCAGTTATTATTATTTTTGTAACATATTGATATATAATTTATTTTTAAAATACTTATTCATATTTACTTTTATATATCGAAAAAATCAACATTATTTCAAAAGTATAATTTAGTTATTATTATTTTTTGTAACATATCGATATATATTGATGAAGTATAATTCAGTTATTATTATTTTTTGTAACATATTGATATATATTGATGTATCGAAAAAATCAACATTATTTCAAAAGTATAATTTAGTTATTATTATTTTTTTGTAACATATTGATATATATTGATGAAGTATAATTCAGTTATTATTATTTTTTGTAACATATTGATATATATTGATGTAAGCTATGTAGGAAAGGTAGCATGCTACCCGCAGGAAAGGTAGCATGCTACCCGCTTTATTTATTTTGAAATAAACTTAGGTAGCATGCTACCCGCAGGAAAGGTAGCATGCTACCCGCTTTATTTATTTTGAAATAAACTTAGCTGAAAATGTGAAGCAACTAGGCTTCGAACTTGGAACCTCGGTATCAACGTATAAACCACCAAATTACCAAATTCGAGGTATCAACCACCAAATTTTTTGTCAGTTATGTTAGAGATGGTTGATTTTAGTTAAAACTATCAATGCATTAAATTCTTTGTCACTTGTGTTAGAGACAGTTGATTTTAGTTAAAACTATCCATGCATGATTTTAATACTTGTCGTGTGTGCGAATCCATAAATAGAAAATTTGAACGATATTAAAAATCACAACAAAACTGATCAATTCTATTTAAGAGCTACATATGATGAAAATACCATAATATTAGGGTTATTTTTCTATATCATAATAAAATAATAAAATAATTGCTCTTGATTAGTGATACCTTCCAATATGCAAATATGCAAATCTTCCATTTCTTCGTTATATATATTTTTTGTAATATGCTGTCATATTAAATCTTCCATTTATTGTCGGGAGAATTATCTAACATATAAAATTCAAAATTTAATTATTAATCAGCATATATTTTAACTCTGAAATATATTACATTTTTAGAAACTAAATTATAGTCTCCGCGGAAATCCTCATATATTTTATAATATAGGTCATTTTAGTAAATTTCAAAATTTTTATTTAAACAATATGAGTAATATGCATCCAGAGTGTCCAATAAACAATATATTTTATAATATAGCTCATTTTAGTAAATTTCAAAATTTTTATTTAAACAATATGAGTAATATGCATCCAGAGCGTCCAATAAACATGTCTTATCATAAAAGATCCGACAAACCTAAGTCTCATCAATATAAGGTATCGAACATCAAATTTAGTAGAATCTACGATATATTAATTTAACTCTTCGTTAACTCGTCGTTTTTATTATAAATATCATTTATAAGACAATTCAACCCATCAAAAATCACTCTAATGTCATTCTCAGCACTATAATGGATCATCAATATTAATGTGTGTGTGCATTTTCATGATCACTATCGTAATCACCACCCCAGCAGAGCAGATTCATTAATAGCATTTCATTTCAATAATTATAGGAAATAGATAATATGTATATTTATCAAAATTTTCCTATAGCATGTTCAATTCAAATACCATTAATGTAAAAAAAAGATTAATTTTTTTTTTTATCGTTTGAGCTACATATAAGATATCGTGAGTTTTAACGAGAATTATCAATTGTGTAGATTTATATATTTTTCATAGAAGGTCGAGAATTGTGAATGAGAGGTGGTGTTGTCCACGGATCACAGGTTGCACATAAAAATTCTGAATTACATACTCGCAACCATTTTTAATAAAATAATTAATAGTTTAATAGAATATTTACTGCATTCTATATATTTTACTAATTTTGTGGTTCTTAAGCCACATTCGCTACTACTATCGTGAGCACCCAATACAAATCTTTTTTAATATATATGGTCATGCATCATTAATGTTCAAATATTTCAAAACAGATCTTCTAACTATTATTTCATAAGCTATATATTTATTCGGTATATATTTATTCGAATGAGACATTAAATTATAAATTTAAGACGAAATTATTCTTTTATACAATTTGCTAATTTAAACCCTTTAAATTGAAATGGCAAAAAATAGGTTCAAAAAAAATAATACAGAAATATATATATATATATATATATATATATATATATATATATATATATATATATATATATATATATATATATTATATGATTTGATCACCGATTTATGTTTACGAGCGAAAAAAAATAAATACTTGATTAATATCGAAAGAGCAATATAAAAATAATCTCACTCAAAAATTCCTGCATAGCGTATGGTTCTCTCTTTGGTAGACTTGATTAATTAGAACATGTTCTAATTATCTAGTTTCATTAACACTATGACAGGAACAGCGCTTCGCTGCGGTTAAATAAATTAAAATTAATATAGGTTAATATTTGTACTAAAATAAAATTTAAAATATTTATATTCAAACAATATATAGTATTAAAATTAATATTCATAAATATAATTTAGTAGCATTATCAATCATAATGATCATTTTTTTTCATATATTTTTTTTATTTGTTGGTGCAATTTTATCAATTTATTTCTTTTCATCTTTATTTTTTTCTCTCTACATTTGATAGACTTGATTAATATCAAAAGAGCAATACAAAAATAATCTCACTCAAAAATTCCTGCATATAGCGTAGGGTTCTCTCTTTGAACATATTCTAATTATCTAGTTTCATTAATACTAATACAGGACCAGCGTTTCGCTGCGGTTAAATAAATTAAAATTAATATATGCTAATATTTGTATTAAAATAAAATTTAAAATATTTATATTCAAACAATATATTAGTATTAAAATTAATAATTATAAATATAATTTAGTGGCATTATCAATCAATCAATTCTTTTCTTATTATTTTTTTTATATATTTATTGGTGCAACTTTATCAATTTATTTTTTTCTCTCTACATTTGATACTGCATCTTCATCAATCCTACGAATTAATTAAAATAATTAAATATATTTTAAATATAATATTAATGGTGCAATTTAAAATAATTAAATATATTTTAAATATAATATTAATGGTGCAATGATTTTATTAGACATTATATAAGTTATTTTTTTATATATATATTAACTTTATACAGAACTAGCAATAAGAAATTTTTTTTTTTTCTTTTTTTTTTTTTTTTTGTAGGATATTGAGAGATTTTATTAAATTTTATAAGATTTTATTAAGAAAAAGAGATAAAAGGATATTGAGAGAATTTTATAGGGTATTAAGAAGATTTTATAGGATATTGAGAAAATTTTATAAGATTTTATAAGATTTTATTAAGAAAAAAAAATAAGAGAAAAGATTCTATGCAATTTTATTAAGAGAGAAATAAAAAGTATTTTTTATAAAATATTATATAAAATAAATATAAAATATTTGCCTTAGAGAGATTTGGTAAGATTTTAAAATTTTTTGAGGGAGATTCTGTAAACTATTTGTTTAAGATTTTCTGAAAAAATAAATCTTAGATTTTTTATATTTACAAAATAAAAATAGAAGAAAAATTTTAGAAAAAATTTAAAAATGAGAAAAAAAAAGTATCTTTTTTATATATCTTATATAATTCCTCTCTATCTCAACAAAAAAAAGAGCAAAAAGATAATTTCTCTGAAATATTTTATGCAAAACATAAAATCAAAAAAATATTTTATGTAAAAATGGTAAAATATCTCTGTAATTTGCATAAATTTCACAAATAATTGTAAAAAAAATTGTGGATCCTACAAAATATTTTGCATAAAATATTTTGAAACATTTTATGCAAAAATGAAAAAAAAATATTTTATGCAAAAATTACAAAATCTCTCTCTCTTTTTTTTTTTTTTTTTTTTTTTTTTGCATAAAATGCAAAAAATTGTATCATTCTAATAGACCTCTACATACCATTGTTGTTTGCCCTTCTGGAGCCATGACCGCTACCAAAGCCATCATCGTCGCCGTCATGACTGCCGCACAAGTCGCCGCTGCAACAATAGAATTTACAAAATAAATTAATAAGTAATATATTATTGAGAATGGAATTCAAAACCACGCCGTTTTAAAATATATGTTGGATTTAACTTTTTCTATATATGGGCTAACATATAAATTTACAATTATATTATGGGCTATCTAATTTAATAGGGTCATTAAGTGATCTAATATAGGTTCTGGAAACATCTATTAGGTATGGATTATTAATATGTAGAAACTCAATACAAGTCTAATTAGGGTTTATGGGACTCTAATTAAACATGGGATATAAGGAATATAATTAAACATGGGATATAAGGAATATAATAAAAGGGATGTGGTCCCGAATCGGATTCCTGCCGTTATTTTGTCCTGCCCCATTTAGGGCAAAATTAATTTATTTGACGACGAATTTAGACTTAGAAGCATTCAATTCATACGATTTTATTATCGGTGTTTGAGGAACGATAAAATCTGAGAGCACGTTTCAACAGGCATGAATTCCGGTAAGCGTTTATAATATTTTCAAATAGATGAATGATTATTTAATAATTTATATGTGTTTTTTAGGTTATTTCGCATTAATTTGCATACAAATCTAACAGTATAATCTTAATCTATCGTTGCCACCGTAACCGCCGTCCAAATCGTCGATGCCGCCCAAGCCGTTGCCACCGTGACCGCCATCGCCGGCTTCGAATGCCCCCACAAAAAAAAAAAAAAATTGATGAGAGAGAAAGAAAGAGCAAGAGGAGTGAGTACAGTGAAAAAAAAGGAGACAGAGAGAGAGAGGTAGAGGAGATTAAGAGAGGCGGGCAAGCTAGAAGAGAGAGAGAGAGAGAGAGAGAGAGAGAGAGAGAGAGAGAGAGAGTGGAGGGGAATGAGGGGAGAGAAAGAGAGATAGACAGGGGACCGCCTAAAGGGGGAGAGAGAGAGAGGGGGAGGGGATTTATTATTTTTTATTATAAAATATTTTTGGAAGAGAAAAATAAGAAAGAGATAAGTTAGAGAGACAAAATTTAAAAAAATAATGTTGGTTTTTTTTTTTTTTTTTAAACTAATCCTAAAAACTTTTAAAATTTGAAAATTAACATTCTATTTTTTATTTTTATTTTTTTAAAAAAAACTAATCATACTTTTGCCAACTCGGCGCTAGGTCGGTTGGACCACCTAAAGGCAGTGAGCGGTTCACCGTCTTCAGTGTTTTTATTGAAGGCGGTGAATTATTCACCGCCTTCACAAAAACTCTTTGAAGGTGGTGAACGATTCACCGCCTTCTGTATATATGCTGAATGTGGTGAATAGTTCACCGCCTTCAGTACACATGCTGAAGGCGTGAATCATTCACTGCGTTCAGTGCATTCCCCAGCATTTAGCCATATTTCGCCTTCGCCCCAGGACTAAGCCAATTTCTTTTGAAAAATGGTTGTGTAGTTTTTCTCTTAAAGGCGCTGAATCGTTCAGCGCATTTAGCATTGCACTAAAGGCACTAAATCGTTCAGTGCTTTTAGTACAATAGAAAGGGTGCTGAACAGTCCAGTGCCTTTAGCATTGCACTAAAGGCGCTAAACGATTCAGCGCCTTTAGCGTAAATGCTAAAGGCGTTGAATGGTTCATCGCCTTTAGCCACAGTACCCACCAAGATTTTTTTCGAAGTAAAAAAAAATCAAATTTTGTACAAGTTTTAGAACATTCAAATTTTCAGCTAAAAGTACAACAAGTTTCACAACATTCAGATTTTGAGCTAAAACATTCAGAAATTACATAGAACAAGTATCACAATATTCAGAAATTACAGTTGAGTAACAACTAAAAATCAAGATCTCAAAAATTTCAATAATACAATCTCAAACTCAAAATTGAGCTAAAACTCAATTTTGAGCTCGTCCTCTCCCACGACGTCCTCGGCCACGTCTGCGTCCACGCCCTCTCCGACGACCACGCCCAGGAGGAACAACAAGTTCGATAATCGGTATATCATCAAGATGCTCGACGGCTGCCAACTAATCGAGCTCCTCGATAATACCACCCTCATCATGCTCAGCAATATGCTGGATCTCCTGTGGCGATGATGACGAGAGACGACGACGTGAATATGTCAAAAAAAAATATGTCCGTGATACAGGAGGTGGGAGCGACTCTGAAGTCGAGAAAAATGTCGTATGGGTCTGAATAGGAGGAAATGCAGATAGTGGCACCTGAAAGGGCGTAAATAGTTAATTAATTTGAATTTGAAGACTTAATTTGAAATTTCTGGTGATATGAAGGTACCTGATGACTTGAGAATAATGCGTGAACATAATTTCCTCGTCCCTCTTAAACTCTGATAGTAGGAAGCATTGGTACATTTTGCAGTACCATCAGAATATTCTCGCGCATATCTGTCATAGTCCCGAATGTGAAGGGCACTTGAAAGTGGCGTGGAATGTGCTGAAGGCACTGAATGATTCACCGCCTTCAACATGTATACTGAAGGCGGTGAACGGTTCACTGCCCTCAGCATATTTACTGAAGGCGGTGAATCGTTCACCGTCTTTAGGTGGTCCACTCGATGTGACATCGAGTTGGCAAAAGTAGAATTAGTTTTACAAAAAAAAAAGTTTAGAGGGTTAATTTGCAAATTTAAAAGTTTTTAGGATTATTTTTTAAAAAAACTCAATAATGCGACATGTACACCCAACACTCCACCTATTTAAATATGGGGTGGCTTTCAAAGGGTCACTTCACAATCACATCCCCACCTATTAGATGGGTGTGGTGTGGGATATACACCCCAAATAGAATGTACCAGTAGTATTTTTCAAATTTAAATAAATACAAATTGAGTATTTTTCAAATTTAAATAAACACAAATGGGGGAACAAAGGACGCAACTGGATTAAAGACTGGGGATTCATTTATTTGTATGGATGGATGGTCATTGATATATATAATATATGGCTCCAAATGTAAGTCCATTTCTAATTATACTAGAATTAATTTTTTATTTATACTTTCAAATTAAATTTTAATTATATTTTACCTTAATTAGACTATAATTTAACTTCAATGTAGATAGTTATAAATTTAAAGCAAAATATAATACAAAATTATTAAATATAGTATCAAAACGAATTGTGATCAATTTCTTCAATCTTTGATCAATTTCTTCAATCATCATCCCATAAATACTTAGTAACATATGATAATTAATTATTTTAATTATATAATAAAATATAATAAATTATTCACCATCTACCTGAGGACGGTGTACGGTAAATGATGATAATTTATCGTCAGCTATGACGCTAAATTGTCTAGAAAATAAGTCGACAGCGAATACTTGATTAACATATAAATTCAGTAAGTTCCAATAAAACAACAAATAAATATGGGGCTTTTTTTGAAATTAACTTTATAAAAATTTAAATTTTTGAAAATGGCCCTACAAAATTTGTATTTGCAAAAATGGCCCTCTTCCTGCCATGTCAGCGAGCCACGTCAGCCGGACCGCCACGTCAGCTCGCCAGGTGGTGTGGTGATTGAGGGAGTTAAACACGCAGGCCCAGCCTGCGTGTTTAGAACACGCCGTCGGAGACGCCGCGTCCTCCCCGAGCGGGCTTGAGGTCGCGGTGGAAGACGCCGCGGGAGTGGGTGTGCGCGACGGCGGAGATCAGCTGCCGGAAGTAGCACCGCGCCGCGTCCTCCCCGAGCGGGCGCCCAAGGCCGCCGGAGTCGTCGTTGTGTTCGTCGTCGGGGGAGCATGGGGGCGGGAGGAGGAGGGAGAGGAGGTCGCCGCCCGGGGCGAGCTCGAGGACGAGGTGGACGGCGGAGCGGGAGGCGAGTACGCCGAGCAGGCGGAGCACGTGCGGGTGGCAGAGGCGCCGCATGAGCGTGATCTCGCGCTCGACCGCCGCGGCCGATTGGAGGGGGAGCTTAGTATATAAATATTAATAGTATTAATATTAAGAACACGCAGGCTGGGCCTGCGTGTGCTTAATATTAAGAACACGCAGGCTCAGCCTGTGTGTTCTTAATAGTATTCTTAATATTAAGAACACAATAGTGTTCTTAATATTAAGAACACATTCTTAATATTAAGAACACGCAGGCGGAGCCTGCGTGTTCTTAATATTAAGAACACATTTTCTTAATATTTAGAACACGCAGGCTCAGCCTGTGTGTTTCACTAGACCAGACCGGGCTCACCCGCGGCTGTGGCTCGCTGACGTGGCGGACCCGGCTGACGTGGCGTGCTGACGTGGCAGGAAGAGAGCCATTTTTGCAAATATAAATTTGGCAGGGCCATTTTCAAAAATTTAAATTTTGATAGGGTCAATTTCAAAAAAAGCCCATAAATATATCTCCACATACATTTTCACTCCCAACTCTTTCTTCCCATTAGTGTCAAGTAGGTCTCAATAATACCACATAAAACCTTAGTTAAGAAATTAAGAAAAGTAATAAAACTTCAGAAATAATTCTCACAGTAAAAATAATAATTGAGCACAATTGCATTGTCGAAAGGAGAAAAATCATGCAAATGTACCTTTAACTAGAAAACTCAATAGGAAGCTATAGCTATATAAAGAGTCCTAATTAAACAACTCCCATGCAGTACAACACTGATAATATTTATATACTAAGCTCCTATGATGAGCAAATAATCAGAGACACTAGAGAAGGTTTGTCAAATATTTGTCCCTTAAGATTATCTCTTAGTGGAGACCCTTCTCAGAGTCAAGGAAAACAATCCATGATGAGCAAATAAGTTAAACGCATCCCCCCCCCCCCCCCCCCCCCGTAGCCCTCATCTGTAATCCCACGCTCCATTGATCCACAGAAATGGAGTGAACCCAATGGACGGGGATTACACGCAAATATGGGGGTGGTTGTTTCCACACTGGTAATGTTTTGTGAAAAGTTAACTGAAAAACCATTATCACAAAGTTGACTTATGCTAATGAGGTTAGTATTAAGGCCATCAACAAATAACACATTTTTCAAGATCGGGCCATCCGGAATAGCTACCGTTCCCTTTCCAACAATTTTGGAAGACCGACCGTCTCCGAAAACTACAAGTCCTCCGGAGATTTTCTCAAAGGTTTGAAAACAGTTTTTGTCACCGGTCATGTGGCGGGAACAACCGCTATCCAGATACCAAGACGAGTTATCATATGCATGCAAGGAAACATTAGTAACAAGACAAGAAAAATTTCACCTTTGCGCACCCAAACCTTTTTGGAATGCGTCGGTAATGGTCGTGAAGTTACTCGCCTAGGTGAAAGCGTCTTGTTTGAAGAATTGCTGCTCCTTGATGATGTCGTCTTGAGCGGTGAACTACCAAGGCTCTTTTCTTTCAAATGATTTACATTTGATTTCTGAGGAATTACCTTTTTGGTAGTCATTGCAAGAGGTGCTTGAGGTGTGCGTTTGGCTCCCGTCTTGCAATTTCTCCTTATGTGCCCTGAAATGCCACAACGAAAACATACCTTAGTTCTTGACGATCCCGAGGAGGATGAAGTAGGCTTGTTGTCGTTGCTTGTCTTGAATTCCAGTGTCGGAGGAGGAGGTACCGACTGAGGCACAAAAACTGTCCCACTCGAACTTGGACTGTCTCCAGTTTGAGTGTATCCGAGGCCGAACCGATTCGTTTGACCAATACCAAGAAGCCTGTCCAACTTACTCCTTCCAGAAGAAAATCGCTGTAAGTCATCTTTGAGTTGGAGAATGGTCTTTGTCATTTCCAGGTTATCCTGTCGAGCCTCGTCGTAGAGCTTTGAGAGAAATGATTCGCTTTATCCACCAATTTGTCATGTTCTTTCTCAAAAAGCTCATTTTTCTCTTGAAGGGAAACATTTGCTTTGACTAAGTTATCCCTTTCCACTTCAAGAGCGTTTGAGAGAGAAGATGCCCTTTTTGCTTCTTCTTCGAGATCCTGCAATCTCCCTCTCAAACTCCGGTTTTGCTTTGCCAGTTTCTTTGAATCCCTCAAAAGCTTATGGTAGGCAAGAGCAAAATCTTCACCTTCAGAATTGCTCGATTCGCTGTCCGTAGCGTTCTTTTCAATTTGGGAGGAGTTGGACAAGGAATCGGAGGTACTTGCCATCAAGCACATGAAGGGTGAAGATGTAGTGGACGCGTGGAATGCTGTCGCGTTGTCTTCTTCATCACTTGAGGATGACTCATTTGACGTGGAGTTGTCATCCCAAGTAACGACTTGCATCGCCTTCTTCTTTGCCGGATTCTTGTTGGGACACTCCGTTGCAATGTGGCCGTAGCCTCGACATTTGAAGCACTGTACTTGTCCCTCTGAACTTTTCTTATCCTTTGAGAAGTTCTCTTGCTTTCTTGACTTGTAGCTTGAAGAACCTTTGCCTTTCTTCGACTTTCCGAAGGATGGAGTTTTGCTTGAATTACCCCTTCGAAAGTTGCGGCGAAACTTCCTTGTCAAGAGAGCGAGCTGCTTCTCAAAGTCCTCCATAGATAGGTTCTCGTCATCGTCCGAGGAGGATGAATCCGCGTCTTCTTCTTTAGTTGATTTCAATGCGTAACCTGAAGACTTAGAAGAGGATGCTTTTCCAGAAGAATAGTTAGTAGGAAATGTCATTTCATAAGTTTGTAATGCACCAACTAATTCTTCTACACGCATTTCGTCCGGGTGTTTAATTGTTTCAATGGCTGCGACCTTCGGGCGAAATCGCTCAGGAAGAGTTCTTAGAATTTTTCTTACAACTTTAAATTCTGGAATATTTAAACAATTGTTAATCCAAAGTGAATAGTCATAACCCTGAATCTATGTATCTTGTAACAGTCCCATCAGTATCATTATCAGGGCCATACGCATCATTATTAATAGTATAGTGTATCTGATTGGGTTATAGGTTACGTGACATGGTGCTTCTGCAATCCGGTTCGGTCTTCTGATCAACCATACTTGCACCCCCTAGAAATGAATAAGAGGGCTATTTATAGGTTAGAAACCCTAGGAAGAATATGCGGATCAGAAACAACCTTTTCTGGAAAGAAATCCCGACGGCGATCCGGATTGGATTTGGCGATCCGGATTGCAGAAGCACAAAAGACGGTTTCCAGAAAATTGCTTATCATTACGCAATTTATTATTAATCCGGATGAGTGATTAATACAAGTTCATGTCCAAAACGGATGATACTATTAAGCGATTGCAATTTATTAATAGTATCAGAGCCGGGCTGATACTATTAAGTGATAGCCTCAAATTTACATAGCCCCTTATCATTACGGTTTGTTTGTTATAATATATTGTAACAAGATACATAGCCTCAAATTTATATCACCTTGTTATACTTATATAGAGTTGTGGGGTTCTCCATACATTTATACCAAATCAGTAAAAATATGCGGTAGAGATAATCTTAAGGGACCACTATACCAAATTTATACCAAATTAACACGAAATTTACTGATTTCGATCATTATTGCTTGATTTATTGAATTATTAATCAAACTCGAAGCCCTCTCTCAGGTACACCGTTTCCTCCTATTCCTTCATCATTATCCTAACTAAAATTATCTCTAACGTTACAATTGTATATTTTGATTTTCATTTCAATAATAAATCAAATATTTTTAAATTATTTCTCATTTTATTTTTTTTTCTAATACAATCTAATTTAACTTTTTATTTTCATTCCAATTACGAACCAAACATGTCTGCTGCTCTATATTTTAATCCTATTAAAAAATGAGAAAAATTACTGAATATAAATATTAAATACACAATTAATTTTGAAAAATAATAAGTGCTTCACCTTTTTTACCAGTAATTTTTTAAAAAAATTAGACCATGCACACATACATATTTTCTACTCCGAACAAGATTCAATCGAAAGATCTACACTCCGACCATAAAATTACTGACCAACTGAACTACTCAGTGGTGGTGCTACTGACTAAGTCGAATTAGAAATTTATAATAAAAGACAAAAGAATCCAAAATATTATATAGAGTTGTGGGGTTCTCCATACATTTTTACCATAAAAATTTGAAAAAAATCAATGCTATTTGTACACTCAAAATCAGATGGATGATGCACATTCCACTCAACCTGAGATGAAATTTTTTTCATTGATCACTTTGAAGTGATCAGTAAAATTTATTTCATCCCAGTATGAACGGAGTATAAGATGTACATCTGATTTTGGGTGTACAAAAAGTATTTTTTAAAAAAAAAATATTTTTTATATATTCGAAATCGAGTATACGATGTATACGCCATCCATCCAGAATGAAATGAATTTGACTAGTTATTTCAAAATAATTAGTAGTTAAAATTTTATCCTATAACAAATAATATATATATATATATATATTTTATACTCAATTTTAAATGTACAAGATTGGATTGCTCTAGAAAGTAATTGAAATAAATTAAGTAGGAAAAGTGTAGCTGAAGGCCTCTCTTTTTTGTTCCCTGCCAAACTAACCCCAGCTTTGGACGGACGTTGACTCAATCATAGTGTCTCGTAATGATTTATGAATAAGTAGCTCCACGCATCCAACGGCTATAAATCCTTCCCGCGCTATCCAACGGCCGAGATTTCCCGCTCCGTGATCGACGGCTCAGATTGTTTGCCGGTGGCGGGAAATCTGAAGCTAGTAGTGGCGCTCGGATATTTTTGTTTGAGGCGAGGAGTGAGACAGAGGAGTTGCGATTATCCCTACACCGGGTGTACAGGTACATCCCATACACCGCATCTAAATAAATACAAAATCTCATTTATTAGTGAATATATATATAAAATTAGGCTAGAATACTATCGATAGCACCAAGCTATTGGTGCTACCAAATTTTTAGCTGTTGGATGAAAAAATATGCGGTTGGGAAATAAATCTCACCGCATATTTGTCTAAACCAAACACATTAACACTAGAATGATATATCCGGATAGTAAAAATATGCGGTAGAGATAATCTTAAGGGACCACTATACCAAATTTATACGGTTGGGATTATAGTGGTCCCTTAAGATTTTTACTATTCAACCAATCACCTAGTAAACCCTAGGGGCCCACTATAATCCCAACCGCATATTTTTTCATCCAACGGCAAAAAACTTGATAGCACCAATGGCTTGGTATTATCGATAGTATTCTAGCCTAATTCCATATATATATATATATATATATATATATAGAGTTGGGCTGGAATGCTATTGATAGCACCAGCCCAACTTTGCCACCCAATTTATTACCGTTGGATTGCGTTGAGATTTGTGAAAGCTATTTAAAAACTTTTTACTTTTTACTTTTTCATTTGACTTTTTTTTTTTTCTTTTTTCATTAAATAGCTTTCACGAATCTCAACGCAATCCAACGATAATAAACTGGGTGGCAAAGTTGGGCTGGTGCTATCAATAGCATTCCAGCCCAACTCTATATATATATATATATATATATATATATATATATATATATATATATATTAAATTACAGAAAACTTTTTTATAAAATTTTGCTTTCTTTTTTCCCTAACTTTTAAAAATCGAAATTTTGCCCCCTCCTAATTTCAGAATTATGCATTTACCCCCCAGTCGTCAGCATTTCGTGAGTGCTCCATCTATTTCTTAGTGGATATACCCAAAATATCCTTCAAAACCCATCTTCTTCCCTGCGACTTCACCGTCGCCGAGGTCAGCGCCGGCGCCGGAGCCGCGTGATCACACCCCTCTCGTTCATGTCCTCATCCTCCTCCTCAAACTCCTCTTCCACCTCCTCCTCCGCCCCATCCGCCCCCGTCTCGACGTTCAGCAAGATGTCGAAACACAAATCGGCGGAGCCGCCGGAGTAGTCTTCTCCGGCGTCGGCACTGTGGACGGATCGGGGTCTCAGGCTACCGCATTAGAGAAAGAAAGTGTTCGCGTTAGAGAGAGAAAGAGAAAGAGTCGGAGGAGAGGGAGGGAGGGAGGGAGTACAGGGATAAGGGCATTATCGTAAAATAGCCTGTTCCGTTAACCGTGTTGCCTCTTAAAGATAATTTCATAATTAGGATGAGGCAAAATGTAGATTTTTAAATGTCAGGAGAAAAAAGTAAAAAAAGCAGGATTTTATGAGAGATTTCTGTAATTTAGCCTACTATATATATATATATATATAGTAGGCTCGTATGCTTATGAAAGCACGGAGCCTTCCATTATTATAAGTCGTTTTCGATGTTGAGGCTTCCGAATTGATGATCGGTTTTGTTAAACTTGATTTAGAGTATTTGAAATATCTAAAAAATAAATTGTGCAATTTTTTGTTATCATTTGCGTGATGATCAAAGTTGCTCAAAATCATTAATTTTAATAGTCGTAGTGAGCAGTTTGCAAATTTAATGGTGTAGAATATTAAAATCATGTGAAATTTTAATAGAAAAATTTTTATACAATATAAAATAAGATCTATTTTTTTGATCTAAAATTTTAGTGTTATGTCATCTTATTTTGTGAAATTTTTATTTTCAACCATTTATTTTGAGTCATTTTTATCACCGGACAAATGATATCAAAAAATTAAATTTATTTTCTAAATATTTCAAATACTCTGAATCAAGTCTAACAAAGTTGATCGATTCGAAAGCCCCAACATTAAAAAAAGCCTTATAACTACGGATACCTACGTAGTTATATAAGCATCCTAGCCGCACTATATATATATATATATATATATATATATATATATATATATATATATATATATATATATATATATATATATATATATATATATTCTACTAATTTAATGGGTGAGATATTTTTATTAGTTAATGATGAATAAAAATATCTTATATTTTTTAATAAATAAAATGTATATTATACACTCCTTTTAAATATATGTACAGTATTGCTTCTAAAAATTTTGAAAATTAGTATTTGCGCGGTACAGATTAGTACTCATATTTCATGCGCTATTAATTTTAAAAAAAAAGTTAAATCAAAATATAATTTATTACACATGTTACACGGCATTGAAAAATTCTATATATAAAAGATTATAAATTTTAAAAGTTAATTTCTCGCTAATTGAATAATAATTTTTTACTATCATTGATTATTGAACCTTTTCCATATATAGTTAGTAATAATTTTTTCTAATCCTGAATTATTTATACATGTACCTTTTAATTAATGGCACATATCATATTTATTGAATTAAATTTTTAGCTTTTGGATGAAAATATGTGCGGTTAGAATTATAGTGGTTCTCTAGAATTTTTACTATTCAACCAACCACCTACTAAACCCCAGGAGACCACTATCATCATAATCACATATCCTTTAATCCAAAGGCTAAAAAATTGATAGCATCAATGACTTGATACTATCGATAATATTTCTCAATTTTTTAGCCTTTGGATTAAAAGATGTGATATATATATATATATATATATATATATATATATATATATATATATATATATATGGATAAGCTAATATGCTATCGATAGCACAAAGTCATTGGCACTATTAAATTTTTAGCCTTTGGATTAAGACATATGTGGTTAGAATGATAGTGATCACCTACGGTTAGTGGGTGGTTGGTTGAATAATATAACCTAAAGAATAAAAATGATCAAAAAAATAGATCCAATGATAAAAAAAATTAGTAGCACCAATTACTTCGATAGCATTTCGGACTATATATATATATATATATATATATATATATATATATATATATATATATATATATATATATATATTAGGTATTAAAAAGACTATATGGTCACTTCCATGTGCGGTTATATATTTCTGTGCATGTGAGAGAGAGAGAGAGAGAGTGTGTGTGGGAGAGAGAAAGAGAGATGGGATGAAATTTTTTTACCTTCCACAGGTGTGCAGCAACCACCTCAAAAGAAGAACAAGAAGTGGCACCCAAGCCAGCTCTAGCCTTGCTCTTAAGAAGCTCCACCATACCACTGCTCAGAGAAAAAGTCTTCAGGAAAAAGTGCTTTTGGCCTGAGCTGCTGCCCATCTCTGCAAACTTGCACTCCAGTTCAGCTTTTCCAACAACATCAATGGAGTGTACAGAAGCTGCAGCTTGCTTTATAAGCTGGTGAAGGTGATCAAAGGCACTGATTCTTGTGCTCATCTTACCTCTTTGTTGGGTTAGTTTATTGTGACTTAGTAACAACCTACCTCTCTCATGGACTGGTTCAGTGAGCTCCATCTTTCCCACCACTTTAGAGGCCCATGCACTCAAGAACTCATAGTTTGCCAACCCATCAAAGAGAGAATGGTTTGTGCCCACCCCAACTGCATACCCTCCACATCCCATCTTAGTAACCTTCAAAACCATAATTAACAAGAAGCATTAATTAATATGGAGTTCATTAATTAAGCAAAATCAATGCATACCCTCCACATCCCCATCTTAGTAACCTTCAAAACCATAATTAACAAGAAGCATTAATTAATATGGAGTTCATTAATTAAGCAAAATCAACAATAATTAGATCTTATGATCACTCAAGATATATCAAAAATATATAGTATTGGTAGGGTTCCCAAAAAATCATTAATTTGTCCCTATATATGTGGGCTACTTATAAAAGATGACTTGCTAATATTTCATGCGTAGATCAACTAGTTAGTACAGGCCAGTGCATAAGCGGTAATAGAGAGTATCAATCTATAAGGGTCACCAAAACTATATATATATATATATAATCCTAGCAAATTAATAAAACAAATTAATGATTTGAGATGAGAAGGGGATATACTGATCATCACCTGAGCAACAACAAGTGGGATGTCAAAGAAGTTCCTAGAGGAGGGAGGCTTATAGACCAGCTTCTCATAGAAGTCATTGTACTGAGAGAGGTCCCCAAGCTCTGAGATCTTCACCTGGGTGACTGCTTCAACCAAAAGTGCACCAGAGTTGGTGCAACTCAAATCAAACTTTCCAGTGGAAGGGTTCAAGAGCAGCCTCCCAGAAGCTGGGTACCAAGCGCAAAGAGCTTCTTCCAAGCCCCTTTTTAAGGAGGGGAAAAGGGAGGGGGGTGACAAGCTTTGGTGGGGTGGAGGTGGTGATCTGTAAAAGAACACCAAGTACATGAGCACAGGACACTTTCTGTCTAGGTTGGAGAGTTGGATGATTTTGCCCTCATGGGGTAGATGAGGGTGGTTTCTTGGGTGGGTTGTGGTGATCTTTGTGATGAAAACCTTGTGGTAACCCTCTCTTTGGGTGGCCATTGCTTCAATATTGTTGCTCTATCTATGGCTTTAGGGTTTGTACTGTGAGATGTATGAAATGAAAAAACTCAGATGGGGAAGGAAAGAAAGGGACAGTAAGATGCTTTATTAGAGGACAGCTTTGTATTTTGTGTTATGCTAAGTTGGTTACCACTAGAAAGATGATTTTCTGGCTTTCTCTTTACTCTTGTTAGGGTTTTGGGTCCACCCAAGGATTCCTATCCAATTATTAATAATGAATTGGTTTACTTTTGACCATATATATATATATATATATATATATATATATATATATATATATATATATATATATATTAAAAATTTTATATTTTTAAATGTATAAATCTATTCCTATTTGTAAATTTTTTACTATTAAATTTGTATTGAGATTTGTATTTTTTATTTTTTCTTTCTCTCTCTTTAGACAATAGCACAAATCCTAATACATATTCAATGATAAAAAATTTACAAGCATGTATAGACTTATACTTTTAAAAGTATATAAGCTCTTCTTGGTAGAGATAATACTAATCTAATATGTTTAGTTGTTTAAATTATGATAAAGAACTAGTAGCGAAGGGGAAAATATGTTTAGCGAAGGGTGAGCAGAGGATTGGATTCGGGGCGGATTTTTAAAAATCTGAATCCGAATTCGAATCCGAACCCGACTACCAAATTCGAACCCGAACACAAATCCGACGGATTTTAAAAATTTATATTCAAATTTGAACTCTACAAAAAATTCAAAATTCGAACCCGAATCCGAACTCGAAAATCCAAACCCGAAATAATTATTTTTCTATTTTTTTTACAATATTTTAAAATATATTATATTAAATTTAAATTTTTAAAATATAAATTTAAATATAATATCAAATATATATATATATATATATATATATATATATATATATATATATATATATATATATATATATAACGTAAAATTAATTCGGGTTCGGGACGGATTCGGATTCAGGTCATGTACAATCAAAATCAAAATTCATATCCAAATCCAAATTCAAATTCAAATTCGTTAAATTTTTATTTTTTATATACATATTTGAATTTATATCCACTTTATATCGTATAAATTCATTCCATTCGGATTCGACTTCGGATAAAATTTTGAATATATGTAACCATTGACATCCCTACTTTATACAACGAAAGTAGTTAATTAATAATTTACTGAGCATGTATCGAGATTCAATTATAGATGATATAGCAAAAAAAAAAAAAAGAAAAAAAAAAAAATGAAAGCCTCAAAATTAGTTTATATCGATACCATTCTCTTTCTTTTCTTAATTTACTAAGCTAGCTCATGCATTTTGGTTCTTGTTTGTTTGTTGCCAGAGAAAAGATGCATCAAAAGATGAGTTAGAAACAGCCCTTCAAAATGCTTCTATGAAAAACAGAACTCTGATCATCAGTGTACTAAACAAGGCATATGCCGCGGAAAATGGATTGCTAGATCTCTTCCTTAGGAGCTTAAGGGAAGGAGATAACACGGAGTTCCTGATCAAACACCTTCTACTTGTTGCCGTAGACGAGACGCCTTTAATCGCTGCAAACACTTGAATCTCCATTGTTTCTCGCTTAACACGACGAACACGAGCCTCTTGACAGAGCAGCTCTTCATGTCTGAGGGTTTCCTCGAAATGATGTGGCAAGGAATCCATTTTCTTGGAGATGTTCTCAAGCGTGGATACAGCTTTATTTTCACAGTGAGTTCGAGAAACTCTGTAGCTAATGCAAAATCTGAGTATTCACATTTTCTTAAGACACTAGTATATATTTGGTTTGTGCATGAAAAAGATCGTGGTACTTCAAAGAGTACACAAGGGTAACAATTCAAAATTTTGCTGAGATAATATATATGTGAATTGATCATTTTCGAGAGTATTAATTTCAGGTATAGTACCTCATTTCTTATCTTGAACAAAGCTGCACTTGCATATGGCTAGCAAAATGGATGAAGGGAACAGTTTTGCCAGCTGAAGAACATTAGCTGGTTTTTGTTAATGCCTTATCTCTCTGGTACCAGGATATGGATATTCTGTGGCTAAGGAATCCATTCTCGAAACTGAACCGTGAAGTCGAAGACATACAAATGAGCATTGACAAGTTCAACGGCAACGCGCACGATGATTTCATTGGCATCAACACTGGATTCTTCTTTGTCGTCTCGAGTAACAAAACAATCTTTATTTGATGACTGGTATGCTGCGAGGAATAATTCGAAGGGTGTGAAAGAACAGGATGTGCTGAACCGCATGAAATCTGAAGGTGCATTTAGGAGGTTAGGTATGAAGGTGAGGTATCTGGACACAGTGTACTTCAGCGGGTTTTGCCAAGACAGCAGGGATTTCAAGAAGGTGACGACCGTCCACGCCAATTGTTGCCGCACCGTGAAGGCCAAGATCTCTGATTTGAGCTCAGTCCTTCGAGTTTGGAAGAAATTTGTTAATGGAACGTTGAACGTGAATTGGCCAGCACACACAGCATGTCGCAATTCATGGAAGGTAACAACTTAGTCATCAAGCTCCTAGAACATCCCCTAAAGAAAGAAAAAGAAAATAAAACGAGAAAATCTCCAATCCTAGTTACAAATACCTTTCGATCTCGTAGCTTGATACAGATGCACATATTATGCATGTATGTTTAATATATGTACACATTATTTCGCAGCTATGGCATGCAGAGCACATGATTAAAAGTGTAATAATGTGATAAGAAGAAGTTAATGGATTTCTTTTTTTGGTCCTTCACAGACAAAAGCTGCACCGAAGGATAAGCTGGAAATAGCTCTAAAAGGTGCTTCCATGGGAAACAAGACTTTGATCATCACTGTGCTGAATAAGGCCTACACAGAGGAGAATGGCATGATGGATCTCTTCCTTAAGAGCTTAAGGGAAGGGGAGGAAACAGAATTCCTGATCCAGCACCTTCTCTTTGCTGCCGTATCTACTTGTACCCTGGTGTTTGAACTGTTTCGCCTTCGATATACCAGTGTCGGCAACATAGGTTGTTCCATTGCCGACTTTTTCAAATACCCATTGAAGAAGTCGGCGATCATATGTGCCTTTTTTTCTTTTTTCTTTTCTTTTTTTTTTTTTTTTTTCAACAAATGCCCATAGACTGCAAATCCTGGAAATACTCTCCTGAAGATCTATAATTAATAAATATAATAAAGCTTGGAACGCAGAGATCCAAATGTTTATATATAAAGATATGAATCTTCAATTTTAAGAATGAGTTATAATACACCTTACCATTTAGACTACCAGTGATTTGATAGATTCTTTTCTTCTACTCAAGTAAAATATAGATACAATCCCCAGTTTGAGCCAAGATAAAGTTGATTGACTTAAATAGAGAAGTTTCCTATATTTTGTGAAACTTCTCCAACTACAACTTGTGTGGAATCATCTTGGCATGTTAATTTGAGCATTGCAAGAAGGATTGCACAAAGAGCTCCAAGTAATTTCGACGAAGCTAGTTAGTAAAATTGACAAAAAAAAAAAAAAAAAAAAAAAAAAAGTGTCATTTGAGTTATTTTAAAATGTCGTGTGCAAGTTTTGAGTAGAGAGACCTTCCAAACAATATCCTACTAGAGCTGATATAAAATCACCAAATGATATTAGATTTAGAATAATAATAATAATAATAATAGCTGAAGGGACTAAAATTTGATCTGTGGTTATTTGGACCTCACAGCTCATTTCAATATATTCCTTTCGGGTGTAAGACACATTTTTTTCGCTAAACAGGTTGGTTTTCACTTTCCCAAGCCAAATTGGCTTAAACTTTTTATAAGTATTCTGTAACATAAGGTTCACATTTTTTTCCTTTTTTTTTTTTTTTTTTTTTTTTTTTGCTGCATTAGAAAGAAGAGATGACTCTTTTGGGCCGCCCAAATAGTAAAGTATTAGTTCGAAAGATTTGGTTCGATTATAAGGCTTCGTTTGGTTCGGAGATAAAGTTGGGATAACGAAAATTATTTTTGTTATTCTGCCAAACGATATAATTTTTTATCAAAATATTTTATTTCGGTCAAATTTTACTGTTATTTCGGAATAACTTTGAATAAACTATTCCACCATTTATATGTGAAATAGTGATATTCCAAGATTTAATTCTAAACTTTATTAAAATTAAATTATACAGGCATACCTTATTATATATTATAATAAATTATTTTTATTATAAAATTAGTAGTTGGATATATTAATACATATTATTTATATTTAAATATTATAATAAATTGTACATAAATATTATAATAATTTATTTTTATTAAATATTGTAATAAATTGCTTTTATAACAAAACTTTTTATTAAATTATATTTTATATCAAATATAACTATCAATTTTTTCACTATTCTCTACTCATTTATAAAATTAACAAAAAAATAATTTCAGTTATTTATGAGAATAGCATGCAGCATTACAAACCAAACACAAATTTATTTTTATTACTAACTATTCCAAAATAATAAGTTATTTCAGAAATAAAAAAATTTATTCCAATATTTATTGTTTCCGAACCAACCTATGAGTATTAATAATTAAATTTTGAAACACTATACGAACAACATTTTTTTGAGTACGGTGGTATTCGAACTCGAAATCTTCTAGTTTAAAAATATAAAATATATATTATGTTTTAAAAACTTAAATTGTTATAAAATAATATTCTTAATATTTATATTTAAAAACTTTTTTTTAGGAAAAAAAGAAGAAGAAGAAGAAGAAGAAGAAGAAGAAGAAGAAAAACAAGAGATTTGAGTACAAAACCTGCAGCTGGGTCGGTGAAACAGAAAGGACAAAAATGTCAACAATGCCACATGTGATTGCCGGAAATCTAATGCATGTAAAAGCTTCCTCGTGGAAGCATATGTTGCACGAATACATCCTGCAGTTATTTAATATTTTTGGATGGTGAAGCCGCAACTTGAGGTACCTTTTGTACCACAATGCATGAACCTATGTGTGCGATTAATTTAACCTCAAAAAACGATGAGGAGTGGCCTATTCAATTTGTATACTGTGTTCATTCAGGGAGCACAAAGTTGGAAAAAAAAAAAAAGGAAATATGGAAACTTTGTTTATAGACCCGCTCTAGCTTGTTAAGTGAGTGACGTACACGATTGGTATTCGATCACCATAGAATAATCTCATTTTTCCTTATTGTGCTTAATTTCTTTGTATTTACGTACTGTATATATGATAAGGTATTGAAATTTGGGGGGCTGCTTTTGAGTAACAAGACGATTATATTTATCTCTACTTTAGCAAAGGCGGCGTTTAAGGGAAAGAGAGTTAGCGATAATTGCAACGTTAGCATATATTCGACAAAAAGAAAACCACTTTAGAATAATTATCAGTAGATATTCGCTTGCTCGTAACTTTTGAAATTCTTATTGTTTTAAGTAGTAATCAGAAGATTATTTTAAAGATATTATTTTTATTTTTTAGTTTGGAATAAACTTTTAAAGATTGGAAAGCAATTAAGGTGATCACTACCAACATTGAAACAGTACTCTACATTTAATTAGAGAAGATTTTTGATACATGCAATCAGGTTCAAACTTAGAGAATCAAAATTTCTAGGATAAGAACAGCTACTGCAGGAGGCATTAATGTTTTTTTTTTCTTAATTACTAGATCTATCCTTTTTCCTTTAATATGAGGTCAAAATTTCCTTAGCATAAAAGGTAAAATTACCTAATAAATTAACTCAAGTATTCAAGTCAATGATACATTTATGTTGCCCCAAAATCTAATTAAGCTATCCTAGTCAAAAATACAAAGTATCAAGACACATGACATCACAACCACCTTCTTAGTTAGTTCCAATTAAATGGCAAATGCCCAAACAAAAGTTACCAAATTGCATCTTATCCTTGCATACTATTCTCTCCAGCTAAAAATTTTGACCGTTGAAGAGCCATTCGCGGGTGGGGGGCCAAGCAAGGGCAGCGACCAAACCGACCCCCACGGCAGGCGGTTGGCTCAGAGGATCGCCACTGTGGGTCTTGGTGGGGATAGCTCCGGTTCTCGGGACGCCACCCGCGCGGGCCAAAGCGACGATTGGGACTCCTCTGAGATCCGGGATCGACGTCGCCGCCCTATCTCACCCCCGGGATGCCTGCCTGGTGCGGCCAAGCTGCCTTCGCCGCCGGAAGGGCCGACGCCCAACGCTATTATCTCTAGCGGCGGTCCTTCGACCCCCTCCTCGGTGGGAGCGGCTTCTTGCCCAGCGGTCCCAAACTGCTTGGCCACCGTACTGCCTCGGGCCGCGCCGCCGTTGGATTTGAGCTTTAAGGACTGCCGTTCCCCCGTCCTTGGGGCGCTCTCTCTGCCCTCTTCTGGTAAGATTTCGAATTTTCGTCGCGTCGTTGGACGCTGGATGATCTCGTGCGTGGGCTGGCTGCAGAAGGATGACGACAGCTCGTCCTTTGCTGTGATTGAACTGTCACTGTGCCTCCTCTCCCCCCCCCGCACCTCGATACAGTCACAGCAGGATAATCTGATTGCGCAATGATTTTTTATTTCCGCATAGAGGGAAATGATTTTTTGTCCGAATAGTAGGATAATTTAGGCCCTACTATTATTCACTAAGAAAATAGTAAGTTATCTTCTTCATGTAAATCCTAATAAGTTATCTAATTAACTCTTACACTAGCACAAGGGAATTTTGAGATAATCCACTATACCAAATTTGTCTAAGAGATAATCTTAAATTCCTCTCTAATCATAAATTTGGTATAAATTTTAAATTCATTCCATTCGGATTCGACTTCGGATTATCTCAAATTTGTCTAGAGAATTTTCAGAGATGAAACAATACATGGGGATTAGGGTTGATGTGTGGGAGAAGACACATTTTTTACTATTCACCAGTCTTAATTCGTAGTATATATATATATATATAGAACCTGCCAATTCCAAGTTAATGCCATAAAATATATCCTAAATGGAACAAAATAAAGTATTATAGTGTTCGAATAGTAGATTAAAGTATTTGATTTGTCGATGGCTTCATATACTGTTAATGCATGTGACCATCCAACAATAACTAAATACATAGTAATGTGAGACTATAGAGCTATTATAGACTTTTCCTATTTAAACTTTGAGATTTCATCCGGTCGAATTCTCTAACTTAAGATCATCAGGCGAGATGAGACTCATCTCACACTATTGACGAATAAACTGGTTATGATACCAAATGTAACATTCCAATCTTGCTAGTACCAATACCTCATTGGCCAAACTATTAGCACAATATGATTTAGTTTGGTTATTTTTATTAGAATCCTTAGTCCTAATATTTTCATGTATAATTTCTTTTTTTTTCATGCGATGCAGGACTATTACACTAATCTTTAATTAGACACGAGGTAAAAAGTTATCGAAGCTATTTTGGTAATCAACAGATATGAGGTAAAAAGTTACAACATGGTGGAGGAATCATGGGAAGAGTGTGGTGCAAGAAAAGGAAGCAGATGCATGGAGGAGAGAGAGAGAGAGAGAGAGAGAGAGAGAGAGAGAATCTCATTGGGCATTGGAAAAAAGAGAAGCATGAAATTGAGTGAAGGGGGATAACTAACTAATAAATCAAAATATTTAAGGGCTTAATGAATCCAAAGATAACAAGGGAAGATCAACAGCATAAGATCCATATATGAGAGAAAGAGATAGGAAAAAAAATATTATTGCCTAGATCCGGTGCACCGTTAGCTCATGCATCCACACCCCATGTTATGTTTCGCTTTGATCCTACCATCCAGTAAGTTATATATAAGTTATATTTATTTTTTCTATTTAATAATTAAATAGTCTGATTAAAAGTGTGGGACGAGATAAATGACTCATGCATAGGTGGTAAACTAAGATATGTTTTCACAGAACAGGTACAATAATCAAGAGAGAGAGAGAGAGAGAGTTTGTACTTAAGCTTTGTTGGATTACTGCATTCGACTTATCTGTAAAAATAAAAGCTAAACCAAACAAACTGTTGTTTTATAAACCTAACAAAGTTTTCATAGCAAATTAACCAGCAGTAGTTACATCAATGACCCCTAAAACTATAAATAAAAAACACATACTTTTAAAAGAGTAGCGAGGTGAACACATCCTCCACATGCATTCATAGTCATGATGCACATGGGTTCAATGAGTAGAAAAGAAAAGCATTAAAGAAGAAGAGTACATTATACTCTATTGGCTCAATTAAGTTAATTTGGATTAAGCCACTCTTCCTCTTTCCTTAATATTTTTTTATATACAATTAGAAGACATTTATTCTCATCTTGTGCTCCTCAAGAGAGATTTACACACACACACACACACACACACACACACACACAGAGTAATATATACCTTAATTAATTTATGGGAATATATGGTGTGGGATATATAAAAATGATATATACAAAATAATATATGTACAATATAAGCTCAAGGCACGTGAAAGGAAGTGGGGATGAGTAGTGAGGTGACCTTAAATGCATATAATAGGGAGAGTTAGGTGGTGTGTCAACGTATTATCTCTCATGTGTGTGGAGAATATGTACTACTCATTTACTTAATTTGAGTAAATTGTATGTATATGTAGCAAAGAGTAATCTTAACTTAGTAGCTTAACATGCAATGAAACCATATTGGACTTTTTTATTTCCTTAATTTTAATAGATCTAGATCTATAAATAGTGGTTAAAAGATATATCAAATGCATGAATTTGTTTTATTGATGAGTCATGAGTTTTTTAATACAACGACTAGCTGGCTAGTGATTTAGCTTTTTAAACTTAATTTTTAAGTCAAAATGTTAAGCAAGAGTGTGCAATTGATACATACATACATACATACATACATACATACATACATACATACATACATACATACATACATACATACATACATATATATATATATATATATATATATATATATATATATATATATATATCCACTAAGATCATTAAGCAAGGGAATATGGGACATACATTGCTCATCAAATATTATTTTAAATATGATGAAGTGAAACTTTTTATTGACTTTTACTAACACAATTTGAAATGTTGTGCTGCATTATTTAATCCCTCATCTTATTATTACCTCCCCATAGGATTCTTTTTACTTTCCTTTCACTCCCCATTTCCAATGTCTTATACTACGAAATTCTTTTGCTTTTGTCTCTTTTCTCTTCTCATATATGTCCCAATATTTACTAGCCTAACCTATAATTTCATTTTATTTGATTACTAAATTGAATTTGGAAAAAAATAAAAAAAATTGGAATCAATATTTTAGGCACAAAAGCCACCAAATCCACATAAACTTCCAAATCTAGTTAGGATAATTAATATGTATATAGGATTTTGTCCTCTTCTTTATGTTGTTACCAACCCAATACTATAAAATAAGTAGATTGAGATGGGTATCAATTTCGAATATATCTACATTGGATGCCTTGTTTTGATAGTGATACTTATGGTGGTTATACATGATACAACTTGAAATTTATTGTAGCCTAAGTATTCATAAATTAAAACTTAGATATATATATATATATATATATATATATATATATATATATATATATATATATATATATATATATATATATATATATGAGAAGAGGTACGTAGTACTACTCTATTTAAAATTATTTCAAATGAGACAAAATGAAATTGTTTGAGCACAACTCCTCTGTCCCATAGAATATAGATCTTTAAGAAGCTCAAACCTTGTTCTCACCATTATTGTCCAAACCTTGTTCACTATTATTGTCATTTTCCTTTTTTTGTTTTTAATAATGGAATATATATGTGAGTAGATGTTAGAGTACTTGCACTCTGTATATCAAGAGTTTATTTGACAATAAGAAACAAAAAATTAGAAATAATTCCTTTTTACTTAGTTGATTTTGTTAAAAAAAAAAAACGTCCTTTTGTACTTAACCGACGATAAGAAGCATAGAGAAGTCCACTCAGCAACACATTTTACAGTATTAAATTTTCATTTATAACAAAAAAATCGAAATAATACCAAATTTCTTCTTTTAATGAGTCATTTTTTCTTTGTTCTTTTTTTTTAAAAAAAAGAAAGGAAGAATTAAATTGATTTTGCTTCCAAATTAATTAAATTTTCAGGAAGGTGAGTATTATTTGACAGTTTGATTTTGCCTCCAAATTAAATTGCACATCTCTTATGTTGGGAATTAAACTCACTTTTTTTTTTTTTTTTTTCTTTTCTTCAAGGTTTCCTTTAAATTTCCTCCTTCACAAAGTTGCCAAAACATAACCAAATTTTCAAACACAATATCCAAATTTTTTTTAAGCTAAGAAAATTAATGTTCCTAATCAGACACTTCCTTATGCTTCTTTTATGAATTAAATTAATTTTATACCTTAAAAAGAAAGAAAAATAAGAAGGGAGATGTCGGATCGTTGGCGCGAACTATTAATCCCAAAAATTCGAAGTGTTAGAAATACGCAACCAATTCACTTAAAGCGTACAGACATAGCACCTAAGGATTTCGACCGGACTCAATCCATCTGGAGCAAGTTAAATTTATTGTTGAGCCTCTTACCGTTAGATCAATTATGGACCGCAACCCTACTCAACTTATTGAGTTGATTTAACTCAACTTATTAGTCGATCTCCTGAGCATATTATTACGGAATAAAAAATTAGACTTATTTTTAATCCATAAAAATAGCCAACAACACGGAGCACAAAAGAAGTATAAACACAAGATTACAACAATCTTATGATTATTTTTGTTTCTCCGTAAGATGATGCAATTAAACCGATCGAATAGTAAATAAATATATTTTTGCAAATCACAAAGCGTTACAGTATAATTTTATACATTCTCTAATAACAAAATTTTATACATTCGAGTCCCTATTACTCGAGAATGTATACTTGATCAGACTCAAATATGGTTGATCAGACTCAAGTCAACGCTATTCATGTGATATATCAACAGTGGGCAGATCATCCATGTCAGAGTCTAAATTCCACTTTCGAGGGGATGTGCGGATAGTACAGATCTATAGGTACAGCTGAAGAAAAAGGTCTACTGATAATCAGAAATAAGAACTGCAGGTAAGTATACTGGAAATCAAGATATGACAGTAATAATCAGTCATGAAAGCGGTAAATCATATATGCTAGAAATCAAGAGATATCCACAATAATCATGCATAAGAGACTGCAAGTGATGAAAGCATGTCTACAGATAATAATACTGGAAATAAACTGAGCAACAGTACAAGTAACAGTAATGCGTCAAAGGTAGAAACCCAAGTATCCAATCATGTGCCAATATTGGTCTCATAGAACCTCAGGCAAAGCCACTGTTCGGCACCCTTTCGGCTGACATAACCTTGTCGAGGGCTCACGGGTCTATCATCAGACCACTCTACCGGTAAAGAATAAGCTCCACGGGGAGCGACCCCGGCCATGTTCGTGAAGTACAGCAGTGCATGGCAAATCATAATGCTCAATCTCACGGTCTAGTGACCGGGTAGTCGGCAACATGCCGAGATCCCAATAGGGAATCATCTGTCTATATCTATCAATCAAGATCAATCAATCATGCATATCGACAATATATCAAGAACCATCTCAATGACAGGGATATAAAAGATGATAAACAGGTATATATGATGTGTCTCAAGTAGATCAGGATCTATCGGGAATAATCATGGAGCAGGTATGCAATAATCAGGCTGATCGTGAACAAGTAATCTCAAGCACAGGTCTAATCAAGTCAGTGTCAATCAGTGGAATCATGATATGTCAAAGGGATCAGCATATGTCAAGATAGGTCATATATATAATCAGCAGGGCAATCAAAAACAGGGGTCCGACTGGACTAAAGCAACCAGAGGGCCAAAAAGCTGAGGCCCGGTTCGAAGATAACCCACCTGGATGAAGGCAGATCCTCGAACTCCCGCACAGCTACTGGGAGGCTAGTGCTGAACAACTGGGCCCTGAGGCTTGCCGGAAGCTGGCCGGAAAGCTTGCCGGAGCAACTCCTCCAAAGAGCCCTAAGCTCGGTTTGGGTGTTCTTGGTGCAACACAGGTTCAGACCTGGTACAGAGGGGAGCAGTAGTTAGCAGAGGGTCCCAGATGAAGCCCAGTCTATGTCGGGTCAGGCGCCGGCGGCCGGAGGTGGCGGCGGCCGGAGCCAAGCCCGAGATGGGTGGCTCGGGTGCAACATTTAAAACCCCATTACAGGGGGCATTCTTTCCCAAAACAAAATCATGGGAAAGAATGCCCCCTGTAATGGGAATGCCACTGCTGAAGCAATCGCTTGTCAGCGCGGACCCTCGGGTATTGGAGGTTGAAATACTTTAAACTCTCAATGATTATCATGCTCGTGGATAGTCAACGGTCCACATGAGGGACTGGAGCTGTGGAAGAAGTCGCTTGTGGTCGAGCTCGTTTAAGCATATCTCGGATGTAGATGAAATTGTGATATATGAAATACTGCCAGTAGCAACCGACTAATACTTATTCGAATCATGAAATAACCATCCGGATATGGACACAGATGGGTGGCCGCTATTCCAAGTGATACTGAATTTCACATGAATTAGGGCTCAACTGTGGTGTTGCTTAATTGTGGGCTATGTTAACTCCAGGCCCTAGCAATTTAACGCTCTTCTTATTCTTTTATCCAACGTGGGTTAATGCTCGAGGAGTATTATAGGGATATGTCGAAACTTGATTGTATATCCGAAACTTTTTTTGTTGACCAATTAATGTGAATCTCGCTAAATATAAAAACACGTACAATATATTTGCATCTGGGCAAAACACGTACAAGAATATATGTCAGAGCGGGTGATACAGATCGTGGAGGACATGCTTCGAGCGTGCGTTCTGGACTTGGGCGAAGGGTGGGCACGGTGTTTGCCCCTGGTGGAATTTGCCTACAATAATAGTTACCAGGCCAGTATTCAGATGGCACCGTACGAGGCACTGTACGGGCGCCGCTGTCGGTCTCCAATATGCTGGGACGACCTAGGTGAGCGCAAGTTTCTGGGCCCAGATTTGGTGGAGGAGACCGAAGCAAAGGTGCGATTGATTAAACAAAGGCTACTGACTGCCCAAAGCAGACAGAAGAGTTACGCGGACAACAGACGCCGAGACTTAGAGTTCATGGTGGGCGAGCATGTGCTGCTCCGGGTTTCACCCTCCAAGGGAAACCGGCGTTTCGGCATAAAAGGAAAGCTAAGCCCGAGGTACGTGGGACCGTTCGAAATCCTGGAGCGCGTAGGACCGGTGGCGTACCGATTAGCCCTGCCACCGAACCTCGAACGAGTCCACAACGTGTTCCATGTCTCAATGCTCCGGAAGTACCTGGCTGACCCCTCTCATGCCTTGCATGCCTCCACCATCGAGTTGCGAGAGGATTTGAGCGTCGAGGAGACGCCGGTGCGGATTTTGGCAAGAGAGGACAAGACGCTGCGCAACCGAACAATCCCCTATGTGAAGGTCCAGTGGAGCAACCACGACGAGCGCGAGGCGACGTGGGAACTGGAGTCGAAAATGAGGGAGTGTTTTCCCGAAGTGTTTAGGGATGTCTGTGCTTAAGTTTCGGGACGATGAAGAGGTTCGGTCTTCTGATCAACCATAAATTACATATATTCATTTCAATTACGTATATTTTGCACGGATTCCGATGCGTGACTAGTTGCCGTATCACTTAGGGTCCCGTTTCGGGAGATCCCGACATCGGATTTCAAATCCTATACGATTTGGGCCCAATTGAGGGACGGTTGAGGATCTCACTGACAATTTGAAACTCAGTAACAATTTGCATTTCAATTTTCTAAGAAATTGCTAATACGGAATTAATTATATATGCAAAAGTTCCAAAGGCCGTGTTGTACCTATGTGGTTCAAATTCTTGTGTGCAGTCCTAGACTGTTTTTCCTTTTGGCAACCGCCACACACAAGGTTTTAATTTACCTGACACCCAAGAATTTACCTGACACCCCCATTGTATGTGATTAAATTAATTATCAGGGCCAGGTAAATTATATCAGCCCATACAATAATTATAATTGCCAGGTAAATTATAATTGCCAGGTAAATTATAATTTACCTGACATCATTGTATTGAAATTTAATTACAATAAATTTCAAAATCAGACGGCTCTCAAACCTATCCGTTTTGGACATGAACTTGTATTATTTGAGTTTGATGGCCCACCCCATTGGGACAAACAAACAGGACAAACTAACAGGACAAACTAACAGGACAAACTAACAGGACGAACTAACAGGACAAACTAACAGGACAATTGATGAGAACTATTGGGACGAACTAATGTGACAATTGCTGGGACAAACTCTCCTAAAATTTAATATAACCCCACAGATTATATGATGACTTATATTGGGACACTGTGATTGGGACAAAGGCTATAATCTCGCATGCAAATAATTTTTCCAGTAAATCAATCTTCTTTTAAAATAAATATCTAACACCTTTCTACAGCTTTTAAAAAGTACAATTGCATACTTGCTTGGACATCTAGTTAGCCCTATTTATTGCTACACTATCATATTAGGATTTGAACATGTTTCATTGTTGTCCTTTGCATCCAAATGTTTGTTGCTCAAGTATGAGCAGGGGTTTGGGATAGTGTAGTCGAGATTGCATTAGATTGTAGATTTGTGGGGTATTGCGGTGACCGCGGACAGTAGGCGGTCGACCAGATGTTTATCCTTACATCAGATTGGGGTTGAGTCTGGTTCATTGCATCAGATGGGGATTGGGTTTCTGTAGTGGATGGAGTGTTTATTTTAGAATGAAACAATACTGCATAGGGCACGGTGTTTGCCCCTGGAGCAAAACAGAATCCACTCAGGGAGAGACACAGTTCAATCCGGATCGACATTCGATTTTAAACCACGGAGAGGCCATTTATTGTTATTGATATGGTGGACATGAATAACTGGAATCCTTTATTTGCGCTCATTTGGTGAATCATTTACGTAGAAATAAAGGCGTACTCATAATAAACCCAATCTGGATACCAGTAACAACTGGTGCTGCCTGCTCAGCGGAATCTGCACGCAAGGCTCGAAACCGCGGGATCGGCACGCACGGTTCGCATCCCAAAATAAGTATCAGACCGGCACACAAGGCTGGGTCCGAAAAAGAAAGCCTACCTCCGGAGTGGCACTCGAGGGGAGCGACCCACACGAGTAAAGTATCTCTGTCATCAGTATCACAAGTATCTCTGTCATCAGTATCACAGTATCTCTGTAGCACATGTCTCACAAGTATCACAATATAGCAGGACTGGATCATGACTATGATCAAAATGGGAAACTCCGTCTACTACAGAAAACCCAATCCCCAGCTGATGCAAATAAACCAGACTCAACCCCAAATCTGATGCAAGGATAAACATCTGGTCGACCGCCTACTGTCCGCGGTCACCGCAATACCCCACAAATCCACAATCTAATGCAATCTCGACTACACTATCCCAACCCCTGCTCATACTTGAGCAACAAGCATCTGGATGCAAAGGACAACAATGAAACATGTTCAAATCCCAATATGATAGTGAAGCCATGAATAGGGCTAACTAGATGTCCAAGCAAGCATGCTGTAGAAAGGTGTTAAATATTTAATTTGAGAGAAGATTGATTTACTGGAAAAATTATTTGCATACGAGATTATAGCCTTTGTCCCAATCATAGTGTCCCAAGATAAGTTATCATATAATCTGTGGGGTCGTATTAATTTTAGGAGAGTTCGTCCCAGTGGTTCTCATCAATTATCACATTAGTTCGTCCAATAGTTCTCATCAATTGTCATATTAGTTTGTCCAATAGTTCTCATCAATTGTCATATTAGTTTGTCCCAATAGTTCTCATCAATTGTCATATTAGTTTGTCCCAATGGTTCTCATCAATTGTCCTGTTAGTTTGTCCTGTTAGTTTGTCCTGTTAGTTTGTCCCAATGGTTCTCGTCAATTAAATTTTAGGGGAGTTCCAGTAATCCAAGTGAGCTTGTCAAAAATGAGGTAAGCAACAACCGCCCACCTCGAACAGCTCAAACCACACCCCAGGTAGTCTCCTGGTTGTCTACAGTCCTCAAATCCTGCAAATCAGCGCACAGCTGTTCAATATAAGTCCCAAAAGTACAATATTTGCTGTTTTTCAAACAGCACGAGAAAAGAGGAGTTTTTCACCTCTATAAATTGCTCAGGAAAATCCAAAAAAATTACGATTGCGTTCCTCGCGAAGAGTAGATCAAAATCGACTCTTAAACGCCTCGATCTGATGCTCCTATGCCAAGATAAAAATCGGAGAAGTTGACGCTATCTAGAAATTTCCACAGCAAAAGGGGGGTCAAAGAGGCCTCGGGAAACGTGCCAAAAGTGCGAAATAGAGCAAAATGATCAACACGGAAATCGAAGCCTTACCTCTTAGGAACGCGCTGTCGCAAAAATCGTCCAAAAATTCCTCCTGGTTAGCACACAGGGAATTTCCGACGGAACTGCGACGGGAAATGGGCCTAAAAAGAAAACCGTCGCAGTGCGCCGCGTCGCAGATAACTCACTAACTGTAACTCCAGAAATTCTGGAATTTTGAGGAGAGAGAGAAGAGAGAGAGGAACAACTTTTGTATAGGGCACTTTCTCTGTTTCTCTCTCTACAGCCCGCAACCCGAGGTGGAATGAGAGGGGGTGTGGGGGATGCTATTTATAATGCGCTGGGGCTCCACATAGGATCGGATCCGAACAGGAAACACCAAAACGGGCCAACCAAAACGCGCCATGTGTCCACAAAATAGGAAACAGCGGTGCAAGGGCCAATCAGAATTCGCCACGTGTCCACGTGGTGCACGTGGTTGGTCCGCGCTCCGGATTTTTCGGATCCTGTCAGCCAATAGGGGAGCACCACGTGTCACCTTCCCACGTGCTTCTAGAAGCCGGCCAGCCAATGAGGGAACGCCATGTGGCAACCCTCTTCTTCGGTGCTCCCGGTGCACGACCAGCCGTGGACCGCGCACCCGAGCCCCTGCCCGCGCCTGGCCGCTCTGCCCGCGCCGCGCGCCGCCGCCCTCTGCTGCGCTCCGCCGTGCTCCGCTACCGCGCTGCCGCCGTGCCGCCGCCCGCCGGTCGCCGCCGGTAGCCGCCGGCCGCCGGAACAGTAATTCCGGCCGGCCGGGTTACTGTTCCGGTGAACAGTACCAAGGTGCCGAAAAAATAAAGTGAATATACCATTTTGATCGTTTTCGCGCGCTGAGTCCAAATCCGCCGTCCGTTTCGCCAAATTCTCATCCGAAATTTTGCAAAAAGCTCCCAGAAAATCCCATTTGCTCCGATTTTCGCGCTAAGTCTATTTTAAATGTCTAATTTCGATTCTACAAGCTTCGTTTCACCGAATAAGCTCCCTACAGTCACTGTTTAATGTTGCACAGTTCCTGCGGGAGTCCGGATCATCACATCCTCCCCCACTAAAAAGAGTTTCGTCCTCGAAACGAGACTAAACAATAATCCTCAGTCCGATGTCTCGAATAAGTAGGGGTGAGCATTCCTCATCTCCGACTCGAGCTCCCATGTAGCCTCGCGCTCGTCATGATTGCCTCATTGGACTTTCACATAGGGAATGGCCCGATTGCGCAATTCTCTTACCTCTCGATCCAGGATTCGCAGTGGGCGCTCCTCATACCGCAAATCCTCGCTGATCTCAAGCGGCGTGAAGTCGATGACGTGCGATGGGTTGAAGACATACTTCCTTAAAGTAGAAACGTGAAACACATCATGACCACCAGCAAGCCTTGGAGGAAGCGCAAGTCGGTAGGCAACTGGCCCGATACGCTCTAATATCTCGAAGGGTCCAATGAATCGGGGGCTGAGCTTCCCACGAATGCCGAATCTCCTGATTCCTTTGGACGGCGAGACTTTCAGGAATACATGATCTCCGACTTGAAATTCTATGTCTCGTCGCCGAACATCGGCATAACTCCTTTGTCGGCTTTGGGCGGTCTGAAGATGCCGTCGAATCACTCGGACCTTCTCTTCTGCTTCTATCAAGACATCTGGTCCCAAGGTCCGCTTCTCACCCACATCACTCCAATAAAGTGGTGACCGACACTTATGTCCATACAACGCTTCAAACGGAGCCATCTGAATGCTCGCTTGAAAGCTATTGTTGTGCGCGAATTCAGCCAAAGATAAATGTCAAAGTTTATCAAAGGGCTTGGACCCAAAACACACTGGTGGTGGTGGTGGATATTTATAGGAATTCCCTCAATATCCCCCCATACCCCAAGTTTGCTCCGTACAGTGTTCAAAGTTAAATTAGAATCAGACAATCGAGTGGTACCAAATATATGAGTTTACGCGAAACTCATATATTTAACTTCTAAGCATAGATCCCCAAAGATATAATTGACAATTTGCAAAAGGTGTGCCACAAGGGGCC
Source organism: Tillandsia fasciculata (assembly GCA_029168755.2). Lineage (NCBI taxonomy): Eukaryota > Viridiplantae > Streptophyta > Magnoliopsida > Poales > Bromeliaceae > Tillandsia > Tillandsia fasciculata. Next base: position 13,719,254 of record CM054947.1, on the reverse strand, counting down.
TGAGTAGAATCAAAATTATTTAAATTATATCAGACTCCCTTACCTCTCATAATTATTCCTCGTTTAGTATACGCTTAAGTGATATAATTTAATCACTTAATAGTATCATCCGGATGAATGTGCATCATCCATCTGATTTTGAGTGTACAAATAGCATTGATTTTTTTCAAATTTTTATGGTAAAAATGTATGGAGAACCCCACAACTCTATATAAGTATAACAAGGTGATATAAATTTGAGGCTATGTATCTTGTTACAATATATTATAACCGCTTCGCACCACCATACCGTAATGATAAGGGGCTACGGGGGGGGGATGCTTCGCTCGGTATTAAGATTACTGGCCACGTATTAAGATTAAATGAGTAATCCATGATGAGAGGGCAATGGAGTGAGGACAATGGGGGCAGGCGCAAACAATTCACCCCCATATGATAACATCTTAAGGACAATGGGTAATATATATGGTAATTTAGAGTGAATCGAGAAGGGTAGTATATATATCAGGATTCTACTATAAAAATAGCTTTTCTGATAATAATAATCTCCCAGACGTTGTGCCGCCTGCCCGAGGCTGCGCCGCCGCCGCCCGGCCGCCGGGAACACTGTTCCGGCGTGAACAGTAACCCTAGCCCGAAAAAATCAAGTAAATAGTCCATCTGAAGCGTTTTCGCGCGCTGAATCCGAATTTGACGTCCGTTTCGCCAAATTCTCACTCTAAAAATTGCCGAATGCCCCCGGAAAGGTATTCTTAGTCCAAAATTCGCGCCGAGCCCGATCTTAATATCCGTTTCGCGCGAAAACACCTCTAAACATCCGACGGGGTCCCCCGATCACCCGCGTGATCCATTTTAAGTCCAAAGTCCAACACTAGTGTCTAATCGTGCCCCAAACACTTCCAACACACCGCGTAGGCCACCAATGGCCACCCCAATGCACCGCAACAGCTCTGCGGAGATCCAGGTCATCACAAAGCCCAACTCCAACTCACTTTTTGCCTTCGGGCCCTCCGCCGCTGTCCGGAACCTCCCGAACTCCGCTGTAAATCGAAAGTACACATGTCCACAGCTTTTCTCTTCAAAAAGCTCATCCGTTGAGTCGGGGTGCTCAAATCAAATACCGGCTCCAAAATTGCAAGTTCCGACTCACTCTTTACCCCCGGATCCTCCGCGTCAGTCCGGAACCTCCCGAACTTCGCTGTAAACTGAATATATACCTGTTCCAAGTGTTCCCAAATTTCCGGCGCTCCACTGTGAAGTCGGTAAATTCACGAAATCCAAACCTCAATCGGTACACTAAGCCGGAAAAGTCCCGAATCGAGCTGGGACTTCTGCGTTGATCCAAATCAACCCGGCATCAACTGTAAACTCAAATGCAACATGTCCAAGGCAACTCTCTGCTCCATGCCATCTGGTGTGGTCGGCGCGCTATCCGAAGTCCCGGTACTCTACAAAGCCCCTCAGGCTGATCCAAATTCCGAAGCTTCTAATTTCAACGCTGTCAACTTGCTTTCTGTCCCGGAAGCTTCCGCATCACTCAGAAATCTCCCGAACCCCACTGTAAACATAAAATACTCATGTCCAAAGCTTTTCCCACTCAATTAGCTCATCTGTGGGGTCAGTGCGCTCAAACCAACAATCGGGTGTTCATGCAAGAAATCCTCACTTACCAAGTCCAACTCACTTTTGTCTTCGGGGCCTCCGCATCAGTCTGAATCAACTCGAACTCCGCTGTAACCTGAAGATACACGTGTGCCAACACTTTCCACATTTTAAAAACAACCGCGGAGTCGGTTCTCTAACCAAACCAGTACCCTGCAATAACACAATGCCCCGAATTCACCAATTCAAACTGGGCTACCAAGTTCGACACTGCTAACTCACTTTTCATCCCGAAGGATTTTGCGTCAATCCAAAATAGTCTCGGACTGAATCGTGGTGCAGAGAGATCGCCTTGAGCGAGTTCCAATTGTAGATTTATCGAGGAATTCGTTTTTATTTCTATTTCTTCTCACATTTTTCGGAATGCTCTGAAGGACGGGTCCGTGATGGGATCCAGATTGACGCACTCGTCGATTTCGGATCTGCGGCAGCATTCGTTCACTCCCGAAGAATATTCTCCACCTTGCCGCGGAAGAAATGTTGACGGAGAAATGTTGACGGGACATTCGTATATTGTTTGCAATCGCTTGTCATTTTAAAATCAGATTATGCGGCAGACCCACCAACAACACCAGGGGGATGAAGCTAATGGAAAAAAAGAACAAGTATAATAGGGGGTCCACTAGGGTATATCGAAATTGTTTTGGTTTATGATATTCAGGAGTCTTACACATTAAATTATTAGTAAAAAGGAGAATTAAACTAACTGGCAATTTTGATATTCAGTTTTGGTAGTATTACCAAAAGTGTATTGCAATGAATTCTTAATACTACGCAATTAATGCTACCAATATAATCGCGTATTTGAATTAAATTATGAGAGGAATTTTAGTGTCAATTATGAAAAGCGATTGCAATCCGGATAGGTTTAAGTGATTAAATTATATCACTTAATAGTATACGCTCTGATATAAATTTGAGGCTATGTATCTTGTTACAATATATTATAACAAACAAACCGCTCTGATACCAATTGTAGAGTTATTTAGGATCCACCAGGATCTAAATAGGTACTATCAAACACCTAGAGGGGGGTGAATAGGTGTAATATTATAAAAACCAATCTCAGTGCAAAAATAAAAACCAATGCGGAAAATAAAAATCAACACACCGAGATTTACGTGGAAACTCCAATCCAGGAGAAAAACCACGGGACCAACACGCAATAACAATCCACTAAGAAAAGAAGAATAACAAGGTGATTACCGACTCCACGGACTCAAACCCCTCCTTCAACTTCTTCGGACCTTGCGCTCACCGATTGCACGTCCACTGCACACGTTCGAATCCACGAACGCCACTCGAATCCACGAGCACACGTTTCGAATCCACGAAACGCCTTTAGCACATCGAATCCACGATGCCACGTCGAATCCACGACGCAAATAGCCGATAAAGAATATAGGCTTCGATGGTGATCCTTTGCTTAGATTATCATTGAGGAACCGTAGAAGAAATCTCTAAGCAAAGACTAGATCAATTCGACAAAAGATAGATCTTGGAAGAACCGTCGAATTGACCTAAAAGAGGCTATAAAGAAGAACGATAAAAACCTAGCCTCTAGGGTTGCTCTCAAGTGTTTTCGGTATTGGTCAGTCGTTCTTGAGAAACCCTAAGTGTCTATTTATAGTTTAGAAACCTTTGGAAAGAGATAAGAATCAAAAACATACCTTATCTGGAAATTTTCAGGACGGCGATCCGGATCGGATTTACTGCGATCCGGATCGTCGTAACGAGATTGACGATTCCAGAAATCCAAGGGTTCGGGATCCGGATTGAACTTTCCGATCCGGATCGTTCATGAATTTCAGCAACATCCAATGTTCGGGATCCGGATCAGAATAGGCTTGGATCCGGATTGGATTTGCACATGAACTAATACCCTTCGGGATCCGGATTGGATCATCTGACCCGGATCCTGAACATGTCCTATGTCCAGTTTTTGATTTTTATGCAATTAAAAATTCATCCAAGTGTTTCTACACTATAAGAAAGTATTCGGATCATCAAAATTATTTAGTTAAACATACCTGATCCTTTTGAATACTTTCTTCTTGAGATTGATGTAACTGATCCACAATTCTTCATCTTCAATCTTCAAGACTCAAGACACTGAGTGTCAACTTGAGCTCTTGTTGAATCTTCTCTAAGTCTTTGATTGCTGATTGACAATTTGATCCCTTTAAGACTCCGACTCAACTTACTGACTTGACTCACGAAAAGGGCAACTACATTCCAAATGAAGAATTCTAATTTTTTGATACAATGTCGGGAACCTTCATTTGGGCCACGCGAGTCCAAGAAGGAGATCAGACTCTTGTGTTGTTGGTATGATATTCAGGAAATATTTTGATCAGACTCTTGTGTTGTTTTCTGAGGCTAGAGTATAATATCAATCAGTTGAGAAATGTAGTCTGTTTAGGGATATGTTGATCAAGTACTAACTTGAGTCCAGTTATTTATCTTGTACCTCTGAATTAGTCCAAATATGGAATTTAGACTCTGAATTAGTCCAAATATAGTCCAATAATATCGAAAGTATTAAGTTTTCTGCCGACTTAATTATTCTTTTAATTATTTATATTTTTTAAATTATATTATTTTATTAATTATGTATTAAATTTTAAAAAATTATTATTATTCTAATCGTATATCTTTTCACTCAATGACCGAAATATTTTTTTTATTAAATAATCAAAAATTAAATAATATAAATAATTTGATAGTATTCATAAAATAATATTCTAGCTATTTGACTACTATACTATCAATGGTACACACGCATGCAAGATTGTACGTCTACGCGGTCCCCACCACCAACATAATATTACATAAAAAATACTACATGTACATCAGAGTTTTTGTGATGATCCGGACTCCCGCAGGAACTGTGAAACCTTAAACAGTGACTGCGGGGAGCTCATACAGTGCATCGGAGCTTGTGGAATCGAAATTGGATATTTAAAATGGACTTGGCGCGAAAATCGGAGCAAACGGGAATTTCCGGGAGCCTTCGGCAAAATTTCGGATAAGAATTTGGCGAAACGGACGGCGAAATCGGACTCAGCGCGCGAAAACGGTCAAAATGGTATATTCGCCTTATTTTTTCGGCACTTGGTACTGTTCACCGGAACAGTAACCGCCGGCCGGAATTACTGTTCCGGCCGGCGGCGGCCGCCGGCGAGCGGCGGCGGGCGGCGGCGCACGGCGGCGGGCAGCGGCGCAGCGGCGGCGCAGCAGCGGAGCGCGGGGGAGCGCAGCGCGGGCAGGCGCGGGCAACGCGGGCAGGGGGCGCTGGTGCGCGGTCCACGGCTGGTCGTGCACCGGGTGCACCGAAAGTTCCACCTGCCACGTGGCAGCTTCCCATTGGCTGGCCGGTTTCTAGAAGCTTCTGGATGGTTGACACGTGGCAGCATCCTAAGGGCCGACATTTTCCGAAAAACCCGGAGCGCGGAGCAACCACGTGCACCACGTGGACACGTGGCAGCCTCCCAGTGGCCCTTGCACCGGCTGTTTCCTGTTTGGGCAACGCGTGGCGCGTTTTGGTTGGCCCGATTTGGTGTTTCGTGTTCGGGTCCGGATCCCGTGAGGGAATATTCCCTTTTGGCCCACTATATATAGAGGTCCCCCACCCCCTCTCTTTGCACCTCGATTTGCGGGCCTTAGAGAGAGAAACAGAAAAAGTATTCTATACAAAAGTTGTTCCTCTCTCTCTCTTCTTTCTCTCTCTAGAATCTCAGGATTTTAGGAGTTACAGATAGCAAGATATCTGCGACGCGGCGCACTGCGACGATTTTCTTTTTAGGCCCATTTCCCGTCGCAGTTCCGTCGAAAATTCACTGCGGGCTAACCAGGTGGAATTTTTGGACGATTTTTGCGACAGCGCGACCGTAAGAGGTAGGGCTTCGATTTCCGTATTGATCATTTTGCTCCGTTTCGTACTTTTGGCATAGTTTTCAAGTCCTCTTTGACCCCCCTTTTTACTGTGATGGTTTTTGGACAGCACCGACTTCTCCGATTTTTATCTTGACGTAGGAGCGTCAGATCGAGGCGTTTAAGGAGTCGATTTTGATCTACTCTTCGCGAGGAACGCAACCGTGATTTTTCTGGGATTTTAGGAGCTCATTTTAGAGGTGAAAAATTTCTCTTTTCCCGTGCTGTCTGAAAAATAGTAAATATTGTGCTTTTTGGGATTTGTATTTACACCGGTAGCGTTGATTTGCAGGAATTGAGGACTCCGGACATCCAGGAGACTACCTGGGGTGTCGTTTGAGCTGTTCAAGGTGGGCGGTTGTTGCTTACCTCATTTTTGACAAGCTCACTGGGATTACTAGAAATCTCCTAAAATATGACAATTAATGAGAATCATTGGGACAACTAATAGGACTACTAACAGGACTACTAACAGGACTACTAACAGGACAACTAACAGAACAATTAATGAGAACCATTGGGACAAATTAATATGACAAATGACAAGGACCGCTGGGACGAACTCCCCTAAAAATTAATATAACCCCACAAATAATATGACGACTTATATTGGGACACTGTGATTGAGACAAAGGCTATGATCTCGCATGCAAATGACTTTTATTCAGTAAATCAATTGTTTTAAACCTTTGACTCTATTTTACAACTTTTAAAAATAAAGACAGTTGCATGCATGCCCGGACATCAGGTAAGGCCACTATTCATTGCTACACTATCATATTGGGATTCGAACATGTTTCATCGTTGTCCTTTGCATTCATATGTTGTTGCTCAAGTATGAGCAGGGGTCTGGGATAGTGTAGCCAAGGTTGTGCTAGATTGTGGACTTGTGGGGTATTGCGGTGACCGCGGATAGTAGGCGGTTGACCAGATGTTTATCCTTGCATCAGATTGGGGTTGAGTTTTGTTTATTGCATCAGTTGGGGATTTGGGTTTCTATAGTGGATGGAGTTTCCCACTTTGATCATGGTCATGATCCAGTCCTGCTATATTGAGACATGTGCTACAGAGATGCTTGTGATACTGATGACAGAGATATTTTACTCGTGTGGGTCGCGCCCCTCGAGTGCCACTCCGGAGGTGTGCTTTCTCGGACCCAGCCGTGTGTGCCGGTCTGATACACCCGGGGTAAGCTGAAAATATAGATCCTAATTTTAGAATGAAACAATTTCGATATATCCTACAGCTTCGCAAAAATTAGAATGAAAAATACTGCATAGGGCTGCTTAGAAGATATGCTAGGTTTTCTGAAATATTACAAATAGCGAAAACTGCCAGGCTCAATGTTTTGGATTCATATATCATAACTAATTCTATTATCTATGACTTCTTGATCGTGCCATTAACTCCAATCTATACCTTCTTGTGTTAAATACTGCATTGGAGAAATTATCTGTGGAGGTTTTCCCTTTCAGCATGGATATATAGGATTATCCTTATGGAGAAACTCATATAATTTGCCACCATGGATGTGTATGAAACAACCATATTTGATGTGTGTTATGGTTCCGTCAAATACATGGATTCAGATATGTCACGGGAACACAAGAAGGTATAGATTGGAGTTAATGGCACGATCAAGAAGTCTAAGCACTTCTCCACGAGCTTCATATACACGGGAAATTTCGAGCGCGCACAGTGCTTAATTTTCTTGACATAATCTTAAAGAATGTGATGAGTCCCTATTTTATAATTTTATACATTCTCGAGTAACAAAATTTTATCCGAAGTCGAATCCGAATGGAATGAATTTAAAATTTATACCAAATTTATGATTAGAGAGGAATTTAAGATTATCTCTTAGACAAATTTGGTATAGTGGATTATCTCAAAATTTATGTATACTCCTCGAACAAATTTGGAGAGATATATAGGATTATCTCTCAGCGTTAGAAGAGCTTAGAGAGGAATTTAAGATTATCTCTTAGACAAATTTTGAATTTTTTAAATTAGATGTCACCAGGGTTCAGTCTACATTTGGGTCTGGCTTCGCCAAGGGGAAAATATGGAGCGTATGATGAGGTTGCTTGAGCAGAGGACATCTTCAGCAGCGCCCCCAGTAGCGACTTCGTCGACCTCGTCACAGATCGCTCCATTGACAGAGGCAGAGCAGAGGGAGCTCACCGACAGGCTAGCTTATATCAACCAGTTCCATCCCCCACGATTTTCAGGGCAGAGTTCAGAGCCGTGGGATGTTGAGAATTGGATCGCGGCAATGGAGAAATTATTTGAGAACCTCTTCATCAAGGATGAGCACCAAGTACATTTGGGGGCGAACTATTTGGAAAAGGACGCCGAGATTTGGTGGCGTTGTCACGCCCAGAGTGTAAACCAGAACCCGGGCCCGTTTACAGATCCGCCGTATACACGGAATTTCCCGTGTATATGAAGCGCTGGTAACCTGCTCAAATATAGATGATATAATAAAAGAGCATAAACAGAGCTAAACTACAACTAATACATCTCAGATAAAGCAGTAAGGTAAAGTGCAGAAGTAAACTCTCAATAATACAAATGTCTCTCCTAGCTCACTAATCAAATACAACCAGCTGGCCGAAGCCAGACCCAAAAAAAATGAAAAGTAGAGTATCTGAGAGTATCGGGGTACATCTAGTAACTGAACTGGTGTCTGGGTAGACCGCTATCTAATCTGCGATCCTCTTACCTCGGTCCGCTGAGGAGGGGCCCGCAACTGCCGCAGACGACTCTGCAAAACAAAGGGGAAGAAAAGAAGAAAACAGTGGGGAGTGAGAACTACTATAGAGCAGTAGCCTCCTCCTAGTGGGTAAACCTCAACTCAAATGTGCCCACTAGGACTACAAGAGGCGAAAAAAGGTGAACAAAGGTGGTAAGCTGTAAATAGGACTGCTGATGATGTGTAGAGCTACCACTACATGCCTCTAAAGAGCTAACTGAAAGTATAGCTATGTGTATGCATCAGAATGTAAATGCCTGCCTGTCTAGGCCCAATAGATACCCAGTAAGCACAGGTACTGCCTGCTCTGCCTGCCAAATCGGGTATGCCAGCCTACGCATAACACCGATAGGGGATGAGAGTCTCAAGGACTCGAAGTCTGTAAGACGCACACTCCGGAGTGGCACTCGAGGGGAGCGACCCACACGAGTCAAGTGCCTCAGTAACAAGTATCAAAGTCAGCAGGACTGGATCACGACACTGATCTAAGTGGAAAACCCATCCACTAAAAGAAACCCAAATCTTCCATCCCAATCTGATGCAATAACCACTGTCCGGTCAACCGCCAAAGATCCGCGGTTGCCGCCATGCCCTGCCCTCACAGCCTGCCTGTCCCAAAACTCACAACTGTCTGACTACACTATCCCAGCCCCTGCTCGAACCTGAGCGCACTAACCCCCAAATCTAGATAAAAGGAGAGAATATAAAAGCATGGTTTCTCCTAAGTCAGTTCCAACATGATAGTGTAGCAGAAAAAGGTGGCTTAACTACGTGACCATTCAAGCATGCAAAGTCCTTTATTACTACTAAAACATGGTTCAAGTATTCTAGTTCTCACAAAGTAGAGGTACGCCGTTTAAATAAGCTTCCATTTTACTAAGTTGCCCCAAGTTAGTTTATGTATATGTAAAAGCGGTCCCATCCTGTATATGCATTCTGTCCATTTTCAACAAGACTAATCCCATGGTTTTAGGCGACATATTGTTTGCAAGAATGAACCATTAATTATCACTTAGTCCTTTTGAAGTCACAAAATCTAGTTATAAATCCAATTCTCTGATTAGCATGCCAGATTCATTTTACCGGTTCTTTTAGCAATGTAATAAAGAAGCAACTCAAATAGGCCTAGCGGGGACATCACAAATGGGAGGTTAACAACGGTACCCACCTCGAGCGCTAAATCCGGTCCTCGAAGGCTAAGTCCGCGCCCGATCCGAAAATCCCGCAACACTGCACTATAAGTCCCAAAGAATGCACACATAATTACTATCCAAGTTTAATCTAAAATCTGTCCCCCAAAAATCAGTTTAACAGTTCAGCCATTTTCACCTGCGAAACGTGCCCAAGAAATTCCCAGAAAAATACTTCTGCGATCTACGCGACGACCCGGTCGAAACAAGTACCTGCACGTTTTCCCATGATTTTTCTATGCTGAGAACCAAAATCGACAAGAGAGCCATCCCGAAGCAAGTCGATCGTAAAAACTGAATCTGAAAGTACCGTAAACAGAGGCTTCTCACCTTCGGGGAAAATTCAGACAATTCCAAGAAAATTTGGGGAGATTCCTTGCGATGCGTAGATGCAAAACACCTGTTGAATCACTCCAATCCGAGGTCTGTGCGCGAAGTTATCACCAGAACAACACAGTGCTGTCCAAAATTCCACCCCAGAAAATGAGGTCACAAGATGATCCGAAAAACCCAAGAAAACCTCAGAATGGGAAAAACCAGTAACCACGGAAAACGTATCCCTACCTGTCGTGAAGACGATGGCACAAGAATCGCTGAAAAATACTGCCTGGGTAGCTCGGGAGAGCTAAAACACTGTCGCTGCGCCGAAGAAGAACCCAGGAATGCAACGTCGCGTCGCGCCGAAAAATCCAAATCTCGAAGTCCGTGCCACCACAAATCCTCAAACTTCACCAGGAGATGGAGAACTCGAAGGGGAGAAACTTTGCTGAAGACACCTTCGTGAGATGAGGCTCGGAAGTGGTGGAAAAAGCGAGAAGAATGGGGCTCGGGCTGAATAAATAGGCCACTCAAAAGAAACAATTGGGGAAATTACCTCTGGGTCCCCACTTTCGGGCGCCCGAAAGTTTCCGGGCGCGCACAGTGCGGCCCGGCCCAAACTTTCGGGCGCGCATAGTGCGGCCCGGCCCAAAGCTGAACCAAATAACAATTGGTAGCAATGTGGTAGTTATCCTTGACATGGCCAATGAGATTTTCTACCAGTATATCCGTAAGTTTATATGGTAGTTAATGAGTTTCAATATAACCTTTACTTAATATATTAGGATCCAATGGACGCAATTTATGTGTTTCTGTGGCGGGGCCATCAATTATCGTATGCTAGGTTTTCAGATAGAATAAGTTGAGGAATACTGATTGACCAACTCTCAAGGGGCCCAAGTCAACTCTATGAGTTTATTTAGGAATGGGCGTCGTGGCTAGATTAGTGCATTGAGATGATTGAGACTCGATCTCCCATGTAGCCTCGCGCTCGTCATGATTGCTCCATTGGATCTTCACATAGGGAATGGCCCGATTGCACAATTCTCTCACCTCTCGATCCAGAATTCGCAGTTGGCGCTCCTCATACCTCAAATCCTCGCTGATCTCAAGCGGTGTGAAGTCGATGACGTGCGATGGGTCGAAGACATACTTCCTCAAAGTAGAGACATGAAATACATCATGGACACCAGCAAGCCTCGGAGGAAGTGCAAGTCGGTAGGCAACTGGCCCGATACGCTCCAATACCTCAAAGGGTCCAATATATCGGGGGCTGAGTTTTCCACGAATGCATCTCGCTCTGGGTTTCCAAATCAAAACCCGGAATGGAAAGGCATTAATCATTAACAGTATGCAATCCGGGAGAGTCTGAGAGGGCAATTATCACATGAAGGAGATCAGGTAATTCTAATTGATATCAGGATTCTAATTGATATCGCCAGAAAACGGTAAAAAGTCCGATAATTGCCTGGGCATAAGGTGGTGTATCCAAAAACACAGTATGTTTACAGGCTTGAGAAACTAGGGTTAATAGGTCGGGTTATGGCTATATGTACACTAGCCATAAGGGACTTGGATATGCTTAGAAGTAAAATTCTATATAGCTACATCAATCGTCAATGCCGTGCCGTACCTGTAACAAACCCGACCACGTCGGACAACTAAACCGACGGGTCGCACCGTACCTGCAAAAACCCGACCACGTCGGACAACTAAACCGACGGGTCGCACCGCTCGCACCTCGGCGCCTCAAACCCCACAACTAATAAGGGGCCCCACTATGTCACCTCGTGGGTATACACGGGTCATAGACCACTTTTCCGGAAAAGCGCACCCTTTGCGGTGGCCAAACCGCGGGTGCGCGTGCTGCAGCCTCGAGCCAAGTAACCATAACCACCATCATGTTAGCATCATAATATATAACAAAAGTAAAACGACAACATGTATAATTAAAAGGGTTGGACCTTTGAGTAGATCGCCGGTCGAAGGCCCCTCTCGAAACATCGCGCCTTGTCCCACTCGTTGCGCACCACGGTGGGTAAGCAACTAACGATGCGAGAGAACTCGCACTCGTATTCTTGAACTGAGCGGCTTCCCTGGCGAAGATTTCTGAAGTCATCCTCCATTTGTTGCTTCGCACTGTCGGGGAAGTATGTGGCGAAGAAAAGCTCCTTGAATTCTTCCCACGATGGCTCCGGCAACGCCATCCCAGCCCTTCTCTCCAATTCTGCTTTCCACCAACGGTGTGCCACATTGTCGAGGTGGGGAACCGCCACAGTAACAAGGTCCCGCATCGGCACCCGAAGGGTTAGGAACATTCGCTCCATGGAGTCAATCCACGACTCCACCACATACAAGATACAGAACTATCCTATCCGTTTAATAATAAATTGCGTAATGATAAGCAATTTAATCACATACAATAAATTCAAAATCAGACGGCTCTCAAACCATTCGCATCATTGTATTAGATTAAATTATATCCGCTCTAAAACGAATAATTATATCCGCTCTGAGAATGTGTAGAATCAAATCAATGATATAATTTATTCCTCTCATAATTATGAGAGGTATTAGATTAAATTATTGTAGGTAATTTATGATATGATTAAATTATATCATTGTATGTGAAATTTATTTCTCTTATTATCAGGGCCATACGCATCATTATTAATAGTATAGTGTATCTGATTGGGTTATAGGAATGGCGACATGGTGCTTCTGCAATCCGGTTCGGTCTTCTGATCAACCATACTTGCACCCCCTAGAAATGAATAAGAGGGCTATTTATAGGTTAGAAACCCTAGGAAGAATATGCGGATCAGAAACAACCTTTTCTGGAAAGAAATCCCGACGGCGATCCGGATTGGATTTGGCGATCCGGATTGCAGAAGCACAAAAGACGGTTTCCAGAAAATTGCTTGTTCGGGATCCGGATCGTAGTCCCCGATCCGGACTGTTCATACAGTTTCACCAAAACACCATGTTCGGGATCCGGATTGCAGTTCCCGATCCGGATGCAAGTAAGAAGGTAAAACTGCTGTTTCTGTATGAACAGTCCGGAGCGAGCGGAGAAGATCTACTAGGAGCGTATGGTAAGAGGTTGAGTCGTCAGTGAGTACGCTATATCACCTTGTACGTGTGTTAATTCTAGTGGATTTCGCCGTGTTATCGGTCCCGTGGTTTTTTTACTCCGGTTTGGAGTTTTTCCACGTAAAAATCTTGCGTGTACTTTTATTTTTCCGCATTGGGTTTATTTGCGCAATGATTTTTGAGTGTTTATTGTTTACACCTATTGTTTACACCTATTCAAAAATCATTGCGTGCTATTCAGAAGCCAAACGCACACGTACAGGTTACGGGACCAGTACGTGTTTCAAAGATACTACGTTTCTCAAATCCAATAAATTGGAACTTTGATCAAATTTCTTTTGAAACGCTTCTCGAAGGTTCCCTAGAACTCTCAATCCCCCACCGAACAAGACCCTGCCACCAAAGGCTCCATACACAATCCCACAAATCGGGGCAACTCATCCGCCAAAACTGGCTCACTCTTTCAATGCAATCCCACAGCTTTCCCTGCTGTCAACTGTCCACCCTTCCTCGGTGCCCCAGCACTAAACGTCGGCACGGAGGGGCTACTCACTAGTCCGACAACTGTGCCACTGCACTGATCCGACAACTGCGCCACTGTGCTGATCCGACAACTGTGTCACCGCGCTGCTCCGACAACTATGTCACTGCTCCGACAACTGCGCCACTGTGCTGATCCGACAACTGTGTCACCGCACTGCTCCGATAGTTGTGTCACTGCTCCGACAACTGCGCCACTGTGCTGATCCGACAACTGTGTCACCGCACTGCTCCGATAGCTGTGTCACTGTTCCGACAACTGTGCCACTGTGCTGATCCGACAACTGTGTCACCGCACTGCTCCGACAACTGCACCACTGTGCTGATCCGACAACTGTGTCACCGCACTGCTCCGACAACTGCACCACTGTGCTGATCCGACAACTGTGTCACCGCGCCGCTCCGACAACTGCACCACTGTGCTGATCCAACAACTGTGTCACCGCGCCGCTCCGACAGCTGCACCACTGTGCTGATCCGACAACTGTGTCACCGCGCCGCTCCGACAGCTGCACCACTGTGCTGATCCGACAACTGTGTCACCGCGCTGCTCCGACAACTGCACCACTGTGCTGATCCGACAACTGTGTCACCGCGCCGCTCCGACAGCTGCACCACTGTGCTGATCCGACAACTGTGTCACCGCGCTGCTCCGACAACTGCACCACTGTGCTGATCCGACAACTGTGTCACCGCGCCGCTCCTACAGCTGCACCACTGTGCTGATCCGACAACTGTGTCACCGCGCCGCTCCGACAGCTGCACCACTGTGCTGATCCGACAACTGTGTCACCGCGCTGCTCCGCTGATCTGCATCCAACACTCCTACCCTTCGGGTCCGGAGCCCCCCCCCCCCCCAGACTCCAATCTGGGTATCCGGCCCGAAACAACCAGCTCAGGCCCAACTGCCGCACCAAGGTGCACTCGGGTCAGAGCCCCAACGTCGGGGAGACACCGCTCACCACGACAAAACCGCAAATCAACACACCCCAAACATTCGACCCAATCTAGCGAAAGTCAAAGGCATCCCCCTATTTTTGTAACGTTATGTTGTCTGCAGCCAACATAACTGTCCCACAAAAATAGGGTATGCCGATCCCTCTTCACTCACTGGAAGAGTCAAAACCAAATCACCGACTTTCGCTAAAAGTCACGCCTCTCACGCCCTAACATCCTAGGGTCCGCCCAAAAGCCTAGGGTTTCCTAAGTCCCAACTGACCTATCCCTAAGCTCTGATACCAACTTAATCTGTCACGCCCCGGGTGTAAACCAGAACCCGGGCCCGTCTACAGATCCGCCGTGCACACGGTATTTCCCGCGTACACGAAGCGCCAAACCTGCTCAGATATATAAGAGATAATAATAAATGAGCAATAAAAACAGAGCTGAACTAAAACTAATACATCTCAGACTGAAGCTGGAAATAAAATACAATACATCTGTATAAATGATACATCTGTCTCTCCCAGCTCACCAAAAATAAATACAACCTGCTGGCAAAAGCCAGTCCCAAAGTAAAAGTACAACCGTCTGAGGAAACACGGGTACTCCAACAGTCCAGCTAACACGCTCAACCTGCCTCGAAGTCTATCTACTCAGCCGTCCTCTCTCCTCGACCCGTCGCTGAAAACTCAGCAGCACCGCAGAAGACACTGCAAAACAAGGGAGAAGAAAAAGAGAAAAGAAGAATGGGGGTAAGACTACCAGTAAACCAGTAGCCTCCCCTAGTGGGTAAAACCTCAAATCCTGACACACCCACTAGGTCTACCAGAGGCAAAAAGGAAGGAAGTGTGGTAAGCAATGATGACTGCCGAAAACAGGAAACTACCACTACTATGCCTCTAATATGCCAAGCTAAAGAGATAGCTAACTGTATGCATCAGAACATAAATGCCTGCCTGCCTAGACCCAATCGATACACCAGTGAGCACTGGTACTGCCTGCTCTGCCTGCCTGCCTGCCTGCCAAATCGGGTATGCTGGCCAACGCATAACACCGATAGGGAAAAGAGAGTCTCAAGGACTCGAAGCCTGTAAAACGCACACTCCGGAGTGGCACTCGAGGGGAGCGACCCACACGAGTATAATGCCTGGGTAACAAGTACCAAATCAGCAGGACTGGATCATGACTCTGATCAAAGTGGGAAAACCCATCCACTAAAAGGAGACCCGATCTCAACCCGATGCAAGATAAACAAATAGTGGGAAACCCCATCCACTAGAGACCCGATACCCAATCTGATGCAATAACCACTGTCCGGTCAACCGCCCAAGGTCCGCGGTTGCCGCAATACCCTGCCATCAAGCCTGCCTGTCCCAAAATCCAAGATTCACAATCGGGTAGAATAATCGATATCCGGTCAACCGCCTACTGTCCGCGGTTGCCGCAATAACCCCCAAGTCCGACATCAAGTACACCCTGTCTCTGACCCCAAGGTCCCGGCTACACTATCCCCAAACCCCCGCTCGAATCCGAGCAACATGACTCGAAAGTCTAAATAAGAAGGAGAAAGAAAGCAATCATGGTTTCTCCTAAGTCAAATCCCAATACGATAGTGTAGCAATAAAAGATGGCCTATCTAGATGTCCATACAAGCATGCAAGTGTTCTCAAGGAAATATAATTAAAGGCATTAATCATTAACAGTATCCACCTACGCATGTCATCTACCCTCAAGTAGTACCGTCAACAGGATAATCAAAATAGTCCAACATAAATATTCCATTCCACATGCAAGGTTAACCGCTATCAAAGCAACCCTATTCCCACACTGGCATGCATAAACCCAACCCCAATCATGATTAATCAAGATGTCGAATAAAGGGGATCACTCCAATATTCCTAGTGAGCATGTCAAAATAGAGGTAAGAAACAACCGCCCACCTCGAACGCTAAATCCTGATCCCAACAGCGAAGTCCGCGCCCGGTCTCAACGATCACCACGGTTGTCACGCCCCGGGGTCAGAACTGTACCCCGGGCTCGCCAACAGATCCGCCGCCCCTACAGGAAGCCCCGTAGAGACGTAGCGTCAAACCTGCAAAATTAGATTAACTATACCAACAAATATCAGAGCAGTAAGGAAAAACTAACTATGAACAGAAATAATACAGTCTCTCACAATATATACAACATATCCTCACCTGAATACAAAAGTCTCTCAAAGAAAGCAGAAAAGTACAACTCGATACCTCACTACATAACTCTCAAACCTGTCACAACCAAAATATAGGGGTACCTCTATAACACACTGAAGCTGAAGGGGAAGAGATCTATCTCGCGACTCCCTTACCTCGATCTGAAAGAGCAGGATCAGCAACAGGTACCGCAGGAACTGGAGCTGGAGTCCCTGGGGAAAAGACACCACGACGGGTGTGAGAACTACCTCCCACAGTAGTTCTCAGTGGGTGCCGCCAACAAGCCCGACGGTCTGCCCACTAAGTCTACTAGAGGCATAAAGTAACAAAAGAAATGCAGTATGAAAAGCTGGAAAGTAAATATCTACTGCTACTATGCCCCTATCTACAATGCTCAAAGGGAGGAACAGGATGACGATATGCCACAACTGACACTCAACTCAGGATACCCAATCCAAACTGACTGCCACAACGGGCTCAGTCAAACCTGCGCCTACCTACTACTGTAGGTGTATCCGGTACTCCAACCCGGTATATAGCTCAATCTCAAGCCGGTACTACAACCCGGTCTCGCCTACTCCGGAGTGGCACTCGAGGGGAGCGACCCGCTCGAGTCAAACAACTGCGCAACACTGTCCAGCACAAAGGTGGCACATGCAGGCTATGATCTAATCACTGTCTCACTCACTGGCTAATACTTCACACTGTCACTATCACTATCACTATTACTATCTCAATGATGAACAATCTACAGACTGCTACCAATACTACTCGGTCCCCAGACACGAGTACAATGCAACATAGCTACTAAACCTCCCAACCCGCGACCCGGGGAAAAATCACAGTGTCAGAACGACAAGGGTACAACCACTGGGGGAAAGCTAAGGTGATGAGCAAATCTGAAAACATGTTCACCCTTTTCTGTAGTCTAATTGTGCATGAATAGATAATTAACTGACAATAAAGCTAAGTTGAGTTTTCATGATTTAAGAGTTCAAACACTGCTAGTGGTCCAATGAAGTCATCAGATTTAACATCTATCAACTGTGGGTACTAACATTCAGTTTGCATAGATTAAACAGCTCATATACTATCTTGCATGCACTTATAATCATAGAATTAGAGTGCAGTCCATAGGTATTGAGAGCAGGATCACCCACCTGATCGCGCTAACTGTCCGGGACGGTACAGATAAACAGTCCAAAGATCGACAATCTCCCAAATCCACAGTGTAGAGAGCACAGAAAAGTGCCCTTACAGTCCTGGGTACAATAACACATCTCAATTATACACAATTCATACACACAACTACTATTCCAAAAATCTGCAAACAAGGTTACTGTTCACACACGAATTTCACCTGAAAATAAGTTCCACGAAATTCCAATAAAAATATCACGACGATCCTCGCGAAGAGTAGATGTCGATAGGCTCTTGAATCGTCGAATTCCGATGTCCGGTTGAGAAGATAAAAATCCGCGAAGTGAGTGCTGTCCAGAAATCTCACAACAAAACAGCGGCTCAGAAATGCCTCGAAATCCGTGCCAAAAACCCAAATCCAGGCAAAACACTCAACACGAAAATCGAAGGTTTACCTCTCGTGAATCCAACGCCACAAAAATCGCTGAAATCGGATATCGGGGTAGCTCTGTGGAATTTTTAGACTGAAATGCGACGATAACGGGCCTCCAATAGAAATCCGTCGCTCCGCACTTCGAGGCAGAAAACACAGTCGTCACGGCTTCCAGATTTTCTGAAACTTCACCAAGAGATTCCCAAGAGGAAGAGGAAGAACTTTGGTAAAGGGAGCAATGGCTAAATCTTCTCGGAAAGGGCTCAAAAACGCAGCCCAAGTGACCTATTTATAGGCCCCCAAAGAAAAGAAGCCCAAAAAGCCAACTTTAACACTTTCGGGCCCAACTTTCGGGCGCCCGAAAGTTTTCGGGCGGCTACAGTAACGGGCCGGCCCGTTACTGTGCGCGCCCGAATCTCCCTCAGGCCGCCACGTGTCCAAACCGTACGCCTCCTGCACCCGGCGCACGACCCCGACCACTGCCGCGTCGCCACGTGTCCCGACCGGACGACGTGCACCCGTGCGCCCGACCAACCACGGGGCGCCACGTGGCAGCCCCCATGCCGACCTGGTCAACGCGCACGTCGCGCGACGTGCGCGGCCGCGCCGCCGCCGGACCCGGGTCGGGCACGCGTCCCGAGGCACCGCCTCAGCCGCCGCCGCCGCGTGGACCGGGTGCACCAGAACCAGCCAACCACACAACGCCACGTGTCCCTCGGTTCACCGTGCACCAAAGCCAAAATTTCCGTGGACCGCGCCTGCTGAACCGACCAACAGGAGAGCGCCACGTGTCCCATCCGTACGGTGCACGACCCCGCGGTGGACCGCGCGCCTGCCCGCGCGCCCGCGCGCCTGCCCGCGCCGCTCGCCGCCTGCCCGCGCCGCTCTGCCGCCTGCCCGAGGCTGCTCCGCCGCGCTCCGCCGCCCGCCGGCGGCCGCCGGCGCCTCTCCGGCCGCCGGAACAGTACCCCTTGCCTCGATTTCCGTGTTTTCGCGTCCGGGCTCCGAAAAATTCAAGTAAATAGTCCATTTTGCTCGTTTTCGCGCGCTGAATCCAAATCCGAGGTCCGTTCGGCCAAATTCCGCTTCTAAAATTTTCCAAAATTCCCCGGAAAAGTAAACTTGATCCAATTTCTGTTCCGGTTCCCATTCTTGGCTCCAATAAGCGCGCAAACACCTCATACAACCAAAATGGACTCCCAGAGAAGGAAACAAGCCCCAATTTCACCAGAAACTCAAATCTGGAGCCCGACACGCACACCCACACACCCAAAAGCCTCCAAGCCAACAGTAAACCCTGTCGTGGGGATCCGGGTCCTCACAACGGTACTGCACAAAATACCCCAAAAGAACAAGCACAATTAATGAACCATGCTCACACCAAAATCTGTCCCAATTACAACCAGTCCACAGTTTAGCCTTTTTCAGCTGCGAAACGTGCCCAATAAACTCCCAGAAAAATACCACAGCGATCTACGCGACGAACCGGTCGAAACGAGTACCTGCACGTTTTCCCACAATTTTTCTATGCTGAGAACCAAAATCGACAAGAGGACCACCTCGAATAATATTTTCACCCAAAAACTGTGCTACAAGGTTCTGTAAAAAGGGGTTCTCACCTTCAGGGAAATTCCACAAAATTCCACAAAAATTCAGAGAGATTCCTTGTGATGCGTAGATGCAAATCCCCTTTTGAATCGCCTCAATCCGATGTCCGGTTGTGGAGATATCGCCGAAATACCGAACCGCTGTCCAAACTCCATCACAGCAAAATGGGGTCACAAGATGATCCGAAAAACCCATGAAAACCTTGGAATGGGGAAAAACCAGTAGAAATAAGAAACGTAGCCCTACCTGTTACGAATCCAACGGCGCAAAAATCGTGAAAATAGGAGGTCGGGGTGAGTCGGGGGAGCCTGAACACTGAAATGCGACGAATCGGGTTGCCGGAGAATGATCGTCGCGCCGCGCCGGAAAAATCCCCAACCTCGGGATCCGTGCCTCCTAAATTCCTCAAACTTGACAGGAGTGTTCCTCTCTTCATGATGAAGATTTCATCTTCTCACTCCTTGAGAAGATGAGGCCTCTATGATGGAGAAAATAAGCCTTGAATGAGCCTCAGATTCCCTCAAAGCCACAGCCAAAACCAACATTTCGGAAAATTACCATTGTGTCCCATGGAACAGGAAACACCGAAATTGCCCAGTAACATGCCGCCACGTGTCCACAGAACACAAAACACCAATACCCTGCCAATGAAATTTCGACACGTGGCCCACCCGACCGAGCCTGCCCGCGCGCCCGGTCGCGTCAGTTGCCCCTGCCCGCACAGTTGACCGACCAATAGGGGATCGCCACGTGTCAACCTTACTGTTCGGTGAACCCGGTGCACAAAATCCCGTGGACCGCACCAACCAAAACCTGCCACGTGTCACGTCCAGTGCACCATGGACCATGAGCCAACCAGAGAATTCCGTGGACCGCGTGCTGTGGACCAGCCAACCACCTCATGCCACGTGGCACCGCCTCGGTGCACGCCCGCCGCGTGGACCGGCCGCCTGCCCGCGCCCCCGCCGCGCCTGCCCGCGCCCTCAGCGGCTGCCCGCGGCCGCGCGCCGCCTGCCCGAGCGCCCTCCGCCGCCTTCCGCCGCCGCCCGCCGCCGCCGGCCGCCGCCGGCGATCGCCGGAGTTACTGTTCCGGCGGTGAACAGTAACCCGAGCCCAAAAATGCAAGTAAATAGTCCGTCTGAAGCGTTTTCGCGCGCTGAATCCGATTTTGACGTCCGTTTCGCCAAATTCTCACTCTAAAAATTGCCGGATGCCCCCGGAAGAGTATTCTTGGTCCAAATTTCGCGCAGAGCCCAATCTCAATATCCGTTTTGCGCGGGAACACCTCTAAACCTCCGACGGGGTCCCCCGATCACCCGTGTGATCCATTTAAGCCCGGAGTCCATCACTCGTGTCCAAATTGGCGCCCGAACACCGCCGACATGCCCCGTAGGCCTCCAGAAGCTGCCGGTCACCCTGTAAAAGCCCCAAATACCTCCCGCACACCGCGTAGGCCTCCAATGGCCACCCCAGTGCACCGCAACAGCTCTGCGGAGATCCAGGTCATCACATCCTCCCCCACTAAAAGAAAGTTTCGTCCTCGAAACTAAAGTCATTCCTCAACACGGCATCTCAACCGACAAGGGGTAAATATCCGTCATCCACCACTCAAGCTCCCAAAACTACCAAATGCCTCAACCAGAGACACGATGTAATCCTTGGGTCTCTAACCAGAACGAAACAAAGGGGGAACACTCCAGAGGACCACGCCACCTCAACTAGGTACAGCTGGGCCAACTGCTCGGCCATCAAGTAGTCTGCACCGGTACAAACATCTGCTCCTCCCAGGGCCTCAGATAATCCAACCACGAGTCCATCGGCACAAACGCTCGATCCAAGTACCTCCGTACTCCCGAGGCACCCGATATAAGTCCCCCAACTGATCCCGTAACCTCTGATCTCAAATCCAATAAATTGGAACCTTGACTCAGAGTCCTTATTGACACTACTGTGAATGGCTGACCACGGGATTGTGTATGAAACACGTACTGGTTCATTATTGTGGGGTCTGATTTGGGATTCGGCGTCGGGTTGTCGGCAATTGTATCTTGTTTAAAATAAATATCTAATTGTGCTAACATGGTGTTCCTTGTGGTTATTGTTGAGTATGCATGTTAGCGGGTTACCTTCGATCACACATGTTGCTGTTTTACTTTTAATTATACATGTTGCCGTTTTACTTTTGTTATATATTATGATGCTAACATGATGGTGGTTATGGTTACTTGGCTCGAGGCTGCAGCACGCGCACCCGCGGTTTGGCCACCGCAAAGGGTGCGCTTTTCCGGAAAAGTGGTCTATGACCCGTGTATACCCACGAGGTGACATAGTGGGGCCCCTTATTAGTTGTAGGGTTTGAGGCGCCGAGGTGCGAGCGGTGCGACCCGTCGGTTTAGTTGTCCGACGTGGTCGGGTTTTTGCAGGTACGGTGCGACCCGTCGGTTTAGTTGTCCGACGTGGTCGGGTTTGTTACAGGTACGGCACGGCCCGTCGGTTTAGTTGTCCGACGGGGCCAGGTATTACAGGTACGGTACGGCCCGCCGGTTTAGTTGTCCGACGGGGCCGGGTATTGCAGGATACAGGGGCACAGGTTATCTCTCCACGCTTGGGAGGGGGGTTACTCCGGTTTGCTTTACGGTTTGATTTACTACTTTTCCTGCTCTATTGTTATTATTCGTCACTGACTTCCCATATCGTGACAGGGTCCAGACGGGGGGAGCGGTAGGCGACGGTGAGGAAGGGGCAGGAGCTTCTGGGTCGCTGGGGACCCTGGACTGTATTTCCTCTTTCATTTTTACATTTCATTTACGTTTGTAGTTATTTGTGAGGTTCTCGATACCCTCGTGGGGTCGGTGTGGATGTCGGCATGGTTTACTTTTGGTTCTCTTCTCATGCATTTATTTTCCCTTTGTTCCTGTTGGCCGTTTGAAAAAAAAAAAAAGAAAAACAAAACCAAAGAAAAGACTGCGAAAACCGTTTTTAAAATTTAAGTGTCGTGTGGGCACCGATTTCAAAACCCTGTGGATTTTATGGACTGCGAAAATGAATTTCAAAACCCGAGTGTCGTGTGGGCACTGTTTTCAAACCCTGTGGATTTATGCTGTTTTCGAAATGCGTTTTCAAAATCTGAGTGCCGGGTAGGCGCTCTTTCAACGACTGTGGATTTATCCTTTCAAACTGATCGGCCGTGCATTTTAATAAATTATGGTACCTAGTTGTGTGTTAGTGACTGTTGTGATTGAAGGGTTGGTTGTGTTGGAACTTGTACTAAACGCTACGCCGTGCATATACAGAGGAGACTCTGTCCGTTTGCAGAGAGATTCTGTATATGCGGCGGGTCTGGGCATGCGCCGGGGAATAAAGGTTTTCTTTTATCAAAAAAAAAAAATGCACGACTTTTGCAAACCGTTTCCGCTAAAATAAACCCCCGGGGCGTGACAATTGTGCTGCAACTTCTGCGAAAGAAGAAGTTGTATGCCAAGCTGGCAAAATGCGAGTTTTGGCTTCGGAAGGTAGTTTTCTTGGGCCATGTGATTTCTGCCGCAGGTGTGGCAGTGGACCCAGCGAAGATTGAGGCAGTCCGTGATTGGCCCCGACCGACGACGGTTTCTGAGGTGCGCAGCTTTATGGGCTTAGGTGGGTATTACTGTCGGTTTGTGGAAGGCTTTGCGAAGCTCTCCACACCTCTCACTCGTTCGACGCGTAAGGGAGTGAAATTTGTCTGGAGTGAGGACTGTCAAGGGAGTTTTGAGGAGCTGAAGAATAGACTAATGACCGCTCCTATCCTTTCCCTCCCTGTTATGGAGAAAGGATATGTGATCTACAGCGATGCATCACACAGTGGACTTGGTTGTGTGTTGATGCAGGAAGGGAAGGTAAATTGCTTACGCATCAAGGCAACTCAAAGAATATGAGAAGAATTACCCTACCCATGACTTAGAGCTTGCTGCCGTGGTGTTTGCACTGAAGCTCTAGCATCATTATCTGTATAGAGAGCACTGTGAAATCTACACCGACTACAAGAGCCTAAAGTACCTGTTCACGCAGAAGGAGTTGAATTTGAGGCAACGTAGGTGGTTAGAGCTATTAAAGGATTATGATGTAGATATTCTCTACCACCCAGGTAAGGCTAATGTGGTCGCTGACGCCTTGAGTAGGAGAGCGGTGCAAAGTTTGTCTATGTTGATCACAGACCAGGCACCGCTATTAGAGGAGATGAGACGACTCGAGATAGAGGTTGTGTCCCCTGGGGTCGCTGCTAGACTGACATCTTTAATCGTGCAGCCCGCTCTGGTGGACAGAATCAGAGAAAGACAGAGTGTGGACCCCCACTTGACTAGGATTAGAGATCAGATTCCGAGTGATCGGTCAGGGAACTTTACAGTGGATGTTTCGTGAGTACTTAGGAACAGAAACCGAGCATGTGTGCCAATAGATGTGGAGATTAGGGAGCAGATATTGCGAGAGGCCCATTATACACCTTACCCTACATCCTGGTGGGACTAAGATGTATGAGGACCTCAAGGCACACTTCTGGTGGAAAGGCATGAAGGGGGGATACGGGGAGATTTGTGGCTTAGTGTTTAACTTGTCAGCAGGCAAAAGCTGAGCACCGAGTGCCAGCTGGCAAGTTACAGAGTCTTCCAATCCCCGAGTGGAAATGGGACCACATTACGATGGATTTTGTGGTCAGACTACCGAGGGCATAGGGAGGAGCAGACGCTATCTGGGTAGTTGTGGATCGACTTACCAAGCCAGCGCACTTTCTGCCCATGCAGACTACTTGGTCACTCGAGCGACTAGCCCAGTTATATTTAGACGAGGTGGTGAGACTGCTTGGAGTACCCGCCTCCATTGTGTCAGATAGAGACCCGAGGTTTGTTTCGCATTTCTGGAAGAGTTTGCAAACAGCCTTGGGGACTGAACTCAGGTTCAGTACAGCTTTTCATCCGCAGACTGATGGGCAGTCTGAGCGGACGATACAAATCCTGGAGGACATGTTGAGGGCGTGCGTACTGGATTTCGTGTCACGCCCCGAGACCGCCAATTTGGACAGTTCGAGAACGACAACAGACCCGCCAATCGGGCATGACCTCTCTATACCCGAAAGGAACGGCAACATTCATCTCAATAAAAGCAATCAATCAATGAGGGATGATATCAGAGTAAACCACTACTAACTAAACACTTTCATCCATTAAACAACAAGTTTAAACGATAATGAAAGCAACCACATGAGTGAACCATAATATAAATTTATTACATTTTACAACTTTCAACTTGCAATTAAAATATTACAATTCTTTTACATCATTTTCCTCACAAATACAAGGTTCACTCAAAATGAAAAGCCCAAAATAGAACTGGCGACTCTAGACTGCTAGGTCGCTAAGCTGCCGGGCCCTTGCCCCTGTCGTGTGCCTCACTCGACGTACCTGTATCTGTACCTGGAAAAATGGTCACCCAAGGGTGTGAGAACTACTTAAAGTTCCCAGTGGGTTCAACCACCGAGAGAGAGTGTTCTACACCACTTGGTCCAATGGAAGCAAGATAATAGATATTGACATAATAATGAAACTGTAAATTTCTAACTAGCATGCTCACAAATATTTACTACTTGCTATGACACGACTCTATGTCGAAACTAAGGTACCATTCTAGCCAAAACTCATACTTGCTCATTATTCTCCCTTCTTTTTTTTGTGCTTTAGTTCAAGTTGCTAAACCCTCGGAGAATCTTGCCCAATGGGCCCCAGCCCGGTAGTCATGCTATCATAAGACAAGATCTCTAAGGTTGCCGATAGCACCCGCAAGTGCTACCCGCCCAACGGGGAACTTGTCATACGGGTCACTGCCCGGGAGAGGGACACTGCCCTTGGCTCCGACAAGAGCTACGTTTCACCCCCGAAGGTACGCTCTTTTTAACTGTTTCTTTTCTTTTCTTTCTTTTCTTTTGCCTTGGCTCTTAGCCTCTTTTGCAACTTTATGCTCTTTTCTTTCTTTCTCATTTGAGCCTCTAGCTCACATTGGCACTTGGCAATTTCTTTCTCTTTCATTTAAGCTTTTAGCTTATCTTTTATTCACTCATTTTCTTACCCTAGGTCTTTGCCTCAAGGGTAACTCAAAAGTCCCTTGGACTTAATTCTTTTACTATCATTCTTTTGCTCAAATTGAAGTTAAAGTGAGGGTTTATTTTTACCCAACTCCCTAAGACCAACTCTAGGGATTTTACTCTTTACACTTTTAACCTCAACATTTATACTTTTTACTCTTAGAGACTTGACACTAAATTAATACTTATTGGAACCTTGACTCAGAGTCCAAGGTGAATAGGTGTAAACAATAAACACTCAAAAATCATTGCGTGTTTTGATCCCCGTCCATTAAGGTTTGTCAAGATACACTTTGGTAATCTTAATACCGTATCAAAAAGATTAATGGAGTGAGTATAATGATGCTTAAATAGTAGATCTTCTCCGCTTTAAATCCTCACTCCATTTATTTCTGTGGCGGTATATATTATGGGACCCCCTGATTGCAATAGGATCCAATGGACGCAATTCACACCTATTACTTAAAATTAAGATTACTGGCCAGTATCATTATCACTATTATTGTTTCTGTGGAGTGATATATATTTGATTTTGCGTGTTCCAATTTTTTGCGTCCATTCATAAAATTAGCAATTTTATGAATGGACGCAAAAAAAAGGGGGCAAGCCGCCAGAACATGCTATTTAGAACCGGGAACACCCCCATTGTCAGGTAAATTATGAGAGGGCTACCGGCAAAGCGGTCCTCACAAACCCATTTAGGTTGCTTGGCTCAAACCATCTTGGAGTAGTTTTGACATTTCCTGTTTATCGCTCTGGTCTTCTTGCAGATGCAACGATTGAACAACGTGTGGAAGCAACAGTAGGGTAAGATAAAAGTGTTTAATCGTAATAATGATTGGAATATTTATTATTTCCTCTATAGTTATTGCTTTAATTTGAAGAAAATTGGCTTACATTAAATCCTAATCTAATTGTTGACTTAATTAAACAACATAGATGTTTTAAAATTGCATAGTGAGATCAACAGAGCCTGCTGTGATCAGTTGCTTGTTCGCTCTATTGCTTGTATATACTTTACTTGGAGGTCACAATACACATATATTTGCCGCCTTGTTTTAAATGGTTTTGATTACTAGAGAAACTAGAATTATGGTCCAGATACTTGGACTTGCGCGAGGAAGTTCTTTTCATTGATCCTTCATTGAGATTGGCAAAGCAAATACTTAAACATGCTGCAGAGTATTTCTGAACACTTTGACACGATGAATTTCCTTCACCTAAAAGGACTTTTATAGCATTCTTGCTAGTTGTGAACTCTAGCTGTTTGTGTTGTCCGCATAATCATAGTTGGTATCTAGCAATAGTGAATGACAGTAGAGAACAATAGTGATTAGAAGATGGTGGTGGTTAATATTAGTTTTGGTAGTTTATCCCAGATAAATGGAGCTAGTCTGTTGAGTGGCATCTCTTAGGTGAATTTGAAGTGACTGAGAAATATGATTCATTTCTAGCTGTCAAGTGGTATGAAGTGACTTTGGCTCTTGATTTTGACACACAACTTTTTAGATCTCTATCTTTTAGAGAAAATTTGCCTCTTTTTCGTTTGTTCTTATCATTCTATTATATTTCACATAGCAGATATCTTGGTGGAGCTTTCGATGTCGAGTCACTTGTCGAAAACTTGCTGAGGCAACTTGCTGGTAATCAGGACATAATGGTGAATGTATATGATGTCACAAATACCTCTGAATCATTGATTATGTATGGGCCTCAAAGTCAGGACGGTTACATGTCAGTGTCACATGTGAGCATGCTTGATTTTGGAGATCCTTTTAGGAAGCATGAAATGAAATGCAGGTTGGCTAACTCATCAAGTTATGCATGTAAAAGAAATGTTTATTGTATATTATTTTATGTTTATGTTATAGAGTAATTTATAGGAGTTTTGAGCAGGTATAGGCAAAAAACCCCCATTCCATTGTCAGCAATTACTACTCCATCTGGTGTTTTTGTGATCTGTATGCTCGTGGGATATATAGTATATGCTGCTTGGAGTCGCTATGATAGTGTTAAAGAGGATTGTCGGAAGATGGAAGAGCTAAAAGTTCAAGCAGAGGCTGCAGATGTTGCTAAATCCCAGGTCTGGAATTTCTTTTAATATCATTTTTAAAGAGCCTTAGCCTTAAATTTTGCCTCTGAATCCTTTTTGGTTTTGTTATTGCAGTTTCTTGCTACTGTTTCACATGAGATAAGAACACCCATGAACGGAGTCCTTGGTATCTTCATTAGCTTTTACCATATGGATATTATTTTACCATGTTCTACTACAAAATGTCTAAACCTTTGAGCTCCTCTTTGTTATTCCAGGAATGCTAGATATGCTTTTGGAAACAGATCTGAATTTCACTCAAAAAGATTATGCTCAAACAGCTCAAGTGTGTGGAAAAGCACTGATAGCTTTAATAAACGAGGTGCTAGTCAGGGCAAAAATTGAAGCTGGAAAATTGGAGCTTGAGGCAGTGCCATTTGATCTGCGATCCATCCTAGATGATGTACTCTCTTTGTTTTCTAATTTTTCAAGAGAGAAAGGAATCGAGGTAAGTCTTCATCCCTTTTATATTATAGAGGAGCGATGCCACCATTTTCTTGTATATTGGTCAGCAGGCAAGTTTTTACTTATTTGTCTTGTGTGAATCTTTTAACGGTTCATTACTAGGCTATGGTTAAAAAATGATTTAACCTATGATAGCAGCCCTTCGGCTCTCTAACCTTCTTATGATCATCCATGTTGACTGTAGCTTGCCGTACTTGTATCCGATAAACTCCCGGAGGTTGTGATTGGTGATCCAGGGAGATTTAGGCAGATAATAACAAATTTGGTCGGCAACTCAATGAAAGTAAGCCGTCAATTTCTCTGTGGTGACACTTTTAATGTCTGCTTTCATTGTTTCGAATGAAATTTTACTCCTATCTACCAATTTTCATAATTTTAAAAGTTTGATGCTTGGTTTAACCACACAAAGTATCCATGATTAGCTGATTAAAAATAGACCACTTCTATCCATATAGCTTGTCGCAGAATTAGTAACTTGTTCATCTATTACTTATCGCAGTTTACCGGACGGGGCCATATATTTGTACAAGTTCGTCTGGCTGAGAATCCATATGTGGCAATGAAGGCAAAAGCAAATGGAGCCTTGAATGGTGGTCTACGCGATAAAGGAGAGGCTGTATTTAGAAGATCATTCAATGTGACACCCCTGAAATTTGGATTAGTCCTCTATATAAATGATATAATAGGACTAAATCTCTAACCCGGCTATAGCATTTTGGATGGTAGCAAGATCCAAGAGGAACATGAGAGTTAAGCGTGCTAGAGCTAGAGTAGTTCTAGGATGGGTGACCCCTTGGGAAGTGGGGCGTCACAGTTGGTATCAGAGACATTCACCAGCCGGAAATGTGAGATTAGTCTCGGCTGAGCCAGGGTTATATAGCGGGTAGAGCGAGGCTCCCCGGTTAATGACCGTTGTGAGTGGAGTGCAGCTCCTCACAAGGTCGGCTAAGGCTAGCGAGACGAGTATCACATCGCCTGGTGCTTGTGAGTGTGCTTGAGCCTGACGTGGACGTCAGGGCTTAAAGGGGAGAAGAATGTGACACCCCCGAAATTTGGATTAGTCCTCTATATAAATGATATAATAGGACTAAATCTCTAACCCGGCTATAGCATTTTGGATGGTAGCAAGATCCAAGAGGAACATGAGAGTTAAGCGTGCTAGAGCTAGAGTAGTTCTAGGATGGGTGATCCCCTGGGAAGTGGGGCGTCACATTCAATACTCTCAGTGGTTTGGAAGTTGCCGACGGAATAAAAAGCTTGGAAAATTTTAAGCTCCTACTTTCTGATGAAAAAACCTTCTCTAGTGTCTCTGAAAGTGAAATGGCTTACAAGAAAGAAGGAGGTGGGATAACACCCTCCGGAATTATGTCCGAATGTGTGGAGACCCGAACTATAAACTACCCTTCTCGATCTGTTAGTGTACCGTAATGATAAGGGGCTACTCACTCCATCAATACCACAGAAATCCCCGCCCTTGAGGATACTACAATCGGGTGGTCTCAGAAGGAAGCACTGTCGAGCTGCCCGCCGCTCTGACAACTGTGTCACAAAACCAAATGCTCGCTCACTCTGCCGCTGATAAGCCTCTGACAATTCTGTCATCTGGGTCCGGAGCTCTCTGACTCCAATCTGGTATCCGGCCCGAAACAACTAGCTCAGACCCAACTGCTGCACCAAAGTGCACCCGGGTCAGGGCCCAACGTCTGGGAGACACCGCTCGCCACAACAAACCGCAAACCAGCACAACCCAAACACTCGACCCAATCTAGCGAAAGTCAAAGACATCCCCCTATTTTTGTAACTTTATGTTGTCTGCAGCCAACATAACTGTCCCACAAAAATAGGGTATGTCGATCCCTCTTCACTCACAGGAAGAGTCAAAACCAAATCACCGACTTTCGCAAAATGTCGCGTCTCTCACACCCTAACATCCTAGGGTCCGCCACAAGCCTAGGGTTTCCTAAGTCCCAACTGACCTATCCCTAAGCTCTGATACCAACTTAATCTGTCACGCCCCGGGTGAAAACCAGAACCCGGGCCCGTCCACAGATCCGCCGTGCACATGGTATTTTCCGTGTACACGAAGCGCCAAAAACCTGCTCAGATATAAGAGATACAATAAAAGAGCAATAAAAACAGAGCTGAACTAAAACTAATACATCTCAGACTGAAGCTGGAAATACCCAATCAGTAACATAATTTAAATCATGTTACTGATTGGGTAACATGATTTAAATTATGATTAAAATGTCGCCCCTCTCATAATTTACCTGACAAACCGCTCTGATATATTGCAGAGCCGGGCTGATATAATTTACCTGGCAATTATAATTATTGTATGTGATTAAATTGCCCAAGCTGGAGGGCAAAAATTTAGGGTAACAGGAACCAGTTACGCTCCAAGGATGGGTAGGGAACTAGCTCCCGACTCCCTTACCTCGATCAATAGGTTCATTGATTTGATTCTACTCAAAATGTGAGTATGGAAAACCTAGAATCAAATCAATCAATATAGACGAAGAAAGGACCAATTGTACTCCAAAAGTTGGGGTACATTAGTGTGAATTCTTCATGTGATTGCCACGTCACTAAACTAGGCAACTACATTCCAAATCGACAACCATATCACTAAACTGAGCACCTCAACTTCAAACCGACCGTCATGTCGTTAAATGAGCACGTCAACCTCAAATCGATAGTCGCATCACTAAACTAAGCAACTCAATCCAATTTGACTGCCAAGTTATTAAACTAAACAAATCAATCAACTATCATATTATTAAATTGAGCAATCCAATTTTGATTGACCACCAAGTTCATAAACTGAGCATTTTATTTATGCACAATGGATGTATGTTTTTGCTTAAGTCATGTGTTTGAAAATTATATCCACAGATGGCCATCTTTACATTCTGACCTTTTTTTATCATCAATATTAAATTTGGTCTCTTAATCGAAAGTTTTTTAACACTACGAGTGTAGAATAATTAATAGCAAATTCTGCAGTTTATTAGAAGTTATATACCTACAAATTAGGCGTAACCTTTGTATGCCTAAATTAGCTATTTTTCCCTTGTGCTATTCCACACTAACAGGGCTTAAATTGTTAGTTAATTGTAAGTTGCTTAAATTTTAAAATTATCCTGAATTAGAAGACTAGAATGAATAGTTTTTTCTATCAGTATTCACTAAGAGGGCGCCATTACACATTACACAGAAAGATATTTCAACAAATCACTTGACTCACCTCCTACCGTTGTGGAGAAGGATGGCGGAGGTATTTCATTGCCCGGTTCTTCATTGCCTCGTGCATCAGACTCTCGGCGGGACGACGCCATTCGAACTGATATTACAGATCAGTTGTGGAATAATAGAAGTTAGTCCCGCAATGGTTAATATTTTAAAATTATAATCAGTTGTGTCTTTATGACAGATGTATAAATATATTAGTCAGTTACATTCGGTACTGGGTATTAAATTTAAATTGTATATATTAGTAGGGAGATAATATGAAATTTATAGCAGACAAATAGCATATAGCTTTATTCATGAAATAAAAAATTTTCTAAAAATATAATGAATATTTCTAATTTTTTAAAAAATAGAGCAAATAAAATATGAAATTAAATATTATTTTAATAAAATATAATTTGATTTTGATTTTGATTTTGATTTTATCTTATTTTTGTAAAGCTTTAATTTATTAATTAAAATAAAGTAATTAGAATTTAACAAAAAAAAAATCAGAGCAAATAAATATAAAATTAAATATATTTTAATAAAATATAATTTGATTTTGATTTTATCTTATTTTTTATTTTAATTTTATCTTATTTTTGTAAAGCTTTAATCTATTAATTAAAATAAAGAAATTAGAATTTAAAAAATAAAAAATTATAGCAAGTAAAATATTAAATTAATACATTATTTTAATAAAATATACTTTTGATTTTGATTTTGATTTTGATTTTGATTTTGATTTTAATTTTAATTTTATCGTATTTTTTGTAAAGCTTTACTCTATTAATTAAAATAAAAAAATTAGAATTTAACAAGTTTTATCACATAATAAAGCTGGAGGGCAAAAATGTCATTTACCCCAACTAAACCTCTTTATTCCTCTTATTCCTCATTATCATACCAAATACAAAATTTAGGGTAACAGGAACCAGTTACGCTCCAAGGATGGGTAGGGAACTAGCTCCCGACTCCCTTACCTCGATCAATAGGTGCAGCAACTGGAGTAGGAACAGGGGTAGATGCCTCTGAAAAATCTGTCACTGACAGAGAGTGTGAGAACTACATCCAATAGTAGTATGGAAAACCTAGAATCAAATCAATCAATATAGACGAAGAAAGGACCAATTGTACTCCAAAAGTTGATTCTAGGTAACAGGAACCAGTTACGCTCCAAGGATGGGTAGGGAACTAGCTCCCGACTCCCTTACCTCGATCAATAGGTTCATTGATTTGATTCTACTCAAAAAAAGAAGGAGATCAGAGCGGTATTAGATTAAGTGGTAAATTATATCAGAGTCAATTCACGGCATGAGCACGTCTGATTGTTATAATATATTGTTTTTGGAATCTCGTGCTTGTCCCATTCCTATGCGTGGTTAAATTACAAGATACACTTACCAATGAAGCACCCCCTTCTCATAATTTACCCTATTCACTTTGGATTAAGATTACGGGTCAAATAATGATACTGGCCACAGAAATGATTGTATTAAAACAAATGTTTCCCTCTCAGACTCTACCGCATTCTCGATTCATAATCTCGTGAGTGGTTTGTTTGTTACAGATCAGGTTCCAATAAATTGGAACCTTGACTCAGAGTCCTTATTTTCGAGGAATCGCCTTTTTGGTAGTCATTGCAAGAGGTGCTTGAGGTGTGCGTTTGGCTTCCGTCTTGCAATTTCTCCTTATGTGCCCTGAAATGCCACAACGAAAACATACCTTGGTTCTTGTCGATTCCGAGGAGGATGTGGTAGGCTTGTTGTCGTTGATTGTCGTGAATTCCGGTGTCGGAGGAGGAGATACCGACAAATACTGTCCCACTCGAACTTGGAATGTCTCCAGTTTGAGTGTATCCGAGGCCGAACTTATTTACTTGACCAAGACCAAGAAGTCTGTCCAACTTACTCCTTCCAGAAGAAAATCTCTTTAAGTCGTCCTTCAGTTGGCGTATGGTCTCCGTCATTTCCAATTTTTCCTGTCGAGCCTCGCCGTTGAGCTTCAAGAAGTAATTCGCTTTGTTCACCATATCTATATAATTCTTCTCGAGTTGCTCATTGGACTCTTGAAGGGAAACATTTGTTTTAATCAGATTATCCCTTTCCACTTCAAGATCGGTTGAGAGAGAGGTTACCCTTTTTACTTCTTCTTCGAGATCCTGCAATCTCCCTTTCAACCCCTTGTTTTGCTTAGCCAGTTTCTTTGAATCCCTCAAAAGTTGTGGTAGGCTAGAGCAAAATCTTCACCTTCCGAATCATCTGATTCATCGTCCGTTGCAATCTTTTCAACAGTGGAGTTGGACAGTGAGTCGGATGTACTTGCCATTAAGCACATGAAGGGTGAAGATGTGGTGGACGCGTGGAAAGCTGTCGCGTTGTCTTCTTCATCACTTGAGGATGACTCATTTGACGTGGAGTTGTCATCCCAAGTGACGACTTGCATCGCCTTCTTCTTTGCCGGATTCTTGTTGGGACACTCCGTTGCAATGTGGCCGTAGCCTCGACATTTGAAGCACTGAACTTGTCCCTCTGAACTTTTCTTATCCTTTGAGAAGTTCTCTTGCTTTCTTGACTTGTAACTTGAAGAACCCTTGCCTTTCTTCGACTTTCCGAAGGATGGAGTTTTGCTTGAATTACCCCTTCGAAAGTTGCGGCGAAACTTCCTTGTCAAGAGAGCGAGCTGCTTCTCAAAGTCCTCCATAGATAGGTTCTCGTCGTCGTCCGAGGAGGATGAATCCGCGTCTTCTTCTTTAGTTGATTTCAATGCGTAACCTGAAGACTTAGAAGAGGATGCCTTTCCAGAAGAATAGTTAGTAGGAAATGTCATTTCATAAGTTTGTAAAGCACCTACTAATTCTTCTACACGCATTTCGTCCGGGTGTTTAATTGTTTCAATGGCTGCGACCTTCGGGCGAAATCGTTCAGGAAGAGTTCTTAAATTTTTCTTACAACTTTAAATTCTGGAATCTTCTCTCCCAAGTTAGCACATGAGTTTACGATGTCTTGCAATCGTGTGTAATAGTCAGTGAAAGATTCATTTTCTGCCATAGAGATAGAGTCAAATTTGCTCGTAAGCATTTGCAGTTTCTGAATCTTCACAAGGTTAGTTCCCTCATGCGTAACTTGAAGAACATCCCAGATTTCTTTCGCAGTCTCACATGCCGAGACGCGAGAGAACTCTGTTTGTGACAAAGCATTAAATAGAGCATTAATTCCCTTGCCATTGTAAGAAGATGATTCAACTTCTTCCTTGGTCCATTTCGACCTAGGTTTTAAGGTGCGAACATCATCGATAATTTCAGTTGGATTAGACCATCCTAATTCAATTGATTGCCACACCCTTTCGTCGATGGAAATTAAAAAGGCTTTCATCCGCACTTTCCAGTACGCATAATTTGTTCCATCAAAGAAAGGGGGTCGATTGTGTAGAGTTATTTAGAATCCACAAGGATCTAAATAGGTACTATCAAACACCTAGAGGGGGGTGAATAGGTGTAATATTATAAAAGCCAATCTCAGTGCAAAAATAAAAAATAATGCGGAAAATAAAAATCAACACACCGAGATTTACGTGGAAACTCCAATCCAGGAGAAAAACCACGGGACCAACACGCAATAACAATCCACTAAGAATAGAAGAATAACAAGGTGATTACCGACTCCACGGACTCAACCCCTCCTTCAGCTTCTTCGGACCTTGCGCTGACCGGTTGGATATCCACGCAATAACAATCCACTAAGAAAAGAAGAATAACAAGGTGATTACCGTCTCCACGGATTTAACCCCTCCTTCAACTTCTTCGGACCTTGCGCTCCACCGCTTGCACGTCCACTGCACACGTTCGAATCCACGAACGCCACTCGAATCCACGAGCACACGTTTCGAATCCACGAAACGCCTTTAGCACACCGAATCCACGATGCCACGTCGAATCCACGACGCAAACTCAGCCGGAAAGAATATTGGCTTCGATGGTGATCCTTTGCTTAGATTATCAATGAAGATCCATGGGAAAAATCTCTAAGCAAAGATTAGATCAATTCGACAAAAGATATGTTCTTGAAAGAACCATCGAATTGACCTAAAAGAGGCTATAAAGAAGAACGATAAAAACCTAGCCTCTAGGGTTGCTCTCAAGTGTTTTATAAATTGATCGGCCGTGCTCCCCACGTTTTTGAGAAACCCTAAATGTCTATTTATAGTTTAGAAACCTTTGGAAAGAGATAAGAATCAAAAACTTACCTTATCTGGAATTTTCAGGACGGCGATCCGGATCGGATTTACTGCGATCCGGATCGTCGTAACGAGATTGACGATTCCAGAAATCCAAGGGTTCGGGATCCGGATCGCAAGGCCCGATCCGGATCGTTCATGAATTTCAGCAACATCCAATGTTCGGGATCCGGATCAGAATAGGCTTGGATCCGGATTGGATTTGCACATGAACTAATACCCTTCGGGATCCGGATTGGATCATCTGATCCGGATCCTGAACATGTCCCATGTCCAGTTTTTGATTTTTATGCAATTAAAAATTCATCCAAGTGTTTCTACACTATAAGAAAGTATTCGGATCACCAAAATTATTTAGTTAAACATACCTGATCCTTTTGAATACTTTCTTCTTGAGATTGATGTAATTGATCCACAATTATTCATCTTCAATCTTCAAGACTCAAGACACTGAGTGTCAACTTGAGCTCTTGTTGAATCTTCTCTAAGTCTTTGATTGCTGATTGACAATTTGATCCCTTAAGACTCCGACTCAACTCACTGACTTGACTCACGAAATATGCCAACACCAAAATGCCGTAACAATCTCCCCCTTTGGCAATTTCGTGACAAAACCCAAAAATACATAAAAGCGCTCAAGTCACTCATCTTAAACCAAAAAATTCGAAATTCAATGTCATCACCAAAACATTGATTTTCTTTGCGTGAAAGATCCAATAAATACAAAATTACATTTGAACCAAACAGTCCTAGAACATACTCTATGACTTAGGACTTGGAGTCTTAAAGTGATGTAATTCCTGCAAAACAAAACTCCAACCAAAATCAAACGTTAGTCGTTAGAAATTAAAATCCTACATTTGATTTGTCCTTTTGGTTCTTTTGTTTTTCGGCTCTTTCAATCTTTTCTTTGTCTTCCCCTATCTTGAGCATCTATGTTCTCCCCCTTTGTGATACGATCATCATTTTCCGTTCTCCCCCATTTTTCCATTTTCGTTTGTCCTCTCTTGATGATCTCATCTCTGTCATTTCTCTTCTCCCCCTTTTTGTCACAAATTGTCAAACAGTGAACATACTAGACAAAAGAAAATTAGTTCATAGAGAAAGAGAGATAAAAGCTCAGTTCCGGTATATAACAAAAATGCAGATTGCGTACCGGTACCAGAAAGCAAAAATCAAATAATTTCTTGAAACAAATCCAGATTTTGGAAACTTTTCAAATACCGATTTGTATTCCATCAAGAAATCCATTTAAGTGCTTTGAAGAACAATGAATTCACATAGATGCCATTCAATCCAAATTTCTTTCATTAGGATAATTTAGAAAAATAAAAACCAGAAAGAGTATGTAAGCACTTTAGCGTATCAACTTTAAACAAAAGTCATCGTTTCATGCAACAAGAAATAGATTATACCAAATCTATCAAAAATACTCAAAAATGAAACGAAAATTTATGAAAATTAAAACTCTTAAAGTTGACCACTTTCAATTACATCTAACCTGATCTTATGAGTAATGCCTTTATCAAATCATCAATTTTGGTAAAGAAAATGAAATACAAAGATCAA
This sequence comes from Tillandsia fasciculata, assembly GCA_029168755.2. Taxonomy (NCBI): domain Eukaryota; kingdom Viridiplantae; phylum Streptophyta; class Magnoliopsida; order Poales; family Bromeliaceae; genus Tillandsia; species Tillandsia fasciculata. Next base: position 13,681,740 of record CM054947.1, on the reverse strand, counting down.
TAGATGTTTGAAATCCCCGATAAGTTAGATAATATATCTAGACAATCTGTTGAAGGAGTGGCTCTTCGAGCATCTTTTATCAAAAATCCCACCTTATACCAACCATGAAATATGACTGAGTCAAGTATTTCATTATGCATTTCATCAACATTTTTAAAACAAAAATTTGCTTTGCATTCATGGAGTATCTTTTTTTTTATTTTCTCCATGTGGTGGTAGTTTTCACACTCCTCATTGGGATGTAACTCTTTCCACATCTTTTGAGCATTTTACTTTTCTTTGACTCCCCCTCAATTGGCTATCAATTATTTAATATATAAGGTATTCAACCAAAAATTGATCTCGCATTCATACTCGACTAAGCAATCAAATATGATAATGACTATACCAAGAGATCATTGAGAGAGAAATTGACTTTGATCACTTAAAAGATGAATTAATTAACATAAATGATCATTGCAACATTGAAATATTATGATATCAAAAGCATAATAAATTTCTAAATGCGTGAAAGGATGCAATTAAAGTCAATTTAACCAATGCTCAATTAAACAACTCCTCTAATGAAGTGTCTTCAAGATTATGATTAAGGAGTCAAGTTGATAATCCAAGTAAAATTAATTTGGAGTGAATGAACGTGAAGCCCTTTTTATTCAATGCACTTGTTCGTTAGAAACCCTTTTATTCAAGAACAAAGTATAAAAACAAAGAGCATTGAAAAACATGTAATGCAAAGATTAAGCAAAATATGAAGGGAAAACCAATCAAAGCATTACACACAGTCATAAGCTATTTAGAACTTAAGACAAGGAAAGATATCACCTTTCCGAATCCAAAATCGTCGGATCTTGGGTTGTCTTGATTCATTGTGCCCGGGGGTTGGTAGCTTTGACTGTTGGTCCACCTTAGGTCTTTGCCTTGCAATGATCCACTTGAATGATTGATGTTGTGGCTCGGACCTTTGGTGGGTTGAGTGAACTCCTTTGACTTGATGTGTCTTTTGATTCCGTTGAGTCCGCTCCGTAGATGAAGTTGCCGAAGTATTTTTCTTTTTCTTTTTCGGGCAATTCTTCACCAAGTGTCCTTCAAGTCCACATAGGTGACAAGTTCTTCCTTTCAATTTCTTTGTGGAACTTGAAGCATGCACAGTTTGGTCCTTTTTAAATCCCAAACCAACCTTGCTTGATTGACCTAATCCGGACATACAATCTAGTTTCTTGGAACCGGTTGAAAGCCTTTGTATGTCGGATTTGAGTTCATGAACTTGCTTGGTCAAAGCTTGGTTGGTGACATGAATATCCTCAAACTGCTTTTCAAGAAAATCAATCTTGTTAATGTGGGAATTAACGACCATTTCCGATTGATTTATCTTTTCTTGGAGGATTTTATTATTATCCAATAAAAGCTCTCGTTCCTCCTCGAGATCATGAAGTTTGATCTTTAAAGCATGATTCTCGTCTTGAATCTCAAGTCGTTGCTTCCTCAACTTCTTGTTAAGTTTGGCCATCTTCTTTGATTCCGCAAGAAGTTGTTGGTATGCCTCAACGAGTTCTTCTTCGTCCGACTCCCCCTCACTTGATGACTCTCCTCCGGATGTTGATGTTTCATGCAAAATCAAAGGAATAGAGTCAGTGACTAAAGATGATAAACACAAATTAGAAGAGGGAGTTTGAGAGGCATGAAAAGCAACAAATTTTTCTTTTTCCTCTTCACTTGAGGTCGATTCATCGAAACTAGAATCGTCCCAAGTTTTCGCTTGCAAAGCCTTCTTTTTATATGATTTCGGAGAAGGACAATCCGTTGAAATATGGCCGTAGCCTTTGCATCTATAACATCGGATTTCCCCTTCGAAATCATCTTTTTCTTTTTCTTTAGAAGGTTTTGCAATGCCCTTGAGTTTAGAGGATTTAGAACCCGATGATCCTTTAGATGATTTCGTGGATGAAGATCCATCGGTTCGATTCTTCCAAAATTTCTGACGAAATTTCTTTGTGATCCGCGCCAATTGTTCTTCAAAATCGGCAAGAGAGATTTCATCGTCGGAACTCGATTCGTCATCTTCTTCCTTTGTTGATTTGAATGCAATACCTGTAAGCTTAGAAGAAGACTTGGAAGAATTTTGATTAGTAGGAAAAGTCATCTCATAAGTTTGTAAAGCACCTACTAATTCCTCTACACTCATCTCATCCGGATGACTAACGGTTTCAATGGCGGTAACCTTTGCCCTAAACCGTTCCGGAAGAGTCCGAAGTATCTTTCTTACAATTTTCGACTCCGGGATCTTTTCTCCTAAATTAGCACATGTATTAATTACATCTTGAAGTCTAGTGTAATAATCTGTAAACAATTCATGCTCTTCCATATGAATAGAGTCAAATTGACTTGTAAGCATCTGGAGCTTTTGAATTTTTACAAGATTAGTACCCTCATGTGTAATTTTGAGAATATCCCAAATTTCCTTCGCGGTTTCACACGCGGAAATTCTTGTAAATTCAGTCGAGGAAAGAGAATTAAATAGAGCGTTCATACCTTTCCCATTGTAAGAAGATCTTTCGATTTCCTCTTTAGACCATCTAGAGCGAGGTTTTGGGGTAGTAGAATTTCCTACTTCCTCAACCGGATGCACCCAACCGTATTCAACGGTTTGCCATACCCGCTCATCAATAGAGATGAGAAAAGCTCTCATCCGCATTTTCCAATATGCATAATTGGTCCCATCAAAAAGAGGAGGTCTAAAAATATTACCACTTTCACCCATCATGATAGATAAACCTAAAACCCGCTCTGATACCAATTGTAGAGTTATTTAGGATCCACAAGGATCTAAATAGGTACTATCAAACACCTAGAGGGGGGTGAATAGGTGTAATATTATAAAAACCAATCTCAGTGCAAAAATAAAAAATAATGCGGAAAATAAAAATCAACACACCGAGATTTACGTGGAAACTCCAATCCAGGAGAAAAACCACGGGACCAACACGCAATAACAATCCACTAAGAATAGAAGAATAACAAGGTGATTACCGACTCCACGGACTCAACCCCTCCTTCAGCTTCTTCGGACCTTGCGCTGACCGGTTGGATATCCACGCAATAACAATCCACTAAGAAAAGAAGAATAACAAGGTGATTACCGTCTCCACGGATTTAACCCCTCCTTCAACTTCTTCGGACCTTGCGCTCCACCGCTTGCACGTCCACTGCACACGTTCGAATCCACGAACGCCACTCGAATCCACGAGCACACGTTTCGAATCCACGAAACGCCTTTAGCACACCGAATCCACGATGCCACGTCGAATCCACGACGCAAACTCAGCCGGTAAGAATATTGGCTTCGATGGTGATCCTTTGCTTAGATTATCAATGAAGATCCATGGGAAAAATCTCTAAGCAAAGATTAGATCAATTCGACAAAAGATATGTTCTTGAAAGAACCATCGAATTGACCTAAAAGAGGCTATAAAGAAGAACGATAAAAACCTAGCCTCTAGGGTTGCTCTCAAGTGTTTTATAAATTGATCGGCCGTGCTCCCCACGTTTTTGAGAAACCCTAAATGTCTATTTATAGTTTAGAAACCTTTGGAAAGAGATAAGAATCAAAAACTTACCTTATCTGGAATTTTTCAGGACGGCGATCCGGATCGGATTTACTGTGATCCGGATCGTCGTAACAAGATTGACGATTCCAGAAATCCAAGGGTTCGGGATCCGGATCGCAAGGCCCGATCCGGATCGTTCATGAATTTCAGCAACATCCAATGTTCGGGATCCGGATCAGAATAGGCTTGGATCCGGATTGGATTTGCACATGAACTAATACCCTTCGGGATCCGGATTGGATCATCTGATCCGGATCCTGAACATGTCCCATGTCCAGTTTTTGATTTTTATGCAATTAAAAATTCATCCAAGTGTTTCTACACTATAAGAAAGTATTCGGATCACCAAAATTATTTAGTTAAACATACCTGATCCTTTTGAATACTTTCTTCTTGAGATTGATGTAATTGATCCACAATTATTCACCTTCAATCTTCAAGACTCAAGACACTGAGTGTCAACTTGAGCTCTTGATGAGTCTTCTCTAAGTCTTCGATTGCTGATTGACAATTTGATCCCTTAAGACTCCGACTCAACTCACTGACTTGACTCACGAAATATGCCAACACCAAAATGCCGTAACAGATTGATGTTTCCACCTTCAACCATTGTTTACAACCCTATTCCCGCTCTGATACCACTTGTTGGGTTATACTAATATGGATCTAAATAGGGGAAAAAACACCTAGAGGGGGTTGAATAGGTGTAAACAATAAACACTCAAAAAATCATTGCGCAAATAAACCCAATGCGGAAAAATAAAATAACACGCAAGATTTTTACGTGGAAAAACTCCAAACCGGAGTAAAAAAACCACGGGACCGATAACACGGCGAAATCCACTAGAATTGAAACACGTACAAGGTTCTGCTAACACTGGTAAACCGCCGCCACTAACACTGCGGCAACCAATAAAGAATAGGAAAACGAAATACCTCGGGACCGCCGTCCTCCTAAACGGCTCACGACACAAATGTAAGATCAACTATCTCTACCAGACTCCACTCTGCCCCCAAGCACGAGTGTAGAAAGCATCCCGGACTAAGAAACCCGACCACTCGGCCCACTACCCGGGCGAGTAACACTATGTCTAGAAAAGAGGTGAGGATGTCTAAACAAAATAAATCTAGCCCAAGTTGAAGTCTTCTAAAGTCTGGCTAAACATGACACATATGACGGGGGTGCTAGGTTAAGTTCCAAGATAACATTAATTTACAGCTAGTAGGAAACAAGAGATTGCATGATCATCAAATAATACAAGGATTATAAACTAACACTTTCTAGCATACTACACAAGAGTATCACTATCATGCATGATCCTACTTTAACAGAATTAATGAACGTTCCATAAGTCTTGGAGACAAGGCCACCCACTTGAAGGTGCACAACTGTCCAGGGTCGCACAGATAAGAAAGTCCAGAAACAACCAAATCACAGTATCCTCCAAGCTAGCAACACTGTAGTAGTGTTCACAAGGTCCTGGTCACAAGCATAATACAACATTTACACAAAATCCACTAAAAATCCAAGTTTCCAAAATTCTGTGAGAACAGTCCTCTTATCACGAAAATTTCACCTGAAAATAATTTTCCAAAAATTCCGATAAAAATACCACGGCAATCCTCGCGAAGTGTAGATGTCGATAGGCTCTTGAATCGTCGAAATCTGATAACCGGATGGGGAGATAAAAATCCGACAAGTGGGTGCTGTCCAGGAATTCTCACAGCAAAATAGGGGCTCAGTAAAGCCTCGAAAACTGTGCCAAAAACCCATATCTAGACAAAACACTCAACACGAAAGTCGAAGATATACCTCTCGTGAATCCAACGCCGTAAAAATCGCCGAAAAATACTATCGGGGTAGCTCTATGGAATTTTCAGATCGAAAAGTGACGATAACGGGCCTCCAACTGTAAATCGTCGCACTGCGCTATGATGCCGGAAACGTCGTCGCCGGAGCTTCCAGAAAATCCGGGCCTCTGCCAGAAGATGCACGACTCGAAGATCTACAACTTTCCTAAAGGGACCATGGGCTGAGGAGCTCCGGAAAGGGGGCAAAAATCCCTCACAAGCCTGGTATTTATAGGCCCAGCCCGCAAAATCCCCCTTTTTGGACTTGGCCCAACAATTCGGGCGCCCGAAATAATTCGGGCGCCCGAAATAATTCGGGCTGCTACAGTAACGGGCCCGGCCCGTTACTGTGCGCTCCCGGAATCATTTCGGGCCGCCACGTGGCCCAGCTCCGCACCCCGCGCGCCCGGACCACGTGCGCCAGCCTCTCACTTCGCGCCACGTGGCACCGCGGTCCACGTCGGGAACCGTGGGCCGCGGTTCACGCCGGGTTTCCCGGGTCCATGCGCCAGCGAATGGGAGTGCGCCACGTGGCATTGCGGGGTCCACGGTGCACCGCGCACGAGCAGCTGTCGGGCGTGCGTTGATCGCCCAATCACAACGCGCCACGTGTCCAACCAAAAAGTCGCTGCGCCCGGTGCATAAAAACTGGTGCACGAGCCGAACCCGAAGCTGCCACGTGTCACAATCCCGGTCCACCGTACACCGCGCTTTTCTCGTGGACCGCGCCTGCTGCGCCGGCCAACAGGAGGCCACCACGTGGCCCGCGCCTGGTGCACGCCTCCCACGGTGGACCGGCCGGCCTCTCCTCGGCCCGCCGCCGTGCTCCGCCGCCCGCCGCCGGCGCCGGCGCTTCTCCGGCCGCCGGAACAGTACCCCAAGACCTCGAAATGCGTGTTTTCGCGTCCGGGCTCCGAAAAATTTAAGTAAATAGTCCATTTCGCTCATTTTCGCGCGCTGAATCCAAATTCGAGGTCCGTTCGGCCAAATTTCACTTCTAAAATTTTCCAAAAATTCTTAGAAAAGTAAACTTGATCCATTTTTCATGCTGGGTCACATTCTTAGCTCCAACAAGCGTGCAAACACCTCACACATCCAAAATGGACTTTCAGAAAAGAAAACAAGCTCCAATTTTACCAAAAATTCAATTCTTGGGCCCGACGCGCGCACACACACTCCCTGAAGACACCAAACCAACAGTAAATCCTAGAGTGGGGATTCGGGTCCTGGTCACAAGCATAATACAACATTTACACAAAATCCACTAAAAATCCAAGTTTCCAAAATTCTGTGAGAACGGTCCTCTTATCACGAAATTTTCTCCTGAAAATAATTTTCCAAAAATTCCGATAAAAATACCACGGCGATTCTCGCGAAGTGTAGATGTTGATAGGCTCTTGAATCGTCGAAATCCGATATCTGGATGGGGAGATAAAAATCTGACAAGTGGGTGCTGTCCAGGAATTCTCACAGCAAAATAGGGGCTCAGTAAATGTCACGCCCCGGGTGTAAACCAGAACCCGGGCCCGTCTACAGATCCGCCGTACATGCGGTATTGCCCACATACACGAAGCGTCGGTAACCTGCTCAGATATAAGAAATAATAATAAAAGAGCATAATAATCAGAGCTAAACTAAAACTACTGTATCTCAGACAGAAGCTGGAAGTAAAAAGTACAACAGTAAAATAAAATACAGATGTCTCTCCCAGCTCACCACTAAAAATACAAATAGCTGGCAGAAGCCAGACCCAAAAGAAAAATAAATAAAAGCTGTCTGAGAAGACCAGGTACCCAAAAATCTCCAGCTACAAACCTCGGGTGGCTCTCTATCTAATCCGCAATCCGCTTACCTCGATCAGTTGCTGACGGCCTAGCAACTCCCACGGAGGACTCTGCAAAACAAGAGAAAAGAAAGAAACAAGGAAGACAATGGGGGTAAGTACTACTATAAACAGTAGCCTCCCCTAGTGGGTAAAGCCTCAGCTCAGATATGCCCACCAGGTAATCAGAGGCAAAAGGGGAAGAAGAGAAAGGGGGTGAAGCTATGAATGACAACTGATGAAGTGCTACCCCTAATATGCCTCTACATGATCAACCAATAAGGATGGAGAAAGTGATGCATCAGAATCAAGAAGCCTGTCAAAATGACCCAAATCTGACCGCCAGTGAACACTGGCACTGCCTGCTCTGCTGTCGAACTCAAGAAACCAGCCTGGTGCCCGGCGCTCTGCACCGTGGAAAGCCTACTCCGGAGTGGCACTCGAGGGGAGCGACCCACACGAGTAAAGTATCACTGTAACAAGCATCTCTGCAACCACTGTCTCATAATAGCAGGACTGGATCATGACTATGATCAAAGTGGAAAACTCCGTCCACTAAAGAAAGCCCGATCCCCAAAACACCTTGGAACCTTGACTCAAAAATAAACACTCATTGGAACCCAATGGACGGGGATTACATTAAACAGATCTGAGAGTTTAAAGAAGGAGGTGGGATAACACTCACTCCATTATTACCTTATTGGACAGTGACGCTTCTCGTGAGTGGCTGTTTCTGTGGCGCTTTCTGAATAGCCAGTTTCGGTGTTTCGTGTTTGGATCAGATCCCGTGTGGGAATATTCCCTTTTGGCCCACTATATATAGAAGTCCCCACCCCCTCTCTTTGCACCTTGGATTTCGAGCCTTTAGAGAGAGAAACAGAAAAAGTGTTCTATACAAAAGTTGTTCCTCTCTCTCTCTTCTTTCTCTCTCTACAATCTCAGGAATTTAGGAGTTACAGATAGTGAGATATCTGCGACGCGGCGCACTGCGACGGTTTTCTTTTTCGGCCCATTTCCCGTCACAGTTCCGTCGAAAATTCACTGCGGCCTAACCAGGTGGAATTTTTGGACGATTTTTGTGGCAGCGCGACCGTAAGAGGTAGGGCTTCGATTTACGTATTGATTATTTTGCTCCGTTTCGTACTTTTGGCACAGTTTTCAGGTCCTCTTTGACCCCCCTTTTTACTGTGATGGTTTTTGGACAGCACCGACTTCTCCGATTTTTATCTTGACGTAGGAGCGTCAGATCGAGGCGTTTTAAGAGTCGATTTTGATCTACTCTTCGCGAGGAACGCAACCGTAATTTTTCTGGGATTTTAGGAGCTCATTTTAGAGGTGAAAAATTCCTCTTTTTCCGTGCTGTCTGAAAAACAGCAAATATTGTGCTTTTTGGGATTTGTATTTATACCGGGAGCGTTGATTTGCAGGATTTGAGGACTGTGGACAACCAGGAGACTACCTGGGGTGTTGTTTGAGCTGCTCGAGGTGGGCGGTTGTTGCTTACCTCATTTTTGACAAGCTCACTGGGATTACTGGAAATCCCCTAAAATATGACAATTAATGAGAAATATTGGGACTACTAACAGGACTACTAACAGGACTACTAACAGGACAACTAACAGGACAATTAATGAGAACCATTGAGACAAATTAATATGACAAATGACAAGGACCGCTGGGACAAACTCCCCTAAAATTTAATATAACCCCACATATATTATGGCTTATATTGGGACACTGTGATTGAGACAAAGGCCATGATCTCGCATGCAAATAACTTTTATTCAGTAAATCAATTATTTTTAAACCTTTGACACTATTTTACGACTTTTAAAGACAGTTGCATGCATGCCCGGACATCAGGTAAGGCCACTATTCATTGCTACACTATCATTTTGGGATTTGAACATGTTTCATTGTTGTCCTTTGCATTCATACGTCATTGCTCAAGTGTGAGCAGGGGTTTGGGATAGTGTAGCCAAGGTTGTGTTAGATTGTGGACTTGTGGGGTATTGCGGTAACCGCGGACAGTAGGCGGTTGACCAGATGTTTATCCTTGCATCAGATTGGGGTTGAGTTTGGTTTATTTATTGCATCAGTTGGGGATTAGGGTTCCTGTAGTGGATGGAGTATTCCCACTTTGATCATAGTCATGATCCAGTCCTGTTATATTGAGACATGTGCTACAGAGATACTTGTGATACTGATGACAGAGATATTTTACTCGTGTGGGTCGCACCCCTCGAGTGCCGCTCCGGAGTAGGCTTAGGACCGAGCCGTGTGCCGGTCGCTTGGATATTATGGGATCGTGCCGTGTGCCGATCAGATACTGGTTCTTGAGCAGGCAATACCGATCGTGTATCGGTTGCTAGATTGGGTTTATTTGGTCAGATACTATTTCTGATGCATGCATACAGTTTTGACAGCATAATAGTGATAGTTTTCCTGTTTCAGCATCTTTTGTATCTACCACTTCCCCTTTTTGCCTCTAGTAGTCCTAGTGGGTGCGTCAGAGTTGAGGTTTTTACCCACTAGGGGAGGCTGCTGGTTTATCTGGTAGTTCTCACCCCCATTATTGTTTTCTGTTTCTTTCTTCTCTTTTATTTTGCAGAGTCATCTGCGGGAGCTGCTAGGCCATCGGCAGCTGATCGAGGTAAGGGGATCGCTGAATAGATAGATCCCCTGGGAGACTGAGAGCTGTAGATAGACATTGTACCCCCCACTCAGACTGTGATATTCTCCTTTTATTTTGGGTCTGGCTTCCGCCAGCGGGTTGTATTATTTTGAGTAAGCTGGAAGATTATTGTACATATTACAGCTGTATTTGTAGTTCCAGTCTGAGATACTATGTGGTTCTTCTATTTCAGCTCTGTATTATGCTCTTTTATGGCGGACTACCACCCCCTCGATCTTGCCAGTTTAATGTCTCATTGGTAAGTGTATCCTATTACAAGATACACTTATTGATACATTGGATCCAGTTAATGTCCCATTCCTCTAAGGCCAACAAGTAATCGTTTCTGATCTGTAACACTCACTCTGTAATTACACATTGTATCTTAATACCACATTAAACATTACTCATTTATAGTATCATTATTTTAATCCGGATTAAGATTAAGCGTCACTGGCCACGTATTAAGTTTACCGTAATGGTTTGTCAAATATTACCGTAAACTACCCTTCTCGATTCACTCCATAACACTCATTTTTATCGTAAACAACATAAAAACAGACCCGAATCCTGATATATATACTAAGCCCCTTATCTAGGAGTTCCACTATAATGAGCAAATAATCTCCTATGATAAAAAATATTACTACACTTGTAAACCTGAATTCATATGTTACTCAAAAAATTGGAACACGCAAAATCAAATATATATCACTCCACAGAAACAATAATAGTGATAATGATACTGGCCAGTAATCTTAATTTTAAGTAATAGGTGTGAATTGCGTCCATTGGATCCTATTGCAATCAGGGGGTCCCATAATATATACCGCCACAGAAATAAATGGAGTGAGGATTAAAAGCGGAGAAGATCTACTATTTAAGCATCATTATACTCACTCCATTAACTTTTAACTTTTACCGCCAATCAGAATGCATTACAGGCTAGTGTCATTGGGTCGTGTGGGGTTTTGTTTTTCTGATTTGTGGCTTCTGGTGACAGTATGTCGCCCCACCTATAAGCTGTACTGCGGTATAAATAGGCCTAATTACACGTGTTGTGGAATCCTGATAAACAGGCTAGTGTCATTATGGTGACAGTATGTCGCCCCTTCGTCGTTTATAATAGGCCTAATTACAATTCACCCTCAATACCTATTTTATCTAAAATTAGGCCTAATGAATAATTAGAATTGGTACTATCGTTTATCAATTAGGTGAGATAATCACGGAGATATTCTATCAATTATCTATTATTAAAGGGGAAGATAACTATCAGGTTTCGGTAATTATCAAGCTATTCATTAATAACTATCAGGTTATTGTAATCAATTTAATAATGACTTTTAAAAGTCATTAGAATAATGACAATCCTAAATTATCAACGTAAATCTAATAACATACTGTCACAGTAGCAAATAACATATAATCATACCATTTAAAAAAATTAATACGGATAATTTATGAGAGGGGCGACAACGGCGTGAGCCGGGCTCATGCCGTGCTCCAGGCGTGAGCCCGGCTCACGCGCGGTCCGGCCCAGCCTGAGCGGCCCAGCCCAAGCTGCCCAGCCTAGTGCCCGGTCCAGCAGCCTGCTGTTGGCCGCTCAAACTCGAGTTGCGGCCCATTTCGCTTCGTTTCCGGGTTATGGGGCTGTTTGGTCTCCGCCGTCGTTGGGTTTGTTTGGGCTTTTGATCGCCGTTTTCGCTGTCGGAATCCTGGGTTCGACATACGATTTGCGAATTTGACTTTCGGGTGTGTTTTTGATGATAGTTTTTGGTACGTTTTATCGTCAGGAGGTGTTTTGTTGGTTTTTCGTCGCGGATTTCACCGAGACAGCGGTAGGAGCTCGGACTCGACCGAGGGTCCATCGTTTTCGCCCGGACAAGGTTACGGGGGTTTTTAAAGGGTTTTGCGCTCCGTCTTTATCGCCGGTTGATGTGGGTAACAAAACCGGAGTTGGGGACATTATTGAACGGTGGTGTTCAACCATTCTCTTCCTCTTCCTTTGTTTTTCGGTATTACTATTTTAAAATGACAGGAAGGATATTGTTATGGTTATTATGACGGAACGGTATATACGTAAAGGACATGGACGGATTTCTATGACTTATCGGTTCATTTAACGAGTATGGGATCGTGAGGCTCATGGTATTGTCACGTACACCAGCGGTTTAGCCACCGCAAGGGTGTTCTTTTCCGGAGAAGTGGTCTGTATGGCTCGTGATACCTACGTTAGTCAGGCGTGAGGAGACCGGGGATTGAGTATGGTTGTTGTTTCTTGGGTTTCCGAGATGGGAACCGGGAAAGGCGATGTGGATGACTTGGGAGTTCGGTTTCCGGTTTGATGTCCTATTTACTTTATCGTACCTATATGTGTTGCATTAAATCATCGTTTTATTCATTTTCCTTTCTATGTCTTTGTCACTGATTCCCCACCGTGTGACATGTTCGGGCGGGGACGAGGGAGAGGCTTTGGATTGGGAGTGATTCGATTTTCATCATCCCGGTGATATTTTACTCCTCTCTTTTGGTCATTACATTTGGTTGATACTATTTGCGTGAGATGTGGACATTCTGTGATGTGGACACTTGGTGATGTGGATGTTGGGACATGTGGACTCTTTGGATGGATAGTAGTATTTTGGATTTAGTTCTAGTATTTTGTGGTTGCATGTGGAATGTGGAGCTTTTCAAAAGGATAAAATGTTTACGAAATCTGTTTTCAAACTGAGTGTCGGGTAGACACTGTTTTAAACCTTGTGGCTTTATCCTTTCAACTTGGAGTGTGTCGTGTGGGCAATTTTCTCTTGTGTGATTCAAAAGACTAGCTTATTTCTTTATTTAGCTCTCTGTGTATGGCAAATTGGTTGTGGATGATGTATGTATTTTGTGTGACGCCGCACATATACAGGGGAGACTCTGTCCATTTGTTTAGAGAGCTTGTATATGTGGCGGTCTGGGCACGTACCGGGAGGAAAGACTTACAAAAAAAAATAGAGTCGTTTTTCGCTTTTAAACCTCTCCCGGGGTGTGACACAAGTCTACAAACTCAAGTATTGATCAAATTATACAAGTGTTGTCCAAAACAGAGCAAATTCCAGCATGCAAGGTTCATGTAGTTGTGGCTCTCAAATCCAACACATTCTCAGGTTGAAGCCAAAAAGAGAAATGCCAAGATCTAAAGGATGTCTCTAAGGTCCTTCACAAGTACCAAACATGTAGATCTACGAGAGATGAAGCTCTCCTCCAACAATCAAATCAAAGCTCCAAGTATTCTGTCCAGGGGAAGCTCGGGAAGATTCGTCGACGAAGCTGCCAGTAGTTGAAGAAGTGCACCAAGGTCATCAATGGTGATGTAGGAGAAAGAAAAAAGCTCTCTAAGCTGCCCAAGCCTTGCAACAATGGTGGAGATGGCAAAAGGCTTCTCTGAGGACAAAAGGGGGCTATTTATAGCCCAAGGAGTGGTGTAAGATAAGCCCTCAGATCTTAAACAGAACCAGCAGGAAAAACACTAAGCTTCAGCTCAAGGAGGAAGATTCGGGCGCCCGAAAACACCCCAGGTGCGCCCGAAACTGCGCCCAAATCCATGTGTCAGCCATCCGAAGTGCCTGAAACCTGCGCAACATGTCAGTCATCCACAGCGCGCCGAAGTCCACAATGCCACCAATCAGAGCCCGCCCATGTCGCACGCTCCCCCGCGACCTGTCCGACGCGACGCTTCGCCAATCACGCGCTGCCACATGTCGCACCGCGCCTGAGGACGCACACTGAGCCAATCACGCACCGCCATGTGCTTTATCCACTTGCGTCGGGCTCGAGGCGGGCGGCTCTGCCAATCACGCGTTGCCACGTGGCGCTCCTTCAGCGATCATGCCCGACGCGGGCGGCTCTGCAGTGCGGGTATAGCCTGCAGACCCGCGATTCGAAACCCGTTAACCCGCTAGCCCCGCACTGAGTCACCCCCTCCGGTCAGCGCTATTGTAATGCCGTACAACCGGACGCCTGGATCCTCTTTTGGGCGCCCGAATCCTCACCAAAAACACAAAAATAGTGTTTTTGTCCCGTTTTTCACGCTGAGTCTGTTTTTCACGTCCGTTTTGCACGTAAACGACTCCAACACTCGACAAGGTTGTCCTAAAGCCCCTGATCACGAGGCCAAGTCAAACATCAGGATTCGGGTCTCCACAGAGAGCCTCATCGTTGTCGACGAGCTCCTCCTCTACTGGAACCTCGTTGACACTGGCTGTGCCCTCGATGTGCTCGAAGAGGTTCCCCCAAAGTCATAAGGTTGATATGTTCATAATTGTTGAAGCTTGATCTGTGACTCGATCTTCTTTTGTTCAGGCACTGTTGGTATCCGACTTCGGGCCCAAAATCTTGATCAAGATTGTGGATAGTCTGCGGGATGATATCTTAGCTGGGAAGCTCAAGTCCGGAAGTGAGATTAAGGTAGTAATTTCAAAACTATGGGGTCCAACTTATTAGTGTAAAATTTCAGTTTGGTTGGTCCCTTACGTGTTACTGCGGAATTTGTTGTCACAGTTAGTTCCCTAATCTCTTTATTTTTCTACTATTTTAGTAATATTTTCTTATAAATGGATATGCCCCTGTAATTACTGTATAATACCATGTTAACAAATGTTGGGCTCCTTTCTTTGTTCATTATGTCTGTTATTGTTTGTGAAAATCAATCATGTGAAAGTCTACCAATTCTTTCAAGTGCCATACTGAAATTTTGCTAAAAGGTCAAGAACTTCTGATGCAATTTATTGCATTTGGTTGTCTATTGTCCTATTATTTCTTGGTGCTTTTTAAATGTATTCCCAATGTTTCCAAATGGTACTTTTTTTTATGGAATTTAATAACCAAGATTTGGTTGTTTAGGATGCCTTGAAAAGGAGTATTATTCAGTTGTTGGCAAACAAAGGCAGAAAAATAGAGCTTAAGCTAGGATTCAAGTTTTGCCTCCTTGATTTTGTAGGTTTTGTTTTTTGCATTCAGTTGATCTTCTCTTCTGACTAATTGGCTTTAAACTGCGGAGGTTTTTGATGTCCTTATGATCCCAGGAAGTCGGTGGTGATCATGGTTTTTGGTGTAAATGGAGGTGGAAAGACAACCTCTCTTGATAATCACTTCTTGTTGTTGCTGATTATATGTCCTTATTATTCATATATATCATTAGATGAAACACTAAGTCGAATACTATTCAGCTAATAACATGATCCTTTTGAGTCTGCTTCTCTCAATTTGTATTCATTTATAAGTAAGTACATCATCTTTAGACCCCTTTTATGCACTCTAATGCATCATTTGCTTTCAAATCACCTTTTTTCATTTTTTTTCTTCTTTTCTGTACACTTTAGCATATATGAATTGTAGTATCTGTGTATTTGTTGTGTTGTTAAATATACGGTTATCTATTTCTTTGAATATTTCTAGAGTAGATTGTGTCATGTTGCAGTACCAGCGGCATATACTCTTGATTTTCTATAAGAGATTCTTTCTTTTTCTATTACTTTGTAGGGAAGCTAGCTCATAGATTAAAGAAAGACGGAGTAAAGGTTATCTATAGAAAATCTGTAATCTATTTACAGAATTTTGATCATTTTTTTTAACTTCAAAACCTGATATAATTTCCAAGCTTTTTGGCCCATAGCTCACTTTGGCCCCGCTTTAGTGGGCCTACTATCGTTAAAGTGGACGTTATGAACCCAATCCGCTAAATCCCTCTCTAAACATTATGGCGTAGCGGTAGCAAGACAAATCCGCTATGGCGGCCACTATGGCGGGCGTAGTAACTGCTACTTTAAACATCTTAAGGTTTAGCTTTGGGACACTGGAGTAAGACTAGCATCAACAAGGATTTAAGTGCCGTGGCGCGGGGTTACGACCGGTGTTCTAGAAAATGCACATATACCTACATATATGGAAATAGTTGCTTGATCCAGTGCATTAGCATTTTGTAATAGAAATACGCAAGTGTTGTAAACGCGGTTATCTAGTTGTTTTAAATTGTGCGATTTTCAGCAGTGTTATTGTGTTATATTATTATTAAGCAACAAGGTTCTCTCTTTGATATGCAAGATGAACATGGTGTTTTGTTTTGAAGATGAAGATACATTTGGATGCAATCTCATTATTTTGAAGAATGTGGGAGAGTCAATTGGATTAAATGCTATCATATATCAGTGTAATTTCATCCAGTTTTGATGATAATGTTGCAAGTCTGATACACCTTATAAAACAATTCTAGGTTGTGTTTTTTTTCCTATACAAAGCACCTTCGTCCATTGTTTGGTCCTTTAGGAACTTATGGAAAAAGATTGAGACCATTTTGTTGTCTTTCTGTTGCTTCAATTGGATGAATTAAGAAGGTTCTTAGGCTTGTAAGATTGATATTGGAACTCCACAGTTGACTTTTTCCTACTTGTGTTCAATTTCTCTTCTACTGAAAGATCATTCGTAATGTAACATATGAAACCCAACCATAATTTTCCTTGTAGGTCTTGTCAATATCGCCTTATATTTTTCTACTAGGGCTTCTTTGGGGCATGCAGTACTATCTTCTCGTCCCCATCCCATATCTATATTGCAGCTATTGACTACATACGGTTTTAAGCCCTAGTGAAAGTTTGAAATCATTTACTTTTGGCTTTTCTTGTTTTTTGTCCTATACTATACACAATGGTCTGTAAAATAAGCCCATGAGTAGAGAACTATGCAAAATCTTGTCATCTACACATCTATGAAGTTTTTGTTGCCATGAAACTTTTTCAGCATTTTTATGAACCTGTGTGTCACGGAAACGGGAATATTCCCCACGCGTCCATGTTGGACACGAGTCCAACACGGATGGCCATGAATGTGTGCTTGACGGACGTCCATGGCGCGTACCATGGTCGTGACATTGTGACCATCAGGTTTAGCCTAGACCCGTTGAAGGGAAAAAATTAGTGATTGTGTGAAAAAAAAAAAAAAAAAAAATTCACCAATCATCCTCTTATCTATCTCCAACCTCCAGCATAGTCTCTCTCTCTCTCTCTCTCTCTCTCTCTCTCTCTCTCTCTCTCTCTTTGAGTTATTCTTATAAACTCACCATTATTTTAAATTAGGGATATATATTTTTTAGATTTTTTATTTTAATCTAATATGATGAGGATTAGAGGCCTCAATTTTTTTTACTTGCTTTTTTGGGCATACAGCCGTACACAATATTAGATGGTATATTTTTTTGCTTTTTGGGAAATGCATACGAACCAAGGATTTAAGTGTTGTGGCATGGGGTCATGCCGAAAATCGGCACGGTGCGTGCCGGGCCGTGCTGATGAGTGCTGGTCACAAAAAATATATGCGTGCCGACGCATAATGGCATGAAATATTTATTTTCTTTAGCAACAAAAATTTCTAATTGCTTATTATGTATCTTTATCAAATATTTTGAACTTTATTGAGTAAATTACTTAGTAATTTAAAGAAAAAAGGGTTCTGAGCTGTGCCATCGGCATGGGGGCTGTATCGTGCCGGTATCTTGTTGGCATGATACGGCATGGTGGATATAGTCCGTGCCGATGGATACTTAAATCCTTGATACGAACTCTTTTTGGACGATGTAAATAAATCATGTATGTTGGAGAACTTTTTTCCTTAAAGTATATGAACTATCAATAAGAATCGTATTAACCTTCATTTGTATGAGAAATATAGCAATATTTTCACAAAATTTATATTTTATACATAATAAATATTTTTATTATATTAAAATATTATATTTTATTAGTTGTATCCCCGTTGTGTTCTTGTCCTAATTTTTTCGTGTTGCCAAGTTGTTGTGTACGAGTTATGTCGTTTCCTGTGGCCGTGTCTGTGATGTCTAGAATGTTATTGAATAAGCCTTTCACATTTGACAATCCAGCCTGAAATTCTCAGTTTTCATCTTTACATACAATTCCAAATACCTAATTTGAGCATGCTCATTTATGCCCAATTAGGTTCTCACGTGGTAGCTAGGTATTGTTATTTGAAAGACATTGTTGTGCTTTGTTATGATATTTAGATTTCTGCTGTACGTTGGAATCAATTTAGTGGGATTATCCTCATTTTTCTCTTCTATACGTATGGCCATACGGGGCATTTAGATGAGCAAATCCCTATTTGATGGCCCTAAATATCGTCATGCTCAAATTTAGGATGCCTAATCATGAATTACTAATATTTTTGCCTTTATGCAAAAATTTGGTGAAACTAGGATTAGTGGCACCCTTATGCTTGCTTGATTGATAAACAACATTGACTCTACTGTATACGGGGTAAGTATGCGAGACTTCTTCAAATCTGCCGTGCCCCCTAATTCCGTCAATTTTCTATATTGCATGCGACTTGACTCTTCAAAATTCAATTCATAGCCCTCTTATTTTGAGTGCCTATATGAGTTGGAGTGTTTAATAATTTTATTTCATAAGAATTACAGTTGTTAACAAAAATTTGTGAGAATAAGGGGTTATCCTTTTGTGATCAAATATTTATACTTTCTTTTTGGAAAGGATATTTACCCCATAAAGGAAGATTTTTGACCTCTTAAATGGACACACATATGATGCAGCAAATAAAACTTTTTTTAATTTTTGAATGCAATTTTTTTATTTTGTAAGTTCGTGTTTGATTCAGGCTTAAATCATTTAGTTTTAGTTGGTTCGGCTAACCGAAACCCTTTTCTCCAATAAACAGAGAAACAAATCCAAAAAGACCTTTTGGCTTCCAAAAAACGCCTAGCCTTCTATGCATTACCCTTGGGTGACTGTATTGTGTTGAAGATGAAAGGACAATAATTTATTACGGAATAGGCTCTTAACACTATAAATATTTGGTTCTTGATTCTTTGAGGGGCAAATTTGATGAATAGAAATTTCTACTCTTGTTTTTATTCTTGCCGTGTTGTTTTTCTTCCCGGTGTGATCATCGACATATCTTTCTCGCATCGAGATCGTCTTCTTCCCCAACTTGATCATTGTCCCTTCTTCCTCGTGGCAAGATCGGCTTCTACTCCTATCCCTCCTCTTTTTCTATGTTCTTACCTCCTCTTCTTCTTTCCCGTTGCCGAAGTTCTACTCGTGGTGTGCCACTCTCGTCGACTGTGGATCCCCCACAATCATGTGATCGGTCCACTTTTTGTGTCCATCTTCTTCCTCATCTCCCGATCTTCCGTTATCCCTTTCAATTTTGCCTTCCATTCCACCGTTACCAACCATCTTTATCAAAACAACCAAATCTAAAAGCTTCAGTGTTCAGTCTAATTAAACCGAATTTACCTTTTTGAAACATTTATTTGTATTTTCAGTTGGTTGTTATTATCTCATTAATTGAATGTTTATCACCATCTTAGTATTGCTTCAATTTGATTTTAATTTTCCATCTTACTGAAATTTTTACCTCCTTGCTTTAATTTTAGTAAAGTTCGCCGAAATCGATAAATTGAACCAAGTTTATTTTAAGAAATACCTTTAAACGAAAACAAAGGTGAAAATTCAGATTTTTCAACCTCTTGGTTTGCATCTACATCTCGTCAAAGTTCTTTTGATGTGATAAATGTGCTACACACGAACTTTTATTTTGAAATTACATTGTAACTTTTTAAATCTTGAGACGTGCCCTTTGACGTCATAGTGCAATTGACCCTTTGGTCAGGGTAATATTAAAATTTCTCTTGTTTTCTAATCGCCTGTCTCAATGAATTATGATGAAATCATCTTTGAAGGTAATCAAATGTTTCCATGGGAGTGAAGAAGAAAGCCTCATACTTAGGAGAATTGCATCGGTATCGCCCGTGCCGCTCGACACGGCAGTTTTTTATTTTTTTATTTTTTATTTTTTATTTTTTTTTAATTTTTAAGAGATTTAGATTATTTTATTCACTAACTAATTTAGGTTATTGGTAAATATGAGTATCTTTAAGAGATTTAGATTATTATTATTTACTAACTAATATAAAAAAAAAAAAGATAAGATAAAATGAGAATGTGGTTATAAATAAGATCATTAAAAGATTTAAGTTGTTATTATTCACTAACTAATAACAATCTAAATCTTTTAAAGATTTAGGTTTTATGATTAAAAATATTTTTTATCTCTTTTCCTTCTTATATTAGTTAATGAATAATAACAATCTAAATATTTTAAAAATCTAATCGGTACCCATATTCTCATTTTATCTTATCTTTCTACAATAACAATCTAAATCTATTAAAAATCTGACTCGTACCCACATTCCCATTTTATAATTTTGTTTGAAATTAACTTAATCATGAAAATTATAGTTAAAGGCGTTCCACCGTCTTTAGAAGGCGGTGAACGATTCATCTTCTTCTGTACGTGGCGCTGATATGGCAAGCTGATATGGCAAAAATAGGGTTAGTTTTACAAATTATAAAAACTTCTGTACGTGGCGCTGATATGGCAAGTTGATATGGCAAAAATAGGGTTAGTTTTACAAATTAAATTTTTATAAGGTTAGTTTGCAAATTATAAAATTTTAAAGAGTTATTTTGAAAAAAACTTCATTGTACTTTATATATATAAAAAATTATCAATATGTTAGTTGGTGAGTATAGTAAGCTATATATAGCGAATATTTATAATTTTTTGACTAAACATGTCAAAATAATATTATAAGAGTTTATTGGAAACAAACAAAAAATAAAAAAAAATCGTGCCACAGTGTTCCACTAGAGGTCTTAAAATGCAAAGCAATTATCCACATAGTCACATGGAAGTGGCCCGTACAGACCGTGAAATAAGAGTTTCACTCATGGGGCTGAACCTTGACCCAATGTCAATGCTGCAAACCAACCCAAAGTTTGACTGGGGTGAAATTTTTTTTATTCCAATTAGATCCTTTGTAGATGAAGTGAATTGAAGTGACTAATCTGGTTTGCTTGAGCATGATAGGACTCCAAATTTATGTCCAAATCGTAAAATAACAGTCCCTACTAATGGGACTTTGTGAGAAAGCTCTACATACACATAGAGCTACTCATACTTTAGGACAACAGCTGAGATGCTGAGTCAACCATGATGCTTTTAAATCTATTTAAAATCAGTAAATGAAGATGCAGACAAAGATCATTGCCAATTTAGCTTACTAACCTTATATCATTGAATCAGATCAATAATTGTAGTTCCTCTGTTACTAATTCTCATGTTACCATGTACCCGACAAATGTATAAGGTCATAGCATGATGTCTCATTGACAAGAGAGTTAAATACCAATGCAATACAGAATAAGGTTAGCATTTTGTTTCTTTCGATTCCACTTTCCTTCAAAACCAATTTTTAGATACCTATGATAGAAGCAAGACATGCTGCCAAATCAGCTTCAGAACAGTCTAATATCCTTTTTGAACAGTGTGATATTGTTCTCATCAATTCATGCAGTTTTACCTGCTTTGTCTAGAGAGGCCTTCTTTGTTCTTTGCTGGTAAGCACTGAAACAGTGAGTGATAGTCATATGGTAATTGCAATTCAGATAAGCTGTAGCACTGGGACACAAAGCTGTGCATACACTTTTTTAAGGTCTAATCAGAATGTATTAGAAGATTATTCTTTGTTGATGCTTTCAATAGTCCCATTATGTATATGAACCAATTTTTGCTTAACCATAGCTATCATGGTTTTTTGATAGTTCTGCAATAGAAGCACAACATTGCGGAGCTAGATGAATGATAAGAAAGTCAATTACATGTTGTATCTACTTTCCTCATCATTATTTGCATTGCTTTCACCATGTTCTCATGAAGTAATGCTTATCACGAAATAGGCATATTCTATGTGAATCGCTACTCCATGACTTGATTTTGTAATGCCTTTCACTAAATATAAAACCAAAACAGAAAGAAAGAGACATTCAGATACCCGTTGGAAAAAGTTGCCAAGTGAAAAATACAAACTCATTAAAATTGAAAGAGCAAAAATATTAAACTTGTTTATCTAATTTTTAGTTTTGAGGTTTAATTTATCAAGCCTTAAATGTATCATACATTATCTACAATTTTAGCTGTAAGGTAGTGACATTCCACCTATATACTGATGTTAACACACAGTACACGCTTTTACTTCATTCTCATTATAGAAGGGGTTGAATGCTGAAAATACCTTTTGCTTGGCATCATTTTGGGTTTACAAAAGGAGTTATAGGCTAACGTCATGAACACTAGCATGCGACACGACATGACTCGAACATGGCGACTTGGCAGCTTTCAAAAAATATATATTTATTATATATAAAATATAAATTTTGATATAATATTATTATATTTTTCATACGAATGAAAGTTAATAAAATTTTTTATTGATAGTTCATATATTTTAAGTAAAAAAAATTCATCATATATAATTTATTTATATTGTCCAAAAAAATTTTATATGTACTCATCAAAAAGCTAAAATATTTATCATCTTACATTATATATACATAAATAAAATAAAATAAAATAATATATATATATTTTTAATTTTATGCGCTATGGATCGGCATTGAATGCACGTCTAAGAAGTGTCCACATCATATACAAATCCGACATGGACACGTGAGTGTCCAACACGGACATACGAGGCTTATAGAAGTGTCGGTGATACCACTGTTTGAAAAGGCTCTCCTGAGGCGCGCGCTTAGGCGCAAGGCGCGTGCCTTAGCGCCTCAGCAATAGCGAGGCACAACGCTATTGCTGAAGCGCGCGCCTCAAGCGAGGCGTGAGCGCGCGCCTCACAATATTTATGCTTAGATGAATTTTGGGTTCAAGTTATCGAGTTGTCGGATTTTTAATTTAATTCTTATACTTTAGCCTGTTAAAATTGTCACACTCTAAGACTATCAATTTGGACAGTTCGAACATGCCAACAACCTGCCAATCAGACATGAGTTCTCTATACCAACTAAAAGATTAGGGGTCAGCAGTGTAATTTACCCCCTCGTTCTTTCGTCGTCTTTCCCTGGTAGGGTTTCTTCTTTCTCTTCTATCCATTTCTCTCTCTTTTTCTCTTTCTCTCTTTCTCTCCCCGATCCTCTGTGGAGATCTCGTCGTCTCCCCATGGATTCGGCGGGGTCGCAGTGATCCTCTTTGATGTCCCTCTCCTGGATCGTTCTAGGGCAACTCGAATCGAACGAATCAATGGTAATCTCTCTCTACATCTCTCTCTCTCTTTCTCTAGCTCTAATGGTGAATCGATGAGCATTGGGGGGTCTTTGTCCGTGTAGTCGACGTCGAAGAAGGTGATCACGAGGGAGGAGTGGGAGAGGAAGCTCCGGGACGTCAAGATCAAGAAGGAGTTCATGAACAAGCTCGTCATGAACTTCCTCGTCACCGAGGGCTACGTCGAGGCTGCCGAGAAGTTCCGCATCGAATCCGGCACCGAGCGTAATCCTCGTTTCAACTTCTCTTTTTGTTTCTCCTGTTGATTTCTATTTTTTTTTTTTTTTTTTTCTATTTTCTTGTATTTGTTATGGTGATTGTTTTGTTGTGGTGGATCAGCGGACATCGATCTCGCGACGATAACGGATCGGATGGCGGTGAAGAAGGCGGTGCAGTCAGGAAATGTTCAGGATGCGATCGAGAAGGTTAACGATTTGAATCCGGAGGTATTGTGTTGATTCAATACTTGGTTGGCATGATTAATACCTTCTTGGTAGTATATATTCTTGTAAATGAGGATGATGATATAGCTTTTAGCATTGTATGTTGGAGAATGCATTATTAGAACGGACCCGCGGTCATGCTTTAGAGTGTTCGGGAAATCCAGATGCGCGGGAGAACTTCCCTCTTATAATGCTTCATAATGCTGTGGGTACTGCCACTGGAGAAGCATTCAGCAAATGCTTCTTCGGTGGCTGTTGATCTGTTCTGATAAAGTGCTTTCAGATATTTTGGACCCTCTGCGGCATCAAAGCGAGTGCTTTTGCACACAAATTTCAAAACTATGCTCAAGAGTTATGGAAGATAGAAAACGCAAACACGTCATGATGTAAAATTATTACCTAGGAAGAGCAGATTGCAATTTAGTCATTACTCATGAAGAGAAAATCGAGTTTTTGTGTGTGGCGGAGAGGGGGGAATGAGTTAGGGTGTGTGTGAATTGTTTGCTTAATACCCACAAGAGGAATTTTGCTTCTGTTAATTCTTTTCTGATCTAACTTTTTGAATGTGAATAAAACAAAACTACTATGGACTGCATTCCTACTCAGTAGGGGATCTTGTTGATAACAGAGACAAAGACAATGAATTTTGTGATTTTCTGATAACAAAATGCAGCATTGTTCTAGTCAATTCATTAGATCCTACAAGATTAGGTCCATTTGGATGCTGACTGGCCTATTTCTTACAGTTCTGAGTAGTGTAATTTGAGCAATGTTATGCCTTTAAACATTTATGTTCTATGTGAAGAGGCATGAGTTATCGACAAATTAAATGTTATATTATGTTCTATTCTAGTAGTGTTAGTGTTGGAAATTTTTGCTTTTGCTCTTCAATATTGACCTGTATGGCAATCAAAGAGTCGAAGATACTTTTGACCTGAACATAGTACTAAACACGTTAGGAGTAAAATAAGTTACGGTTTTGTCCTTTTTAAGCAGTAGTGAATTTCAGCAGAATAGTTGTTCTTGGATATTTTGTATTATTGCTGTCTTTTCATCCTATCAGAGCTTTAATCCTTGATGTTTTATCTATTGATGTAACTAGACTTAAGATTTGAAGAAAGCTGGGAAATATCAAGGATATTTTCCTCGAAGTTGTATAATTATTTTTAGTAACTTCTAAAGCAATGATAGTGAGGAGAGATTTATTTTACTGATTTCTAATTGAAGAGTGATGATACAACAGTAGAACAACAAAGGATTTACTGTTTAAAAAATAGTAATTAGCTTGCTGAGTACTGTGGAGTTGATGGCATATGATTCGAAATGATGTTTTCGAGGAGGCAAATGAAAATTCACTAACATAGATTTCTTGGCACTGCATTATTGTTTGTGGGTGCTGTTTGGGAGGGCTGTGTTGGCCTTTATTCCTGTCTGATATGTTTATGGATATCCTTGTTTATAATAGATTTGGTGTCCTGATAGCTTGTTCACATGCATGGATTGCCATCATATCCCAGATTTTAACATTAACTTAAAATCTCAGTAGATAAATCAGCTTGAAATTATTGGGATAGGTTTGTTTAAATATGGTCATATGAATTGTTTAATTGATAATGCTTCTGTTTTCCTTAACCAATTCTCATGTTGCCTAGTCCTAACATATAAAGCTCCAGGGAAGTTCACATTGAGTTCTTCCTTTCTAGCAGAAAATTATTTATATTATGTTGAATGAGGTTTTCATGGTTTACTTCTCTTAACCTTTTCTGCTGATTGCGTAACATTTTTTATTGAAATAGAAATTCTATTTCATTACCTTAAGCAGAAGGATGATATTTTTTTTATTTTAAGAATTTCACAAAATCAACAAAATACATTTATAACCTGAGAATCCTTAGTAACTTATGTGAATTCTTCTGCAGATACTGGATACAAATCCACAGCTATATTTCCATTTACAACAGCAGAAACTGATTGAGTTGATTCGATTGGGAAAAGTAGAAGAAGCTCTGGAGTTTGCTCAAGATGAACTAGCACCAAGGGGCGAGGAGAATGTATTATTCTTTTTCAGCTTTTTATTTATTCCCTGTTTTGCTGCTTTCTCTTTAATTCCTCTCTTTTTGCTCATTGTATTCAGAATGTAACTAGTAATGGTGCAACATTCTTGTTTCTGACTTTTGAACTTAAATTTTTGTCTCTGCAGCAAAGCTTTTTAGAGGAGTTGGAGAGGACAGTAGCTCTTTTGGCATTTGAGGACGTGAAGAACTGTCCGTATGGAGAACTTTTAGATGTCTCACAGCGCTTGAAGACTGCAAGCGAGGTGAATGCTGCGATACTTACAAGCCAAAGTCATGAAAAAGGTTGGTACTGTTTGACTTTTCTGTTGTTCCCTTTGGTGTTTTCTCACACGATATTGTTGGAATCAAAGCAACAGTTTAAAGAGCTCTTTAGCGGATCTAGTTACAGTTTTAGTTAGAGCCAATTCGCAATCTCTAGACATAACTAATTTATAATGACTATTAAGATAATTTGGATTAATTGACCCCTTTTTTCGGATAATTTACCCCCTTTTTTTTCGCCTGAGCTAATTTCTTACTCCAAACTATAAATAATATTGTAGCAGTCTGACTGCATTTTGCTGCGCAGGATATCGAGATCCCCCTTTTATAAGTGAAAAATTGCTCTCTTCCTTTGTTTCTACTTGCTGTGTAAAACATAAAAATTAGGCCTAATTTGGAATTTCTGCAAAATCTTCTGAATAGTGCATACTGCTATTTCGAACATTGATAGGTGCAGAACCTCCCAAGTTCCATCATATAGAATATGGCAACTAACGGCCTTTTTTATTACTTGCACATATTCCTTTTTTTCCTGTGCCAGGTGCAGATTAATCATTATATTTTTTTTTGTGTAAACAATTATTTACTTAAGTTGTAAAGGCAAATTTATACTTCTTTAAGCTCCGAAGTTGAGAAAATTCTGTCTTCTTGACAGAGTATAGTGTACACAAAAAAGGTACCTCCTTGTACGAGAGAAAAAAAAAACCGGGAGGATTTTTTAGGCCCGGCAGCTGCTTTGAGTGATAAAATAATGATATACTTAGGACCATGTGCTGAATAAAGCAAACTGGTACTTTTTTCCGTAGTATTACTAATCTTTTTGGTAATATGGCTTGTTAGTTTTCTAGACTATTACCGCTAAGGAACTAAGAAGCATTAATAGTTATTACTTTTGCTAAAAATGTTAGTAGACGCGTTTGCTTTATCAAATATCTGTGCAACAAGTAATTCTGCAGCTCATTAGAGCTCTGTTCTAATGCGGCTGTAAGTATTAAATTAGTACTGTAAGAGAAGTGATTATTGTATGGAAGGCAAGAAGGCCTTATAATATGTGAATATTGTAAGACTTCCCAAAAGTGATACTTATTGTCCATAACCAAATAGTAATACGTAGAGAGAGAGAGAGAGAGAGAGAGAGAGGGTATATAAGCTACCAGGATAAAACCCTGAAATCCTATCGATAAAATTCTCGAGTTGGATGCTTCATTTTGACTTCGTTCTTGAGTTAACTATATTGCGTTCTGTTTCCGTTAATTAGCGCTTACATCTTATATGATTTAAAGGCAGGGGAATGAGAGCCATAGGTGGCTTTTGAAGATGCTTCTTTTTTTTTTTTTTTTTTTTTCCCGCCTCTTGACTATTTTTGTTATGCGGCAGATCCGAAGCTCCCAAGCTTGCTGAAGATGCTGATATGGGCTCAAAACCAGCTGGACGAAAAAGCTATCTACCCTCGCATCAACAACTTATCCACCGCCACGCTCGAAGATCCAGCAGTATGATACAATTTATTTCATGATATAGCCGTTTGGATATTACATTCCTTTGCTGGGATTTGCACGCCATATTTGCATATATTTTCCCGGAAACAGATTGCTTTTCCCTCCTCTGTATTTACTGCTACAGGAGTTTAGCTTTCCTGTGTTAGAACATTACAGCATTGTACAGGTAAAATTGTCGATCTTTTTTCTTTCTTGTACTGTTTGAAATGCTTGGTTTCGCAGAGGTCACCAATTCTGAAAAGTTCGGAATAACAGAGGCTGCATTATTGAAACCAGCTGAATAATTATTTCTTGCGCATAATTCCCACTTTTGCAACCCCCATGCTGTGGCGATTGCATGCAGCTTTAGCCCTATTTTGCGCTCTTGAGGAGAATATGCTGCAGCAGCATTCGGTCACCGCTCTTTGAAATCTGCAAATGTGAACGGATTGTTTTTGAATTAGGGTAAATCTACCATGTGAACAGTGACCAGATTCATTGAACATATACCCTAAATCCTAAATATCATCCATAAAGTAGAAGAGCCGTTGCTTATGCATATATCCTGGGCAAAAAACTGTTGTTTATAAAACATGTTGATGATGTTATTTTCCTGATCTAGGCTTTTTTTTTTTTTTAATAAAAAAAAAGCTGCTCTGGAAATTACTGTTGTTCTTGGCCTTTGCAGCATGTGATTAAACCCAAATGTCTCTATGTTGTTATTTGTGTGTTTTAACTACTTTTTAGCTGGTATTTTTTCTATACTTCTTATCTCGACTCTTGCTATAAGATTAGATGTTATTGAAGCATGAAATTTTAAAGTAAAAACACACTTCTGTTTTCAAAGGTTTTTTGAGTTGTATTAGATGAAAACTGAAGGCTCAGTGGAATGTTTGTGAATATATATATATATATATATATATATATATATATATATATATATATATATATATATATATATATATATATAGGATCCGACTATTATATTTTTCTGAGTAAAATTTTTTCGTACTCATAAATTTTCGGCCCTTGGATGAAGGAATGTGCGGTTAGGATTATAGTGGTTCCTTATGATTTATACTATTTCATCAACAATCTGCTAAACTCTAGAGGGAAGTATAAAGAGATTTATACTTATAAGAGTATAGTAGTTCTAGTCCGGCTACTATATTATCAGTAGCACGGATGTCAATGTGTTACCAAGTTGTTTTTAATGATGCGGCTTCCGAATTGACGGTCAATTTCGTTAGACTTGATCTACGTTATTAAAAATATTTACAAGCTAAGTTTTATATTTCTTTGATATTGTTTATCAAATGATCAAAAAATTTCAAAAGTGATATTTTTAATGGTCGATGTGACATTCTTAATGGTCGATGTGACATTTTTAATGGTCGACATGACACGTGTAGAACAATTTAAATTACATAAAATTTTAATAAAAAATTATACTTAATATAAAGATTAAAATCAAAACTTTTAATTTGAAATTTAAGTTTTTTATCATTATTTTTTATGAGTTTTTTATTTTCAGTCGTTCATTTTTAAACTACATATCTGATATATAAATAATATAAAAAAATAATAAAATTTAATTTTTAAATATTTTTAATAGGATAGATCAAGTCTAACGGAATCGATTATCGATTCGAAAGCCGCATCATTAAAAACAACTTGATAGCACGGAGGTTTCCGTACTATCGATAGTATAGTAGCCTAGCTATATATTAGGCTCGAATGCTATCGATAGCAAACGGACTTCGTTGCCATCAATTTATTTTTAATGATGAAGTTTTTAAATTGATGATCGATATTGTTGAATATGATCTAGACTACTGAAAGTATTTAAAAATTAAATTTTAAATATTTTTGACATCATTGACCTAATGATCAAAAGGTTGTAAAATTTATAATTTCAATAGTAGATCTGAGTCTTTTGCTCATTTAATGGTGTACAAGAAATATAAATTAATTAAATTTTGGTTAGAAATTTTTTTAAACTATTTAAAATAATATCTATATTCTCAATCTTGATTACAAGACTCCTAATATCATTTTTTGAAGAATATTCATTTCCCGTCGTTTATTTTTGTGTTCACTTGATAGACAAGAAAAATATGAAATTTAATTTTTATATAATTTAAATGGTTTAGATCATATTTAACGTCGCCAATCGTGTGACACCCCAATAGTCCCATATCGTAAAAGAACGAGATTGTGATTGGGTATAAAAGAGACAATGGACAAAAGTAATAATAACTGAGTTTAAACATTTTGGACTCTGGTTTGGGCCCAACGAGTTATTATTGCCAATGGGCCGAGTCATTACATTTGGTATCAGAAGGAAGTGTATGACGAGTCTCGGTTAAGCCTGGGTCTAAATGTCAGGGTTAGCGAGACAAGTCTCACATCGTTTGGTGATCTTGGGCTGTGAGTGTGATTGGGCTGATAAGAACGTCAGGTCTAAACGGGGGGAGTCTGTGACACCCGAATAGTCCCAGGTCTAAACGGGGGGAGTCTGTGATACCCGAATAGTCCCACATCAGATGGGATGGTGTCAATAGTCCCACATCGGATGGGATTGGAATTGTGATTTGGTATATAAGAGACAATGTGCACTAGTAATAACAATTTGGTTTAAGCATTTTGGCTCGTGGTTTGGGCCCAACAAGTTATTATTGCTAGCGGGCCGAGTCTTTACAGATCGTCGTTTTGAAAGCTCCATTATTGAAAACAAACTGGCAGTCCAGCTACTATCCTTTTAGGTGGACAAAGCCTTTTATCCTTCTAAGTCGTTTTACATTGTAGGAATTTCGAATCGATGATCAATGTGATGATCCGGATCTCTGCAAAGGCTTTACAGAGTGAATTGTGGCTTCTGGAGACCTATGATGTGTGTTGGAGATGGTTGCGTGCAAATTGGACCTCAAGATCGGACCCAGTGTGAAATTTTGATTAAGAATACATGTTCGGATGCCTTCGACAAATTTTAGAAGTAGAATTTGGCAAAACGGACATCGGATTTGGACACGGCGTGCGAAAACAATAAAAATGAACTATTTACTTGTATTTTTCGAAGCTCGGATGCGAAAATACGGATTTCAAGGCAAGTGGTTACTGTTCCGGCCGGTGGGCAGCGCCGGCGGCAACGGGCAGGCGGCGGTGCACGGCGGCGCGGCCGCTGGCAGCGGCAGTCCATGGGGCTTGGCGTGCACCGGGACCAGCAGGTTTTCGGCTTGGACACGTGGCGCGCGTGGATTGGTAGGTCAACGCACGCACGACAACGCACGTGTCTCGTGCCGGGCGTGGTGCACGGTGGACCGCGCAGGACACGTGGCGCGCGCCCGTTGGCGGGCGCACGGACCCGGTTTTCCCGGCGTGGACCGGGGCCCGTGCACCCCGCCGTGGATCGACACGAAATCGGAGGACTAGAAAGACTAGAAAGACTCAAGAGGAAGGAGAGTATGTTTCTCTTGACGATTCGGACACGGAATCGGAGGACTGTGACAAAGTCTTTGAAGAAACCGCAGCATTGGCTGTAGCGGTATCAAAGGGGAAAGCCTCTGCTTCAACAAAGGCGAAGACTCCACCTACTGCCGCCGAGAAAGGAAAAGCTCCCATGCAATCAACTTCCATGAAAAGGAAAAGTGTTGAAAGGAAGAGAGGTCAAGCTCGTGGAATTGAGATCGAAGAGCCACTTGCGAGTGAGCCACCTCCACAGGATTTTGTTCATATCAACACGGATAGAATGAAAGCATTTGACAACCGCGAATGCATTGGAGAATGACATGTGAATGTTGGAAATCTACGAGACCGATCCACAGTTTTTGGTGTTCTTTTTGATCGAGCCGGTCTTTCTCCAATTTGTAAGTTTTCCGAAACCACAGGTTATTGCATTTATTTGGTTAGAACTTTCTATATTTGTGCGAATCAGCTTCAAGATGTTGAAGACGGACCAATGGAGTTTAAGACAACGGTCCGCAATACAAAACTTACAATAACACCTCAGGTTATTGGAGAAATTTTGTGTATGGATACTAATCTTGAGGGAACTCATTATTTGAAGGGTTGCCCTATGACAAGCTTAGATTGGCGACGAGTTGTGGATGGCATTTGCATGCCGGAAACTCGATTGGCTGGAAATTCGGTATTTTCAAAGGAACTTCGACCAGAATACCGGTTTCTGGATTTCATCGTTTGCTACAATATTTTGCCAAATATGCAAATGAAAGTGCTTCGATGGGATAGGATGTTATTTTTATATCTTGTAGGACATCCAACAGCAGCTTGAGGATTGAATATCAACATTCCATACATCATCTGGAACAAGATGGCTCGATATGTGGAGCATCCTCATCAGACGGAGCGACTTCCGTTCCCTATGATCATTATGCGGTGTAGTACTCGAGAAATCCAAATTTGAATTTGAAAAATTCAAATGTCAATATGAATGAGGAAATGCAAAAGTAAACCTAAGTGGTTGTATATCGGTGTGCAAATTGCACAGTTTACGAAGCACTATTTCTGCCTTTCAGATTCGAGTTTGATATAGAAAATCTGAAATCGCCAGTGCGACCGTCTCGTCGAATCGATTAAAAATGGTATAAACTGATTTTCGATCCGACTGTCGGATCGTCCAGAAATCAGCGAAGAAGCTGCTGGGACCCACGACTTAAGTGAATAGTACCAATGAATAGTAACCTCTGATTTAATTCCCTCGACGGCCAACGTTGGCCGATCGACTGTCTGGAGTCCGAATCTGATGATCCAGGTAGTCGATTTAGATGACGTCGTCGTTCTGAGCGCAGTGGCGCTGACGAAATTTGCGTTTGACGAACCTAAAGCATCATAAAGCGTGCCGAACTGTGTAATTTACAGTATAAGATGGATTTTAAAATTTATGGAGCGCAATTTTAACGAACCAAAATCGGTATCTGATAGGTTTCGTCGAGCCCGACGTCGTGGTGGTGTCCGTTTTTCAGTTTGACAACCCGGTTGTCTCGAAAAGCATGAAATATGTGAAAATTCGCAGTATTTTGCAAGAAGTCCTAATATTTTATGTATCAAATGGCGAGAGAATTTCTGGAGAAGGTCTTTGTTGTAAATGTGGTCTACAGCAAGAGACCTAGCTCTAAATAATGCTTGTTGAGGGGTCTTTTTGCATATTGTTGCAATATACACATAACAACTTAGGGTTGCATTAAAGAAACCCTAGCCGCAGCCCTCCTGGTAACCGCAGCTCCCACGACTCCTCCTCTCCCTTCTCTGCCTTCCAGAGCACCAGCTGCTGCCGGCCGCCACCCCTGGTCGCCGGAAAAGCAAAAGGAAGCAAGGAGCTACCTTGATCTCGGGTTAGCAGTGTGGGGAGGCCATCAAACCACAGCAACTCAGGTTTGGAGTCTCCTGGGAGCATCCTTGATCATTTAGAAGTCTAACCCGAGGAGCCCGTGGCCTACCAACGTCGGTGAAGGAACCTCGGCCGCTTCTTCTTTCTCGGATCCGACCAAGGTGAGATCTCTTCCTCTTTGGTTTTTCTTGCTACCTAGACACCATGAGCACCTCCCTCACCTCTTGGTGAACCTCCCAGCTGAGCCCCGACCCTCGGGGTGCTCCCGGTCGTCGGCGGGGAAGTTGCGCCCGCCGGAATGCATGAATGCTCCGCCTCGAGCCAATACTCCACCCGATGGCTTTGGATCTGATCTAAATTGATCAAATCCTTCCTCTGGCCCTCTTTACCATCTCCATGAAGTTTCATGGCATTTGGATTAGTGTGCACTTCGCAGATCTTAGCCCTAGCTTTGGGCTAACCGTTCTCCGGCCGAGCTTGCGGCGCCGCTGCTGCCGCCACTTTTTGCCGCCGGCCACCTGCCCAGTTAGCTCCACCAAGTCGAGACAGAGCCATTGGTACCTCTGCATGTGGTGGTCTGCTCACGTCCTGAGTTTAAAGTTTGAACTCTGATTTAAAAAAAAAAAAAAAAATCTACCGCTGTTTTGAAACTCGGGGCGTGACTTGCGGATTTTGAGATAATTTGACGTCGATATTCGATCGTTAAGTTACATGCATAGCTTGGGGACCATCAACGACACAACGTTTTGAAGTCTCTCCCCAAGAAGCCAGATGATACACCAACACCTCCCCGAGGCAAGCGACCATCAGCTTCAGCAGAAACACCAACAGCAGCAACAGCAAGAGCAGCAACAACAGCAACAGCAAGAGCAGCAGCAACATATGATATCTCTGAGGATGAAGCCTCTGTAACATCAATTTACCAAGAACAACAACGTTTATCGTCGGAACAAGAACGCATGTCACATGAAATAACTCAGATTTCTTCAGACATGGTTAAGATTACTGCCACCGAAGCCGACATGAAGAAAAAGTTTAAATTTTTCGAAAAATTGATCAAAAAGATTTTTACTAAACTTGGTTGCAGTGACTCCGACAACACCGACTCGGATTGATGTGTTTGATGTTTTCTTTTGTTTTTCAATTGAGTTCTAATGATTTCTCTTTTGCAGGTTTTTTTTACTTTTGAAATTTGAACTTTGCCCTCCTTTTATTTTGGCTTGTTTACTATGACAAAAATGGGGAGAGGACATATAACTTTGAGAACTTGAGTACTTTGAAGGTAAGTTGGGTACATGCCACTACTAACTATTTGACTAACTATTTGGGCATATAATATTACTAACAAGTTGCTTGATAACTGCCATATTTGTGAACTTGTTAGAATCTTGATATGACATTTGAACTTTTAAGGATTAGTGATATGTAAATTCGTGATTGCTTATTCTTATACATATCTGATAATTAATGTCATGGTGAGTATAAACTCTATCTCTCTGATTGTTTATTGAATATTTGAAGTCTTGAGGTATCTAACGATTTCTTTTGTCAAGAATTATTTCTTTTGCAGAGAGTACAAGCGTCTAAGTCTAGAGTTTGTCTCTTGTATTCATTTTTATTTGGATCATTCATGTAAATTTTTGTTGTATGGTGATAGCAACAAAAATATCTTTTTGAATTTTTTAAGTGGATTTTTGTTTTGTCACGAAACCGCCAAAGGGGGAGATTGTTAAGGATTTTGTGTTGGCGTATTTCGTGAAATGCTTTAAGTCTTGAAGATTGAAGATGAAGATTTGTGAATTATATACATCAATCTCAAGAAGAATGAATTCAAAAGGATCAGGTACGTTTATCTAAATAATTTTAGTGATCCAAATACATTCTTATAGTTTAGAAATACTTGGAAGATTTTTCATTGCGTAAAAATTAAAAACTGGACAAGTTGTATGTTCAGAATCCGGATCAGACCATTCCAGTCCGGATCCCGAACAGAGTTGAGTTTATGTGTAACTCTAGTCCGAAACAGTCCCCAGTCAGTCCGGACCCCAAACTATGTGTTTGCTGAAATCGCCGGAACAGTCCAGATCAGGAAATTCTAGTCCGAACCCCGAACTGTTTTTTCAGGAAATTTGCTGAAAAAAGACGACACTCCGGATCAGCCAAATCCAGTCTGGACCGCCGTGCGGGAAAAAATTCTGTTAAGTCAATTTTTGATACTTATCTATTTCCAAATATTTCTAACCTATAAATAGACCATATTATTAATTGTTTAGGGTAATCCAAAAAGATAAAAAATCCACAATATAAAGAAGAAAGAAAAACACGATTAAATTCATGTTTCTTCGTCTATATTGTTCAATTTGATTCTAGGGTTTCCAAACTCATATTTCTTGTAGAATCAAATTGATAAATATTTAGATGGTAATTTCTTATCTATCTATGATCTAAGTATTCGGAAGATTATCACCAATAAACAAACAACGATTTTCCAAAATCGGTGCGTGGATTCGCGTGGCCTTATGGATTCAAGGTGCTACCGCTCTCGTGGATTCGGAGCGAGATACGTTCGTGTGATCGATATGTGCTACATTGGTGAAGATCGTGGATTCGGTTGGACATCGTGGATTCGACGTTGGATGTCGTGGATTTGGTGTTGGACGTAAATCGTGGATTCGAGGCGCGTATGGAGCGAGCGGAGAAGATCTATTTGGAGCGTATGGAAAAGGTTGAGTCGTAGGGTTATGGTAAATCACCTTATACGTGTTTAATCTTAGTGGATTTCGCCGTGTTATCGGTCCCGTAGTTTTTTACTCCTGTGACGGAGTTTTTCACGTAAAATCTTGCGTACTTTATTTACTTTTCCGCATTGGGTTATTTTTTACGCAACGATTTGGTGTGTTTATTGTTTACACCTATTAGCCCCCCTCTAGGTGATTTTTTTTCTATTCAGATCCATATTTACATAACCCACATAGTCTACTCCTAGATATGAAAATTACTGGGGTGGTACCGGGCTTACGAGGTTGTCGGATCCCTTTTTCTTCGATAGTTCGGATATTTATACACTTCTCGAACCATACTATCAGGCACCGATTTGAATTATCGGCGTGATTTGGGGGAGAATTATCGTGAAGTCCTCAACGACTTTCTTTTGGATTGATTATCCTTAATAGGATAGTAGCCGTTTTCCGTCTAGATTCGTCCCCTAATCATTGCGCCAGAGCGTGATCCTTGGGGCTTTCCAGTGCTGGACGCTGCTTGCCGTTCCGGATTAATTGCGAGATTCGCGACCAAATCTCACACTCATTCTTTTCGAAATCTTCCCTTTTTGGCTCGAGCAGCCGAAAGTTGACTTAGTCTTCCGTTTTTTTCGTCGATTGACCGGAGTGGTCCAGTGGACGCTGTCAGCTGAAGTCGATCTTGGGTAAGGCGCGACTCTTCTCGTTGGCTGCTTCTCCTGTCGGCTGATACTCTCAGTCTATGATGGGCGTTGCGTGCTGTACTCCTACACGACTAAGATCGGTCTTAACCAAGATGCGGATCTCCCTTTGGTTGATTCTTCAACTCGTCGGCTGATGTCTTCGACCGATAGTAGACGCCACGTGTTGCTCTCTTACATGGTGAAAATTTTGGTCTCAACACCTATAAAACACGATGGGTAAGAACCAAAAAAAGTTCCTAGTAGGTTCGGCCCCGACCTGGGCGCCTTTACCACTAGGTTTAATCAATGCATAAGTAGATAGATAAAGAAAGCAATAAACTACTATACTCTGCAGATAGAAGAAAACACTACTCTATGGCTTGCTAGTATGCATCAATGTTGAACTCGACACGACTCACTGTCTCATAATCCAATTATCGTGTTCGTCTCTTGTCAAGCCAAACTCACATCACTAAGCCCTGAATGAACTATCAACACTTTGGGGGGTCTGTTTGTTGGAGAATAAATCTCAGCCCATAACTTTGTCACTTAAGAGCGACCTCCTCGAGTCGAAACAGACTATGTGAGTATGATCCTATCCTCCGATCCAGAGGACGTACCAAACCACAACGACGCTAACCTGGGGATACTATTAACCCTAGCGTCCATCTTGTCCATGTCTCTATATGATAATAATGTAGGCGATCTATAGGACTCATCCCATCACAATAACACTACTCTGGGGAATCAACCATCCCTAGTCTCTAACCCAATTCAGGGTGCTATACTGTACTACTACAGCTATCACTCTACATATAAGAGATGCCACTCGATTTATATAGTCATCACTAGATTCTATTCAATCCTATGTTGTCACCTTGTTTTCATCTCTTATTTTATAAGTTTCACACTAATCTTTTAATGCAATACTAGAGTTATTGTTCTTGTCTTGACCTAATTCTCACGCATTCTATTTTTTGGATTATTGACCCATGTCTCCCAATTTGGAATTGAAAACGTGCTAGGAATTGCGATTGTTCATCCAACACTAACCCTATATACCATAAATATCTCGTGTAGATATAGGATATACAATAGAAAAGCACCATTCACTTGGAATCGCTTCCGATTGTTTGTAGACACTTGCAATCAGACCCCCACAGCGATTTGCTTATCTCAAAGCATGCACTAACGAAGGGTACCGTAGCGATTTCGACCCATTATGCAAAATTGTCGGACGACGCTCATCGTTCTTCCAAACAAAGTTATATGGGATTTCTCTCTAATCTTCAATTAGGGGGCGCTTGGAACGGGAATAGAACCGAGAATAAGGGGTTTATTCCTTTTATTCTACCAAACGCACATGGAATCAATCGGTATTGCTTATCCCAGTACAAGCAGAATAAGTTGGAACAATAATTCTTACCCATTATTTTATATATTTTTTTTTACCAAACTACCCCTCCTCCACTCATTTCTCTCTTCCCAATACACTCTCATCATCACAAATCCCTCTCTTTCCTCTCTCTATTTTCCTTCATCCCACCTCCTTTCTCTCTTTCCAATACACTCTCATCATCACAAATTAATATTATAAAATTTTAAATTTTAAAATTTAAATATTAAAATTTTATGTTTGAAATTTTAAATTTAATTTGAGAAAATAAAATATTAAATTAAATATTATTTTTAAATAATATAATTTAATTATGATTATAATTTTATTTTTATTTTTTTAAACCATTAATCCATTAATTAAAACGAACTAATTAGATTTTAACAACTTTTATCACATATTAACTCTTGAGGGCAAAAAGGTAATTTATCCAACTTATCCTCTTTATTTCTCTTATTCCTCATTATTAAACCAAACACAAAATCTCTTATCCCTGTAACCATCCCAAACGTTTTTTCGCTCTAGTTCCGTACTTTATACTTATCCTAGGTTTAGCTAATTCTACCTTAACCCGATTCCAAACGCAGCCTTAGAGAATAAAATAATCAGTTTAGGTTGAAAACTCCAAAACCTATGAAAACCCTAACAAAGGTGCCCTAAATCCTCTTTTACTCGAAATCACTCCTAGGAGAATCTACAATTTAAACTAGCGTGAAAACATTTAGGAAACCCAAGAATACTAATTTTAAAAATTGAATACTAAAATTACAATTTGGTAAAAGCATATACAACTTAATTGAATTATGTACTATTTCGGCTATTAAAACTTTAAAAATTTTAATTTTACTATCCAACCTATTTATTTTATTCAAACATATATATTTTGACTTCAAATTTTATACTAAATACTTTAAAATAAATAAGATATTCAAATTTTGATGTTAAAGTATTGTTGATTAACTCAAATTAAATAAATTAAAATATTTGATAGTAAACTTAAAATTTTAAAAAATTAAATAATTAAATTATTTATAACTAAAGTTGAAGAGCGAACTAAAATTTTTAAAAAATTAGATAATTAAAATTTTAAAAGATTATTTATTATTAAAAAAAAAAAATAGAAGTTGAAGAGCTAACTAAAAATTATTAATTAATAGCTCAGATAAGCTGATCTGCACGTTTTTTAAAATATTAGAGAAAACAAAGGAATTTTTTTTAAATTAATCCTACTAAATTTAGAAATTTAAAAAATAACGTTGTAAAAAAAATATTTGCAAGAGTAATCCTGCTTTTGCCAGTAGAGCGGCACGGTTGCTGGACGACTTGAAGGCGCTGAATCATTCAGCGTCTTCACAAAAACTCTATGAAGGCGCTGAATCAATCAGCGCCTGCATAATATGTGTTGAAGGCGCTGAATCAATCAGCGCCTTCATAATATGTGTTGAAGGCGCTGAATCAATCAGCGTCTTCAGCACATACTATGAAGGCGCTGAGGACTTGACCAATTTTCACGCGAAAGTTGGGTAAGTCGTCGTATAACTGCTAAAGGCGCTGAACCATTCAGCGCCTTTAACATTTATATTAAAGGCGCTGAATGGTTCAGCGCCTTTAATATAAATGTTAAAGACGCTGAACCATTCAGCGTCTTCAGCACATATAGTGAAGGCGCTGATTCATTCAGCGTCTTCACAGGGTTTTTGTGAAGACGCTGAACGATTCAGCGTCTTCAGGGCCCTCCAGCCTCCGTGGCGCCCTGCTGGCAAAAGCAGGATTAGTTTTATAAATATTTTTTTTACAACGTTATTTTTTAAATTTCTAAATTTATTAGGATTAATTTAAAAAAAATTCCGAAAACAAAGCTAAGTTATTCATACTGGAGTCCGCTTATTACGGTCGTAGTGGAATAGCTCGGCTGCGATGTGCCGCAGGAGGAGATTCTGGTCAAAGTCAACCTCCACGTACTTCATGAGCTCATGTTCGTTCAAGAGCATCAGCTACTTGAGCGCCCCGGCGCCTCTTCGCTCGCACACCTCCTTTATCTTCTCATGGTCATCGGCCTCTTTCGCCGTCTCCTTCAACTTGTCGAATATGAACTCCTTCATCTCCGGCATCACCTTCTCGCGCCTCCCGTAGAGCGTCTCGTCTAAAACTTCTTTGACCCCTACCTTGTCGGCGAGCCGGCTCATGGGCCGACTCGCGACCAACTTCGACACCCCAGCCCGGACCGGCTCGTAGAGGCAGTAGCCGATGAGGCTCATCCGAGAAACCTTCTCCGACCACCGCACTATAACAAAATTAGGCTATAGCGATATTTTTAAGTGTTTCTAAAATTTAAAAAAAGTGTCGCTGACAAAAATACCGACACTTATTGTAAGTGCTACTATATGTGCCGTCGCTAGGGTGTATAGCGACATATTTTTATAATGTGTCTTAAAAATGTGTTCCTATAATCTAATTTTGGATATAGATGGAATATAAATAGTACACTTATATAAAAATATCACAAATATGTGTCCCTATAATCTAATTTTGTTGTAGTGCCGCCGGCGCCACCACTGCTCCTGCTTCTGCTGCATGTTGCTGCTGTCTGGACCACGAGTTCTTGATGCATGCGCAGTACTTATTGAATTGCGGCTTGTCCGCGAAAGACACATGGGCCCAGTCATCGGAGCAGAGAAGCATCACGAGCGCCGCAAAGTCGAGCACGGCCACACCGGCCAGCAGTGTGTAGGTGATGGCGACGTCGCAGTGCGTGAATCCGCGCTTGTCGGCGGAGAAGAATGCGAGGAAGGCTGCCGGGTTGCACGCCGTTCCGATCAGCCGGAGCGCGTACCCAACCCGTCTGTGCGCGACGGCGGCCTTCGTGAATATGATGCCGTAGACGAAGCCCAGCTCCTTTGCTGGGATTTGCGCGTCATATTTGCATATATTTTTCTGGAAACAGATTGTCCTTTTTTTTTTTTCTTTTTTTCTAACTATTTGTACTATTAATAGCACGGAAATTTAGATTTTATTTTTATTAGAATTTGCACTTATTGCTATTAACAGTATATTTAGTAGCCTCTCTCTCTCTCTCTCTCTCTATATATATATATATATATATATATATATATATATATAGAGAGAGAGAGAGAGAGAGAGAGAGAGAGAGAGAGAGAGAGAGAGAATTTGTAGTGCTATTATAAGTAGGGCTATGTCGCTACTTATAAATTATTTTTTATATTGGAACTTTTAAATTGACAATTTGTTTCGTTAGATTTGATTTAGGGTATTTAAAATATATAAAAAATTAATTTTATAATTTTTTCATATCATTTGCCTAATGATCACAGAGACTCAAAATCAATTATTTTAATAGTCGTGCTGAGTCGTTTATAAGTTTAACGGTGTAAAAATATTTAAATCACGTGAAATTTTGATAGAAAATTTTGCATATTATATAAAATAAGATCAATATTTTTTATCTAAAATTTTAGTGTTATATTATCAAATTTTGTAAGATTTTATTTTTAGCTGTTAATTTTTAACCCTTTCAATCACTAAACAAATGATATAAAAAAATTACAAAATTTATTTTTTTTAGGTATTTCAAATACTCTAGATCAAATCTAACAGAATCAATCGTCAGTTCAAAAGTTTCAATACCGAAAATAACTCATAAGCACGGACGTCTTCGTGCTTATAATATATATCACCCCCGCCGCACTATATATATATATATATATATATATATATATATATATATATATATATATATATATATATATATATATATAATGGAGCTATTATACTTTTAAAAGTACTAATTTATTGGTATTTATAGGTTTTTAGCTCAGATGAAGTGATGTGCGGTTAAAATAATAATGGGTACCTTAGATTTAGTAGGTGGTTGATAAAATAGTATAATCTAAGAAGTGAAATTAGTCAAAAGGATAAATCTAATAGTAGAAAACTGACAAGAATCAATTGTTTGGTGCTTTTACAAATGTAGTACCCGGACAATATATATATATATATATATATATATATATATATATATATATATATATATATATAGAGGGAGAGAGAAAGAGAGTCCGGCTACTATGCCCCTTTTAATTATTTCCATCCGTTAAATTTTATTATTTTCACAACCACCCATTAAATCTAAGGGGCCCACTATCATCTCAACCACATATTTTTTAATCCAAGGGTTAAAAACTTCATAACACCAATGACTTGGTATTATTAATAGTATTCCAGCATATATATATATATATATATATATATATATATATATATATATATATATATATATATATATATATATATATATATATATTACTAATAGCACTAAGTTATTTGCGATATTAGATTTTCGACTCTTAGATGATGAGATGTTATGTTAGAATGATAATGGTCTCCTAGACGGCGTTTGGTTGGAGAATAAAATCTTTTTCTAGTCTTATTCTCTATAAACTTGTTTCGTAATAGGTGGGAACAACCGTTCTTGTATTTCTGGAACCAATTAGTAGTATAAGCTAGGAACTATTTATTTTCACCCTTTTTTCTTGAATAAATTTGTTTTTATTTGAGAACAAGCTTAATTAAAATAAATATAATTTTTATTATTTTATTAATTCTTTAATTAATTTAATTATTTTATTAAATAATTATTTAACTATTAAATAATTAACTAATTAATTTGTTAATTTATTAAATTATTTATGATTAATTAAATTATTATCAATTAATATTTAGAGTTATCTACCAGCAGTTAATTAAAAAAGTTAAATTATTATTTAATTAATTTTTTTTATTAAATAATTAAATAAAATATTATTATTTTAAAATTATAATTACTTTATTTTATTATTCGAAACTAACTATCTAAATATTATTATTTTTTTTTTTCGATAATCAGGAACGAAATCAGAATTTAATTTCTAGAGATGCCAAAATCTATATAATTTCAAAAACTCAAAATTAAAATTGAATTTGTTAAGTATACTTAATGTCATTCAAAGTACAAGTATATCAACCATTATAATTTTCAAACATTTATATTTTATAGCCTATAATAATTTTTTTTGTTTTTTGTACGACTGGTTTTAAGGACTATTAGCTAGATGCTTAAATAAAATATACTTAAAATTTATAGTTTTTTATATATATTTAATATGCAAGTATTATGAATGCTATAGAGTATGATGTATAATGTATCAGGTGCATATAATTTCAAAGTTTTTTTTTTCTCAAGTGATAAAGACTAAAGAACTTTTTATATAGACAACTATTGTAACATTTGTTTAGCTATAACTTTTTTTAAGTCAGTAGCAATATAAGGACCTAAAGTAAATATTTTAAAAGTTGAGGGGGGTCATGGCCCCTCTCAGTCTACATATGGCTACGTCATTACCGAAAACGACATAATTTTCATCCAAAGACAAAATTATTTTTGTTCCTACTTATTTCAAGAGTACACCTATATCAAGAATAAGTAGTTCTTATTTATACCCATATTAATAAACAGAGTCCTAAAAATTAGTGAATATTTTATGAATTTTTAAGAAGTAAAAATAATTAAAATGATAGATTTAATAATGAAAAACTTAGTAACACCAAGTATTTGTTGTTATTGGTATATAGTACTGTCATCTAACTCAAATCCTTCTATGCATAAAAAATTTAAACATGTCAATCCTACACTGTACTCATGTGTTAAATATGTCTAATAATTTGAGATTCTATTAA
The DNA here is from genome assembly GCA_029168755.2 of Tillandsia fasciculata. Classification (NCBI taxonomy): domain Eukaryota; kingdom Viridiplantae; phylum Streptophyta; class Magnoliopsida; order Poales; family Bromeliaceae; genus Tillandsia; species Tillandsia fasciculata. Next base: position 13,638,449 of record CM054947.1, on the reverse strand, counting down.
CTTATGATGAAAAACTTATGAGGAAATTAAGTGCTAATAATTAATGATACCATGATAAGATCATCTGACATTAAAAAAACTTAAATTCTTATACGTAAATGCTTTACATGATTTCACTTAGACTTTCATACTATCTTAACATGTCGATGTTAAAATTAACGAAAAATTTCTAACAAAAGTACATATTTGAGACAAATCTCAGGATTAATCTTATTTAAATATTTTTTGTAAAAAAATATTTAAGACATAAAATAAAATGATTTCATAAGAGTGACACATTAATATATATTAATTATAATTATACACTAAATACCAATTACTAAACTTCAAATATTATTATTCAATCATAAACCCCATCATTAATCATTAATATACCATAAATTCTAAACCATAATCCTTTTACATATATGAGCCAACACATAAACAACATAATCATAATCCTTTTACATATACAAGCCAACATATAAATAACATGACATTAATAATCCTTTTACATATACGAGCCAACACATAAACAACATAGTTGGATAACCCAAACTGGAGAACCCAAAGCATTCCTAGATCTTTTTTCTAATTAAGCCAGACAAAGGTTCAAAGCTTGGGTCCACCAAATGCAATGACTAAGCCAAAGTTACTACTTGTCGACGATGAGCTTGGCGCGTGCGTCGCCGGCCTCGATCTGGTAGAGCTTCCCCAGTCCGACGTGCGCCATGAGGAGCCAGACGACTGTGACGAGCTCCCCTCCGCGGCTCAGCTGCCGCAAGTGCGCCCTCGCCTGGCAGTGGCACGCCGCGTACGCCAGCATCTCCGCCCACACCTCCGACATCACCTCCCACTTCTTCTTCTTCTCCAACTTATTCAGCTGCTTCGCCAGGATGCACGCGTCGAACAGCACCGACTTGCTGCGGTCCCCCTTCACCTTGACGGGCTCCACGTCGGTGTTCACGCGTATCAGGCGCACGCTAGCCTGCTCCCGGGTCAGCTGTCGCCCGCCCATGGCGAAGAACCGCCGCGCCTCCGCGCACGTGTCGCGGTAGCGCAGCAGCCCGATGCCCGCCACCGTCGACAGCATTGCGGGCTGCATCACCAGCAGGTAAACCAGGTACTCCGACAGCGCCATGCTCATGCTCCGCAGATTCTCTGTCTCAGTTTGTGTGTCATTTCCCTCAGTCTGATTCTCTGTCTCAGTTTGTGTGTTATCTCCCTCAGTCTGATAAGATATTATTTTTGTTGAGGTTAATAGTTAACCACTAACTTGAATTTTTTTTGATAATAAAATAAAAAGGAATAATTGCCTGTGTACTCCTGAAATATAAAGAAATATCTGATTTACCCCTCTTATTTCTACGTTATTAAAAATATCCCTACCGTTTCCTTTTGTTAAGTTAACTAGGGTTAAACTAGAGTTAAATAATAATCGGAGTTGAAAACTATCAGATATACTTATTTTGCCCCGGTTTAGGGTTTAGGGTTTAGAATTTTTTACGATTTTAGGGTTTAGGGTTTAGGATTTTTTAGGGTTCTAGGGTTTAGGGTTTAGGATTTTTTAGGGTTTTAGGGTTTAGGGTTTAGGGTTTTAGGGTTTAGGATTTAGGGTATATTTGAAAGGGCAAAATAGTAATTACACACAGAAAACGGTACTTTCAAACGGTACACTAACTGAGTTTAACTTCAGGGGTATTTTGGAAAGAAGTTGGAACGTAAGAAGGGTAGTTTTAATATTAGCCTTTAAGGCTCCGCTTGGTTCGGGTTTAAGAGGGTTTTAGTTATACCGGGGATAGGTATAAATTATGGTTTAAGCCGGAACTAGAGTAAATTTACGTTTGGTTCGGTTTAAGAGTTATACCGAGTTTAGAAAAATTGTGTTTGGTAAGTTAAAGAGGAATAAAAAGAATAAGATGAATAAGAAAGAGAGAGAGAGAGACCTCGAAAACCGTGCCCACCTTATTCCACTATTCCAGGGGAGGGGGTGGGTTTGCTAAACCCCCCTTATTCCACTATTCCGGGTTTAGTAAAACTCCCCCCCTTATTTACCGTTTGGGTATAGTTTTGGGGATAAGGGGGTTATTCCCCCCTTATCCCCTTAACCAAACGGGGGCTAAGAGGGGTAAATCTGAAAACAGAGAAATTTTTAGGGTTACGTAGGAAATTGCCCCAAATAAAAAATAAGTTAAAATATAGGAATAACTTTGAACCAATAATAAAATAAAAATGAGGTAAATTAACTATTAAAAAAAAATAAATCTTTAATTTTATTTATAAAAGAAGAAAAAATATTGTATATACATCAACTTTTGAATATAAATTTTACATTTTATTCATTCTATAACCATTAGATCAGTTGGCGTATGGAAAATAGTGCTTAAAAAAAAACTTTTATTTATATATTTTTAATTATTATTCAAAATTTTTAAATTTATTATTTCCAAAATATTTTTCTAAATTACAAATCCTATTAATAAATCTTAAAACTACAGATATATTTAAAAAAATTTAAAATCTATAAAAACTATTAATAGTTATATTTTAAAATTTAAAAACTTAAAACTATTAAAATTTACTCTGTCTCTGTTCCCAAATTAAAATTTTATATATTTATATTTTAAAATTTTAAAAAATTAAAAAGCGGACTAAAAATTATTTAAGCTCTGCACGCTTTTACCGAATAAATATTAGAGAAAAGAGAGGTAAGTTATTCATACTGGAGCATGCTTTTTATCGTCGTGGTAGCATAGCTCGGTGGCGATGTGCCACAGGAGGAGACTCTTGTCAAAGTCAACCTCCACGCACTTCTTGAGCTCAGGGTCGTCCGAGAGCTCCAGCTTCTTGAGCGCCCCGGCGCCTCTTCGCTCGCACACCTCCTTTATCTTTTCGTACCCTTTTGCCGCGATCGTCTGCGAAGACGCCGCCTCATTTTTCTTGTCGTGTCCGTCGGCCTCGATCGTCTCGTCCGCCGCCTCCTTCAACTTGTTGAATATGAACTCCTTCATCTTCGGATTCACCTTCTCGCGCCTCACGTACAGCGTCTCGTCTAAAAATTCTTTGACCCCTACATTGTCGGCGAGCCGGCTCACGTGCCGACTTCTGACCCACTTCGGCACCCCGGCCCCGACCGGTTCGTCGAGACAGTAGCCGATGAGGCTCATCTGTGAAATCTTTCCGACCACCGCCGCTGTGGCCCGAACCTCAAATTCTTGATACGTACGCAGCACTTTTTGAAGAGCGGCTTGTCCGCAAAAGACACGCGGGCCCAGTCGGAGCAGAGAAGCATAACGAACGCCGCCATATCGAGCACAGCCGCGCCAGCCAGCAGTGTGTAGGTGATGATGATGTCGAGGCGCGTGAATCTGCGCTTGTCGGCGAAGAAGAATGCTAGGAAGGCAGCTGGGATGCATGCTGATCCGATCAGCCGGAGGACGTACCCGACCCGCCTGTGCGCGATGGCGGCCTTCGTGAAGATGATGTCGTAGACGAAGCCGAGCTCGACCTCGATCAGCTCAAAGGCTTCGGTGGCGTCTAGCTCGAAGAAGAACTTTTGGCTCACCTTGCGCTCGTTGAAGCTGAGTATGAGGTCAGCGAAGAGGTACTGGAACGTTCGGTAGAGTCGGGAAGCGTTGGATTCCACGGGATCATCTTTTTTGAGATTTTGCCCGATCATGGGTTCGGTGGAATCAGGCGCGTTCTGGACGTCGATCTCGGCGGGCAAGCCGGCCTTTATTTTGGCGTCGTACTCCTCCATCATCTTTGCGTAGTTCGGGCCCGGGTCGGGGTCGCCGAGCATAGATTTGCGCAGGCCGTCGGCGCTCCCGCGGTAGAGGGAGTAGGTGCGCTCGGCGTACTTGATGATGCCGACGACAAACATGAAGGCGGAGGCGACGATGAAGGGGTTGCTGCGGAGGGAGCAGAAGAAGACAGTGCTGGCGGCGAAGAGCTCGAAGAGGAGGCCGATGAGGTGGCGGGGCCAGAGCTCGTTGTCCTCGACGGAGAAGCGGTGATGGTGTCGGGGCCCCCAAGGTGGAGGAGAAGGAACGGCGCCCAGAAGGCGAATATGACGGGGCTGGTGTTGCTGCCACTGCCACCGCTGGCGACGTTGGGCTTGGGGAGGCGTGAGAGATCGCGGCGGTGGTCGAGGGTGTGGCGGAGGGGCCGATGTTGCCCATGGCGTTGAGTAGGAGGCCGAGGGCGAGGTCGGCGAACCAGTCGGCGAGGAGATACCCGGACCAGACGACGAAGCGGGTGAAGCGGGATGGGGAGGTGCGGCGGTGCGGCGTGACGAAGATGAGGAGAATTTGGAGGCCCAGACTGACCTGCACGGCCGCCCGGATCTCCCAGTTCGTGTACTGCTGTGGAACTGGTGGCTCGAACCCCATCTCTCTCTCTCTCTCTCTCTCTCTCTCTCTCTATATATATATATACCTTTCTCTTGCTCTTGCTTTTTAGCAGTGAAGTGAAGTGAATGTATTGCGCAGTTGAATATTTTTGGATGCTTCTTTTCCTTGAGTCGCCTATATTCTGCAGTTGAAATTACAGTATCTTTGTTAATTGTCCGTATACAAATGCATATATAATCAATAAAACAGAAGCTCACGTATATATTTAGTAGACGAGAAAATAAATAAAATACTAACTATTTATTATAATATGAGAAATGCTACATTGGCATCTTAAAGAAAATTATATATAGAATTATAACTCTTAGTCCACAAATCAAAATCTTATCTTTAAGATTTAAACTTTTTTTGTTTTGAGTTTTAATAATTTATGAATTGTAGGGCGAGCATTGCTATTTATAATAGAACACGAAATCTAAAAAAGGAGTAGGGTTAAAAAAAATATGAGTATATATAAATATACAAATCTTTAGAGGTATATATCTTACACCTCATTTCATTCTGGGATGAGATAAATTTCACTTGTCACTCGATGTGACCAGTAAAATAATACCGATCCCAGAATAAAATGGGGTGTAGGATGTATACCCTTAAAGGGGTGTACATCTAGCATTCCTCAAAAAATATTATATTTACTCTTAATATATAAAAATAATAAAGAAATGTAACTTAGATGTTAATCTTACATCTAATCAATCATGAATTTAAGTATTTAGTATTAAAAAAAAAAAAAAAAAAAAAAAAAGTAAGAATGCTATAAGACTACCGTAGTACTATTAGCCTCTGGATTAAAAAAAATATAAAATTTATATTTATTTTTAAATATACAGATAATATTGCTAAAAAAATATTATTTTTTTATTTGATAAATAATAGTAGCCTAATTCACAAGAAAATTACCGTGGGTAATGCTATGCTCAGTGAATAGACGAGCATCACATGATAAGAGTACCCATTTTATTTGAAAAGCAAGTGAGAGGATGATCAATGGGCAAGAAAAATAAAAAAAACATTTACAATTAACTAACAGTGTTGCTTAACCAAAAAATAAATAAATAAATAAAAATTAGAAGATGTGACACTCTTTTATTACTTAATTTGCTTACAACCAAACTGCCGTAGCTCAAATAGATGTATATATTACCTATCACTAGATCTACAGCAATGAGCCTAATTGTCCTATGCGGGAAGGGTTTTAAAACCCCAAAAAGAACAAACACCGATGTTTCTAGAATACGAAAAAAAAAAAAAAGAGAAAAAGATAAAAGATAAAGAAGAGAAAATGCTTAAAACATATTAAAGAAAAAGCGAAAGTAAAATGAGAAGAAAAAGAAGATCCTAAAAAACATAAAAAGAGCAAAGAGAGAAGAATAAAGAGAAAAAAAAAAAAAAAGCCTAAACAAAATTTAAAAAGAAAAATAGGAAAAAAAAAATAGAGAACAACAAAATACCGAATAAGGGCTCAGTGCAATTCAAAGTTTTCCTTTTTAAAGTAAGACATGAGATTTAATGTTGTACACAAAACTGTCCTACTTTATTCAAGCAAAATGCTTTTGATAGTATGAAATTAGTATTTGTTATATATTTCTTTTTATCAATAGATGTCTAGAATTTAATAGTTGTAGGTAAAAAAAGTACATAACAAATATTTTTAGAAACACAGCTGCTTTTGTATTTTTAAATTATTTTCGATATTAGAACTTCTGAATTAACGATCGATTTTGTTATACTTAATTAATTTAGAGTTTTTAAAATATTTAAAAAATAAAATTTGTAAGTTTTGATATTATTTACCCAGTGATTGAAGAGACCTAAAATTAGTAATTTTAATAATTATTGTAAGCCGTTTGCAAATTTAATAATATAAAAATATTCAAATTGTGAAAGATTTTGATAGAAATGTCACACCCCGAGTTTAGAAAAAAAAGGTCTAATTATTTATTATTATTATTATTTTATCAAAATTAAATATTTCGAAATCCAAGGCCTGAACAGATCGCTACACATATAGAAAAGCCTCTGTACAAACGGACAGAGTCTCCCCTATATATGCTTGGCTAGAAAAGTACATTCATTAGAGTAGATAGAAATAGTAAGGCTAAATTACAGAAAACCCCCCTATAATATCCCGCTTTTCCACTTTACCCCCCTGTCTTTTAAAAGTCGACAGTTTGCCCCCTCGTAATTTCCGAAATGTGCAGTTACCCCCCTGCCGTCAGGAAACCGTGTGTGAACCGTCAAGTTTTTGAGAAAAAATTTTTATTATACCCAAAATACCCTCAGGGATTGGCGGGAAACAGGTTAAAGGCTCTTCTCTTTCCCTCCCTGCTCATCCATTCTTCTGATTACGCCAAAAAAAAAAAAAAAAATCGCAGGTTAAAGGCTCTTCTCTTTCCCTCCCTGCTCATCCATTCTTCTGATTACGCCAAAAAAAAAAAAAAATCGCCTCAGCCCATTTTTCTCTAACAGAGAAGCTTCCTGAGAAGGTAATTTTGAAATTTTTATGTTTGAATTTTTTTAAACCCCACCGATTTTATATATTTAATTTTTTTTCTTCTCCTGTGATCTATAATATTTCATCCACAAGGTAAGTTTGAATTTTTTTATGTTTGAATTTTTTATGTTTGAATTTTTTTTTCAAACCCAACCGATTTTACATGTTTGATTTTTTTTCTTCTCCTGTGATCTGCAATTTTCATCCACAAGGTAATTTTTTAATGTTTGATTTTTTTTCTCCAGTGATCTGCGATTTATATATTTGATTTTTTCTTCTCTTGTGATCTGCAATATGTTTGATTTTTTTTTGATGTTTAAATTGCATACCTATTTTTTTTACTAAAATTTTTTTTCATCGGTGGCTGCAGCACAATGTCCACCTCATCATGTAGTAGTTGCACAGCTGGAAAATAAATGTGGATAATCCTATTTGCTTCTGTGGATTAAAGGCGCCTCTGAGAACATCACTAACAATCGATAATCCCGGAAGACGATTTTATGGTTGCGTAAACTACAAGAGAAATGGCTGTGATTTTTTTCGTTGGCATGATCCAGAGATATGCAAGCGAGGAAAAGAATACATCATCGAGCTCCATGAACAAATAACCCAGTTGAAAAAAAAATTAATAGCATTGGAAAATGAAGTCTTGGCTACTGCTGAAGATAAGAATGCTCTTAGTATTAAGTTGACAGATGTTGAAAATTCGAGAAAAGCGCTTCGAGAGGAAATGGATAGGCTAATAGACAAAATAATATTGTACGAGATGAAGCTAAAGGAGAAAGACAATAAGAAGAATCGCAAACACTATATGGTTCTTATTTTTAGTTTGCTAATTGTTTTATTGTGGTATGTACTAATATGAATAGACTCGTACTACATAGCATAGTGCTATGTGTGTTGTTATTTATGCCACCTTATTTTGTTTTCCAATGAGTGGCATATTATGTAATATATTGATATGTAAGGTATGCAAGAGATTTAAGCTATGCAAGATATTTTGTATGCAACATGGTATTCAATTCTGAATGTTGAATGTACACATGTAGTGAATGTTGAATGTACTTATGAATGTACTTATGAATGACAATGAGAAGATTCACAAATACTTATGAATGTTGAATGTACATGCAAAATGAACAAGCTCTGAATGCTCTGAATCAAGAATAGATACTTATGAATGCTCTGAATGTTGAATGTACATGCTTATGAAACCTCTGAACTGCATATAAATTCACTACATTCACTGAACAAGCTCTGAACTGCATATAAATTCACTACATTCACTGACTGGAAGATGCAGACTGAAGCTTCCCAGATTAGTTCACAGATTTGTAGTATAGATTCACTACATTCACTGCAACATGGAAAATAAATTCATGCATTCACTACATTCACTGCTACATTCAGGTTGCACGACATTCACTGCAACCTGAAGCTTCCCAGAATCAATCAAGATTCACTAGCAGTTTCACTGATTAGTTCCCAGAATACATTCTAATCGCAGATTAGTTCACAGATTTGTAGTATAGATTCACTAGATTCACTGCAACATGCAAAATAAATTCATGCATTCACTACATTCACTGCTACATTCAGGTTGCACTACATTCACTGCAACCTGAAGCTTCCCAGAATCAATCAAGATTCACTAGCAGTTTCACTGATTAGTTCCCAGAATACATTCTCCCAGCATGCATTGAACTACATTCAGGTTGCATTCAGGTTGCATACATTCAGGTTGCATACATTCAACTACACAGTTACTGAACTAAGCTCAGATTCACAGTTCAGGTTGCATACATTCACATTCAACTACACAGTTCAGGTTGCATACATTCAGGTTGCATACATTCACTACATTCAGGTTGCATACATTCAACTGTCAATGCATACATTCAACATTCAACTTAACTAAGCTCAGTTTCACAGCTACTGAACTAAACAGCCAACTACACAGTTTTTTAGTATAAAATTCACACATTGAACTAAACACGGATTTAACTAAACACAGATTTAACTAAGCTCAGATTCACAGATATATAAATTCACAGATTTAACCAATTCACAGATTCACTAGCAGAATACATTCTCCCAGCATGCATTGAACTACATTCAGGTTGCATTCAGGTTGCATACATTCAGGTTGCATACATTCAACTACACAGTTACTGAACTAAGCTCAGATTCACAGTTCTGGTTGCATACATTCACATTCAACTACACAGTTCAGGTTGCATACATTCAGGTTGCATACATTCACTACATTCAGGTTGCATACATTCAACTGTCAACTGCATACATTCAACATTCAACTTAACTAAGCTCAGTTTCACAGCTACTGAACTAAACAGCCAACTACACAGTTTTTTTAGTATAAAATTCACACATTGAACTAAACACGGATTTAACTAAACACAGATTTAACTAAGCTCAGATTCACAGATATATAAATTCACAGATTTAACCAAATTCACAGATTCACTAGCAGAATACATTCTCCCAGCATGCATTGAACTACATTCAGGTTGCATTCAGGTTGCATACATTCAGGTTGCATACATTCAACTACACAGTTACTGAACTAAGCTCAGATTCACAGTTCTGGTTGCATACATTCACATTCAACTACACAGTTCAGGTTGCATACATTCAGGTTGCATACATTCACTACATTCAGGTTGCATACATTCAACTGTCAACTGCATACATTCAACATTCAACTTAACTAAGCTCAGTTTCACAGCTACTGAACTAAACAGCCAACTACACAGTTTTTTAGTATAAAATTCACACATTGAACTAAACACGGATTTAACTAAACACAGATTTAACTAAGCTCAGATTCACAGATATATAAATTCACAGATTTAACCAAATTCACAGATTCACTAGCAGAATACATTCTCCCAGCATGCATTGAACTACATTCAGGTTGCATTCAGGTTGCATACATTCAGGTTGCATACATTCAACTACACAGTTACTGAACTAAGCTCAGATTCACAGTTCTGGTTGCATACATTCACATTCAACTACACAGTTCAGGTTGCATACATTCAGGTTGCATACATTCAACTGTCAACTGCATACATTCAACATTCAACTTAACTAAGCCCAGTTTCACAGCTACTGAACTAAACAGCCAACTACACAGTTTTTTAGTATAAAATTCACACATTGAACTAAACACGGATTTAACTAAACACAGATTTAACTAAGCTCAGATTCACAGATATATAAATTCACAGATTTAACCAAATTCACAGATTCACTGCCTTGTAACACCCCAGCCATCCAAAATGATATAGTTCAGTCTTCTACCACCCAACTACACAGTTATCTAACTTGAGTTCTAAGAAATATTTACAACTTGCTGCAGCTTTTGAAACCAAAACACAAAAAGTCTCAGCAAGACAAAAAAATCACCTGCCCTGTCCTAAACAGGCTTACTAGTAGATTCTTGAGTTGGCTCCCCTATCCTTCTATTGATCACTCCCTATAAAAATCAAATCAAATATATATTGTGATATAAGTAAGAAACAAATAAAAAGTAAGAATCTATATATATTAAGATATAAGTTAGAAACATACAGTCCCATAAGGTCTTCTTGATGCTATGCCCTGTCCCAATCTTATTATAACTGATTGTTCATTGCTGGTAGATGCTCCAACCATTGCGCCACTAGCTCCACTAGCTCCACTGGATGGATTTTGTATGGAGCCACTGCCTCTCCCAACTTGACTGGAAGATGCAGACTGCATTGGCCTCCTGCCTCTCCCAGCATGCATGGAACCCCTGCCTCTCCCAGCATGCATGGAACCCCTGCCTCTCCCAGCATCCACTGGCCCACTGCCTCTCCCAGCATCCATTGGTCCCCTGCCTCTCCCAGCATCCACTGGCCCACTGCCTCTCCCAGCATCCATTGGTCCCCTGCCTCTCCCAGCATCCACTGGCCCACTGCCTCTCCCAGCATGCATTGGACCCCTGCCTCTCCCAGCATGCATTGGACCCCTGCCTCTCCCAGCATGCATTGGACCCCTGCCTCTCCCAGCAGCATGCATGGACCCCCTGGTAGCAGAATGTCTTCCTCGACTCACTACCAATTTCCCTCTTTGATTCAATGGTGGCCTCCCTCCTCGCTTCATTGGTTGTGTCACTTCCCTGAATTGACTTGTTCCCTCACCAGATATTTCCTCTCTTGATGCAATGTTAGTGCAAGATCGAGTATTGTGTCCAAACTCTTTACACTTCTTACATTTATACTTCTTACCTCCTCTCCTAATTACACCTTTCTTGGGCTCATCAGCTGCCCTCTTTCTTGATTTTTTAGGTCTACCTGGTTGTTTCCTATATGGAGGTGGCATTATAGGCTCAATCCCAACCTTAGGCCACATTGAAGAATCAGGTAAAGGCATGATCATGTGGCTATAGGTTCTAATATAAGTCTCCTTTAGAAAATATTTGTGAACAAAGTCCTCGGGATCCAGTTTATGCTTGAATATAGCCGAGACAGCATGTTTACAGGGAATACCAGTAACATCCCATTGTCTACATTCACAAGTTGATGCTGCTAAGTTAACAGTGAATTGCCTTCCTGTGGAATGAACTTCAAATATAGTATCTCCAGCCCATAAAGCCTCACAATGTCTAGCCTTATCTTTTATTTCTTCTAATTTTGTTTGCACTTTAGGACATAGCAATCCAGGTTGACTTTCCATATATTGTCTCTTCTCTTGAAATCTTGTCATCACTTGCCTTCGAATCTTCTCCAATAAATCAATAATTGGTTGCTCTCTTGCATCCATTATTGCCCGATTCCATGCCTCACACATATTGTTACATAGAAGATCACATTTGATTTCAGGTCTGAAATGTGATCTTGTCCACAATCTTGGCGGCACTTTCATGAGCCATTCATATGCAGCTACATTTGCATCCTTAATTTTCTGCATGACCCTTTCCCAATCTTGCACGGTATAAGATGTAGCTGCCTCCCAAAGCAAATCTTTTAGTAATTTGCCTTTAAATTGCTCTTTGAAGTTATTGTACATATGTTGCACACAAAACCTGTGGTCCACCCCTGGCAGTAGGACATCAAAAACCTCTACCAGACCCTAAGACATAATATCAAAAGCATATGAAAGTTAGTTGTTTACAAAAGACTAAACAAAAGTTCAAGACAAGAGACAATTGGAAACTAAACAAAACTGAAAGTTAGTTGTTTACAAAAGACTAAACAAAACTGAACTACAAGTTATTGAGTGGAATACCAAACAAAATTGAAAAACAATTAGAAACTTACCTTTTGTCTGTCAGAAATGAACGTCCATCCATGGGCCTCTAATGGGCCAATTGCTTGTAGCAAATTTGTAAGAAACCAATTCCATGAATCCTTCAGTTCAGCCTCTACAACAGCAATGGCCAGTGGAAACATCTGATTGTTTCCATCTCTACCAATAGCACTGATAAGCTGTCCACCAAATGGTCCCTTTAGAAAACAGCCATCAATGCCAATTATAGGTCTACACCCTTCCTTTAATCCTTTGATTTGAGCATCATAGGATACAAAAATCCGTTGAAACACTGGGGGTAACTCCAGTTGTGGTCTTTCCACAACTAAAAATGCAAGGCTGCCCGGATTTTTTATCCTTATGATGTTGCAATAATCCCACAATTTCATGAATTGCTCTTGATTAGATCCCATTATAACCTCCTTTGCCTTTCTCTTAGCTCTATATATTTGGCTCTTAGACACATCGATGCATAACTCCCTCCTCATAGTCTTTTTCATTGCTGATGTTGACCATTTAGGATCATCTCTCAGTTGCTCCAAGTATTTATTTGCAATCCATGTTGAATTAGCTTGGGAGTTTGTGAATATCCTACCACACTTATGCTCAGGTTGCAAAGACTTGATTTGGAAGCATTCCTCATATGCATTCCAAGATGCATGCACCCTCCATCCACATTTTTTCCCCTTCTCACCATCTTTTTTGCAGATCGCAGTAACTCTATTACTCTCATTCTTCACAAAAATGAAGTCATATCCATTTGTTATTGCATGCTGCCTCAGCAATGTTCTAAACTCTCCAGCTGATGCAAATTTCATTCCTATTTTAAGTTGTGGACTCTCCATATCTTTTTTGTTAAAGACAGGATACTTTGGCCATGAAGTACCATGTTCATCTGATGAGGATAAGCTATCGAGATCTTCACTAGGGTCATAGTCTGAACCCTCCGCAGTATCTTGACCATCTTTTGCTCTTTCCTCATTAACCGAAGCATGTGTTGGTTTAGAACTAGTGGCACCTCCCTCACTTCTGCCATTATTGTCATCCAAATTATCTTCCTTGTTTGTATTAATGCAGAAATCTCTATCATTAATGCTATCCTCATCACTATCACCAAAGTTGCTCCATTCATACAAACTATCACTATCACTTTCAGATTCATCCTCAATATTAACAATGTCTTCTTGAACCCTTTGCTTCCCTTGCTCCCCTTGATCCCCTTGTGCATCTACATTCTTCACTTGCTCCCCTTGTGCATCTACATTCTTCACTTGCTCCCCTTGCTCCCCTTGTGCAGCCATATTTGGTGGCAACTCATTTACCAACTCATCACTAACCATTTCTGGAGAAATAACATAGAGTGTAATGATACCCAAATCATCATGGCACTTGAGCATCTCTAGCACTGATTTGTCACCATCCACTAGTCTCAAACCATTAGTCAAATCTCCAATAGGGTTAGTGTAGTATATCATGGACTCTTTTGTTAATCCAATGCTCTCAAGCATATCCCATAATTCAATAATGGACATCAAATCTGGGTCCACATTATCGGCATAGGATATTTTGTCTCCACTATATTCTGTTATAGGATCACCTTTAAAAATGCCCCCATAGTGAATTTCTAGCGTTCTCAATTCCATCTGGTACAGAAATAAAGTTGGAATTGATCAGCAGAGGTCAAAATAGAATTGCGAGGATGATAATTTCAATGACATAAAAGTACCCTACTACAACTCAAATTTAATTCACTTATATGGTAAAATATAAGTACTACAACTCAAATGTTATTCATCTATAAAGTACAAAGTTTAACACACAGGGACCACAGGTATTAAATATTTGCTAAGCAACTAATTAAATATTTGCTAAGCAACTAAAACCATCCAGTAGAGGGACCACAAGTATTAAATATTTGCTAAGCAACTAATTAAATATTTGCTTACATTTACACTTCTTACACTTCTTACATTTCTTACATTTACACTTCTTACACTCCTATTTAATTAAATATTTGCTAAGCAACTAATTAAATATTTGCTAAGCAACTAATTAAATATTTGCTAAGCAACTATAACCTAAAGTAGAGGGACCACAAGTACTTCCAATAATTTATATAACATCTTATCTACAACCCAATCTTATCTAACACCCCAAGTAAATGCAACAAATAAACCCTATAAAAACCCAAGTAATCAAATCCCCAATTGTCCAGACATACTGTAAAATAATTAAAAATCAAAAAATATATGAACCACAGATGGCAATATTTGTTGGAATCACCTCGTTCGACTCTCGCACCGTCCTTCTTGGCTTAATGGCGGTCGCCTGAGTTTGCTGATTCGAAAGAGGCTCGGCTACGTCAGAGTCTTCGACTCAAGCTTCGATGATCCTAAATGGAGTTTCGTTTCCGCCCTCTTCAGCCGAATCCGGCGTCGAATTAGGGCACAGCGCAGTTAGATCTGAATTAGGGCACAGCGCAGTTAGATCTTCGCTCTCTCTCTCGTTCTCTCTCTCTCTTCGAATCAAGCGGAAGTGTTTTGTGCGACAGAAGGGGGTTCGAATTAGGGCTTGTAAGAATTTTTCGTTGTTTTTTCTCTCTTCAGTTCTCCCACTCTCTCTCTCTCTCTCTCTCTCTCTCTCTCCAATAGCAGTAAGGGCATAATGGTCATTTCACCCATCCCGTTAACGGCGTTTCCCCCTACCGACATTTCGGAAATTACGAGGGGGCAAACTGTCGACTTTTAAAAGACAGGGGGGTAAAGTGGAAAAGCGGGATATTATAGGGGGGTTTTCTGTAATTTAGCCAAATAGTAAATTAAAAATTAAATAGTCATATACTCTATTACATCCACAAGGTTCCATAAATATATAATATGTCCACAGTCCTAGATATCCACAACTAATTATCCAACATAGTACTAAATATCCACAACTAATCATCCAACATAATCCTAAATATCCACAACTAAGATGATAGAGAAAATAAACATAGAGTCCAAGAACAAAATCAATATACTAAGTCATAACAATCAAAGATCTGCTAGGGACAAATCTATCGCGTCTGCTCACCAGGTCGTCCCAGAATCCCAGCACCAAACTGACCTGAAAAATGATCACCCGAGGATTGGAGACACATCATAGGTATATCCCAGTGGGCACGACGGGCGGAGAAATAGCAAGTCGTACCTACTGGATACTATAATAAGCGCATAAACAAAAGCTAGAGATAACAAATATGAATAATCAACTAAGCATGCTAGAAAAGTAGACAAGTATAAGATAGGTGAATAAATAATGCATCAAAACTAGAAATACAAGTATACCCAATCTCACTCCATTGTTGGTCCCTAGGACCTCAGGCTAATACCGCTCTGGAAACCAGTATGCTATCATAGCCCCAACAGGCTCACGGGTCAATGTGACCTCTCTATCGATAAAGAACACCACTGCGGGTAACTAATCCGCTGGTGTGCATGACTGAAAGCTGGCTCAACGGCGATCATAATGCTGATGCTCAAACCACGGTCTAAAGACCAGACAGTCGGCGAAAAGCCGAGGAAAATCCCTACTGGGATACAGACACTGAAGTATATCATGCTAACTACTGAAACAGTAACTCCTATTCTAAACATGCATTAAAGAATAGAGAATGGTATAGAACTGAGCTAGTGACCATATAAGTATGGTATATGTCCAGATATGTATAACTACTGTTGGAAATAAAAGCATAATAAAAGCTCATCTGTGGGATCAATGCTACAAAGAATCAAAGGGGTCCGTCCTACTACGGTACCCGTAAGGCCGAAATGATAAAACGCGGACCGAAGATAACCCACCTCAAGGCAAACGGCCGCGATATCCGCTGGACGGATCATGGGCTGGCTCCTGACGGCTAGGGCCTACAATAGTATCACGTGTCAATACAGGATTCATCCACAATCCTTGAAATACGCGATTAGTGCGAAACCCACCGATAAATCGACAATTTCGTCGATTTACGGGTCGTTAAGCAAATCCCGCTCAACGAAAACCCTCGGAACCCAAACGAAGGGTCCATAAATAATATAAATACTGCTTACAGCTTTCCACCTTGTTACATTTATAATTAGACCCCTGGACTTTTCAAAATTGCATAATATTCATGTCTTTTACCACTAAATAAGCTTTAACTTTTAATCCAGAAATCTTTAAACCAATCTAATTTACCAGCAACTAGGTTTTGATGTGCTAGACCTCATGCTCACATTTTGAGAGCAAGTTGGGCAGCAAAAACACAAGTTGGCCCATGACCAATGTGCATTGAGAGCACAAGTTGGCTACACTTGCACCTACACTTGACCATTTTCAATTTTAATGTGAGTATCATTCTCAGGGACCCAAAATCCATTAGAGGCTCACCTCTGGACCTCAACAAAGTCACCCAATAACTTGTAGTAGCAATGTGACCATCTAAGGCTTATATATAGGACTTGGTTTTGGTTACTTGCCAATCCAGGGACTCTGGACAGGATCTAAGGTGAGCATTGTTTAGAGGACATCACAAAAACTCGGGGGCTCACCTGAAGAAGGTTGCGGGACTGCTGGTTACGCTGTTGGAGCAAGATAACCTTGCTTTTTCTTTAATGGAGCTCAAGGTGGCCGAACCCTCACTCCACTCGATCAAGCTTCAAACCAAGGTGAGCATGAGCTTTAGGGGACTCCCAGAGGTGGAAGGAACATCACCCCACCAAGCTTGCACCTCCCCGCATGCTGGTCGGCCGAGGAAGAAGAAGAAGCAAGCTTAAGAGGTCATTAATGGCAAGTTGGGATTTATCCCGCATGGGTCGCATGCAAAGGGTCTGGAGGAGTGCCCGGGGTATAAGAAGACTTACCAGAGGTTGGCCGGCGCCGGAGGAGCGACGGCGGCGATGGGGCGGCGTTGCTCGGTCTACCCAAAGAAACCGCAATCTAGTTAGGGCTTCCTCTACCGGCCACTACACCGCACCAAAACCCCCCAAAATTCGTGGGTAGTCTTCTGGGGACTAGCAGAGGATGCTGATCAAGTTGGTTACCCACAGAAGACCCGGAGGCGACGCGCAAAAATCCCTTCTTCAATCCGCCGGCAACCGGAGGTCCACGGACCTTGGGGCTTGGCCTAGAGGGTCCTCGTGGTGTCAATAGAAGGTTGGTGACGTCCAGGTTGCAAGAAAATCGACGAAAAATAGAGGTTGGCTTACCTCGGTTTCAAGAAGAAGAAGGAAAGAAGGAAGGTCTTCACGGCGGCGTGCGGCGAATCCAGACGCCGGCGCTCCATGGGCTGAGTCTTTAGAGGTAGATGAACTTCCCAGGAGACCACAGGTGCAAACACCAAATCTTTTGGGCAATCCTTCTCCACTCCAACCTGAGATCCAAGAAAAAAACTTTGCTTTTTCTCCTATTCCGGCAAGGGGAGGCGGCGGCCGGCGGCATAACGGTCGAAGTAGGAGCAGAGGGAGGTGAGGAGTTCTTTGGTGCAGTTGGGGTGCTAGAGATTTGAGTTAGAGTTCATAACAAAACCCTAACATGCATTTGTATACTATTTATAACAATATGCCAACTAGTGTAATATCACGACCTATCTTGTATTTTTTTTAATTCTTTTTTAATAAATTAGTTATTAGGGGAAATAAATCATCGTGTTTTCTTGGGTAGGTCGTCGTGGTTTGCTGGTATTTTTCTGGGTTAGAGTGCGAAAAAAACGGTGAACGACAAAGCGACCGGATAAGAAATCCGACTTACGGATCTCCCGGAATGGAGTTTTGAAGGTCTCG
This sequence comes from Tillandsia fasciculata, assembly GCA_029168755.2. Classification (NCBI taxonomy): domain Eukaryota; kingdom Viridiplantae; phylum Streptophyta; class Magnoliopsida; order Poales; family Bromeliaceae; genus Tillandsia; species Tillandsia fasciculata. Next base: position 13,620,477 of record CM054947.1, on the reverse strand, counting down.
GTATTCGTGGTGTGCATCGGAATCCGTGCTAAGTGATCGGCACGCTTTTCTAGGAGATTGGGATTTATCTCTTTATATATTCGTATTATGAGTTTATTTGTACGTATAAGAGAAAGAAATTAATTATATTATTTAATTAATTACCCTTCAAGAAAAGAAAATCCTAATCGGATAGAAAAGAGAGAAAAAAAAAGCGGATCTCCGATCTTCTTCGATCAACGCGCCGGAAGCCGGGAACGAGATGTCACGCCCCGGGGTCGAAACTGCGACCCGGACTCGCCAACAGATCCGCCACCTATGCAAAATCCTGCATAGGCGAAGCGTCTAACCTGCAAAAGATAATACTATAGGTAATTACGAGAAGGCAAAATGTAGTCTTTTAAAAGATATGAGGGTAAAGTGAAAAAGCAAAATATTACATGAGAATTTTCTGTAATTTAGCCTAAAAGCTATTACTTTATTATCCAAAAAATATGAATAGTGTGCGTTGGTATGACCTGCTACCATCTTAACTAATTTATCACCCAAAAAATATGAAAAATATGCATTGTGTGTGACCTACCAACATCTCCAAAAAAAAAAAAAAAAAAAAAAAAAAAAAAAAAAAAAAAAAAAAAAAAAAACATATACAAGCATTTTCGAATGACTATAAAATTTTTTTCTTCTTTTATTTTTTATTGAGTTCGTCTATAAGCTCCTACTTGGAACCCTCTAAATTAATATCATTTAACTAATTTTATTATCTAAAGAAATGAAAAGTGTGCATTACCCTCTTAACTCATATATTTGTCTATAAAATGTGACGTCCCAATAGTCCCATATTGGATGTGGATGAAATTGTGATTGAGTTTATATGAGACATGAATACTAGTAATAATAATTGGGTTTAAACATTTTGGGCTGTGGTGTGGACCCAACGAGTTATTATTACTAGTAGGCCGGTTCGTTATATTTAACCTGGCTCTAATACCATCTATGCCACGCCCCGAGTTTCAAAACAGCGATAGAAATTTTTTTTTGAGCAGACCTCTCCCCTATACATGATCGGACTTTAAACTCAGGACGTGAGCAGACTCAGGACGTGAGCAGACCGCCACATGCATAGCAGACCTCTCCCCTATACATGATCGGACTTTAAACTCAGGACGTGAGCAGACCGCCACATGCATAGAAAATTCTCTGTCCACACGGACAGAGTCTCCCCTATACATGCTCGGGTACACATGCATAGAAAATCCTCTGTCCACACGAACAGAATCTTTAAATCAGAGTTCAAACTTTAAACTCAAGACGTGAGCAGACCGCTACATGCATAGAAAATTCTCTGTCCACACGGACAGAGTCTCCCCTATACATGCTCGGCTACACATGCATAGGAAATCCTCTGTCCACACGAACAAAGTCTCCCCTATACATGCTCGGCTAGGCAAATACAGTGATACAATCAGAGAGCAATAATCACTTAACTAAACATAATCATAAACTTCTACACTAAACACATCCACAAGATATAATCCAAATAACTCCAACTCAAAAAATACAAAGTCAAAACTAAGATCATGAGACTAACTGTAAATACTAGCACTTGGCCACCGCGGCCAATAGTAGGGAACAACTCTAGCGCAACAACTCACTGGATCGTCCCAATCTCCTAGCACCCGACTGACATGAAAAATGATCACCCAGGGGGTATGAGATACACTCTACATGTATCCCAGTGGGCACGACGGGCTGAGAAATAGCAAGTTGTACCTACCGGATAAAATGATAAGCGGATAGCAAAAACAGGATATAATTGAAAGCTGAATAACAAGGTGCTAATCTGGAACTAACCATGCTAAAGTAAAAGCAAAGGTAAAAGCAAGGATACTCAAAAAGATAAGCTGATCATGCTGTAACTGGCAAATCCGACACACAGAGCTGATCATGCTAATGTGATAATCAATATCTATCAATGCTATAAATAGAGAATGCTGAAACTCATGTGCCAGTCATGCTAAAATACTGAAACAATCAGCATAGATGAATCACGCATCAATACAAGAAGTAGAGTACCCAATCACCTGCCACTGTTGGTCCCAAGGATCTCAGGCTAAATGCCACTATTTGTCTCACAGAACCTCAGGCTAAATGCCACCTGTACACCAATCTGCTGTCATAACCCTCTGGGCTCACGGGTCGCCACTGCTGACCACTTTACCGGTAAAGTACACCACTGCGGGGGATTAGCCTGCTAGTGTACGTGAAAGAATAGCTGGCTCTGTGGCGATCATAATGCTGATGCTCAAGCTCATGGTCTAAAGACCAACACACGACATAAAGTCGAAAAATCCCTGTCGGGATGCTGAAAGCTGTAATAATCATGCTATAAACCAATTTGAACAACAAGAGCTGTAACTGAACTGAAGAGCAAAAAGGGACTCCTATTCTATAATACAACATAGAACAGAAAATGCTAGTATAACTAGGCTAATGACAAAGCAAGTATGGCATATGTCAAGATGTATCTATATACATACTAAATGCTGAACATAGAATCACGGCAAGAACTGAACTGCAAGATCAATACTACATTGCTATACATAAAGAATGTTGGAACGAAAGCAAACAGAAAGGCTCAAGCTTAGGTTCAAGGCTACACCAAAAACAAGGGTCCAACCTACCACGGCACCCTATAGGGCCGACCTGATAAAGTCCGGACCGAAGATAAACCTACCTCAATGTAGATGATCACGGTGGCTGCTGGATGGCTCGCAAGCTGACGGCTGACTGCTAGGACCTGAATCATATGCACAGGTCAGAAAATAGACTCTCACACATAGCCAACCCACTGACTCGCTGAGTGCAAAACAAGCTAAACATGGAACTTCACTGAAGTCCCGGGTTCTTCCGAAATTTTTGAAAATCTGTCGATAGATCCACTAAAACCCAATCTGTGCTAAACAATAACCAAAACTCGTGAAACTTCACGTGCTGCACAAAAAATGTCCAACTTTAGACATTTAGGCCCAAACACGCACAACCCAACAGCCATGAAACTTCATAGGAGCATTCTCTAGGCTCTATAGAACGTTCTCTAGGTTCCTGGGACCTGTGACGCCCCCAATAGTTCCACATTGGATGTGGATGGAATTGTGATTGGGTTTATATGAGACATGAATACTAGTAATAATAACTGGGCTTAAACATTTTGGGCTGTGGTGTGGGCCCAACGAGTTATTATTGCTAGTGGGTCGAGTTGTTACATTTGATATCAGAGCCAATAACCAGCCGGAAGTGTGCGGCGAGTCTCGGCTGAGCCTGGATCTAGATGGCAGGGCTAGCGAGACAAGTCTCACACCGCCTGGTGATCTTGGGCTGCTGTGTGTGTGTTTGGGCTGACGAAGACATCAGGCCTAAACGAGGGGAGTCTGTGACGCCCCCAATAGTCCCACATTGGATGTGGATGGAATTGTGATTGGGTTTATATAAGACATGGATACTAGTAATAATAACTGAGGTTAAATATTTTGAGCTGTGGTGTGGGCTCAACGAGTTATTATTGCTAGTGGGTCGGATCGTTACATAAAATAAGCGTACAAATAAAAACGAAATAAAAATCGATCACAAAGCAATACAATAATATTTTAAATTTTACTAAAAAAAATACAATAATATTTTAAGTACTTCTCACAATCTGGCAGGTGAAAAAGAAAAAAATATATTTTTTAATGAATCTCCGGGACATTTCAATAGTCTTGGATAGAATTGAGCTTAAATATTTTGCATTATGATTTGAATCCAATAAGTTATTATTGCTAGTGGGTCGAGTTGTTATATTTGGTATCAATCATCAGCCGGAAGTGTGCGAAGAGTCTTGACTGAGCCTGAGTTTAAATGATAGTGCTAGTGAAATAAATTTCACATCACCGGATAATTTTGAAAATATCATCTCACATCAAATGAAAATGAAATTGTGATAAACGAAATCGGCATTCATTTTTTTTCTCACTACAAACATTTATTAATTTTGTTGGCCAATTAAAAATAAAAAATAAAAAATAATTACTAATTTTAAAAAATTAAGGACAGACATAATTGAGAGTTAAGAATTCATTGCCTATAATTATAATTTTTATATCAAAAAAAATGGGGTCACGCATAATTAAGAGTTGGAGAATTCATTGCCTATAATTGCGGGTGTAGGAATCGGTGCACCGCAGAAGGCGGAGGGATAAATCTGCACCGTCCATATCCAATCAATCAAACTACCAAAAAAATCCTTACAAAAATCAAGCTCTAAAAATTGAATTAATTAAAAAACATACAACAATTGGAATTAACAACAATCACTATTCAACAATTTTAATTTAAAAATATTTTTCGACCATAGTTAAAAAATTTATTTTTAAATATTTTTATAATATAATAAATACTAATACTGATATTCAAACATTGACATCGTATGAAATATTTTATTATATTGAACTATTTTGTAAAATAATATTATTCTTAATTTTTTGATATTTTAAAATATTATAATTTAAAAAAATTCAATTCTTACATTTTAAAGTATCATCAGAATATATTTTATTGATATTTGGTATAAGTATCACTTTTCATCTTTCAATGTTTTTAAATATAACACTAAATTATATTTTAATATTTTAAATATTATTAAATATAAAAAACACCCTTAAATATTTATTTTTTTATTATGTGTGACTTGATGTTTTGCCACCGTAAAAAAAACAAAAAACAAAAAAAAGATAACTTACGTTTTAGATCCTCAAAATATAAGGCACTTGACACGGTGATTTCAAAATTTTACTTTATTATACTTTTTAACTCAAATTTTTTGTATTATTATAATTAAATTTTACAATCTAATTTATTTGAATAAATTTTAATAAATTATTAATGTAAAAGTTATGTACAAATATTATAATTAATAATACGATAATAATTAAAATATTATATTAATTCTATATTAATAATTTATTAATATTTAGACAACTAAATGAGATTGTGTGACTTAATTAATTAAAATAATTCAAAAAAATTAAATTAAATTTTTGAGAACTAAAGTGCTACGTCGACTCATAATTTATAGACCAAAAATATAATTTACTCAAAATAAATAAATAAATAAATAAAGTACAAAAAGAAAAGTAATTAAAAGAAGAGCAAAAAAGTCACTGCTTGTGATAGGGAAGCAGGGGAAATGTGTGGGGGGGCTCTTCCTTGTTTCCATCGTTTCTTTTGACTCGGAAACTTCCATAAGAATAATGTGTTGTGGCCATGTCATTGGTTACCGTGTCTAAAGAGCATGTCATAATTAGATTGAATGCAAATAATATTTTGCCCAATTTTGATAGTAGATGAAAATGAAATTTAAGTTGAGTTATTAATAAAGAAATTAGGATTTGTAAGATGGTATCGATTATGTTGGCATGTAGTGTGTCTATATTGGTCGATTTTATTTTTGACTCAATTCATATGAGATTTGAATTAGGATTTATCCTTTTGTTTTAAGAATAAAAATAGAATTTATTCTTATGAATTAAAGATAAGAATATGTTTCTTATTGGTTAAGAAACATATCTTAATCCATATCCTAACCGATATTCTGTTTATTAAGAAATATATCTTAATCCATATCCTAACCGATATTCTGTTTATCTCTATGAGAAAAAGAGAATATCCTAGAGGATCATAATAGTCTATAAATAGAACCCCTTCGCTTATACGGTAAAAAGACAACCTACGATACACAAGAAGAAAAAGGAAGAAATCCTTTTTCTTCCTCATTCTCTCTTTGACATAGAAGAGGACCATAGAAAGTCAAGAATTATCAAGACAAGGACGATCCAAGAAGGCTGATAAAACAAGCTTATATAGAAAACAAGCTTATATAGAAAATATCTTTACGTTGGCTATCCTTGTAAATTTTCGCTGCCCTCTAATTCCAACAGATTATATAGAAAATCAAATAAAATTAGATTATAACAGTGGGACAGAACTAGATTGATTAACATAATTAAACAGATAAAAACTGAGCTATTTAAAAAAAAAAAAAAAAAGTGTGAATCAAAAACTATACCTAAGCTTACGTTAGGGGATACGTGGCACACTCCCATCCTATTTAAATTCAATATATAGGACTAACTATTCTTAATGGAGGTGATTGTATAAATCTTTTGTTGATATAGATTTTATCATACGGAATCTCCTCGTATCTTCTTTTTAGATTGAGTGTACGTAGCATCATTCACTCCAGAGCTGTTAGAAAAGTTTGTGTTGGGAATATATATATATATGCTTAGATTGATTGCCTTCTATATATACTTCCTCTTAGGTGTGCACGAATTACTTTGGTTTTTAATATTTTAGATTAAACATATTTTCTATTGGCTAGCTTGAAATATTTTGACAAGTCCAAAATATTGAAAATTTTGATCTGTAAAATAATCATTTTGACTTCCATTTTATCAAATTTGGATCCTAAATTTTGATGCAGAATTCAAGTCATTGTGATCACTCTCTCTGATAAGTTACCCAATTGTAGCTTCATTACACATAAATTAAATTTGGTTTGGAATGTGGGTTAAAATTTAATCAAAATTGATCTAATACATAATGGGATATTAAATTGCTTCTTGTGTGTGTTTTATAGAAAATAAGAATAGAAGAAGCTCCATGGTGAATTTCTCCAAGTGTACAACATTCCTCATACATCTAGAAATTCAAATATTTTACTTATTTGACCAAGGAATCAAAATATAATCAAATTATCTAGGTCAACATTGTCCATCATCATATTTCCAACACAAAAAGCAATTTCAAAGCACTTTGACTATTGTAACCTAAATATTATACTAATTAATTTTCTTTGGAAAAAAAATTATGTTAATTAATTATATTACTATCATGAAAAGATAAAGAGCATGCAATATATAATTCTCTTTTTTATCACTCTTTTTCTAAATTTACAATCTAATACGATTTTTAGATCCAGACGAAAAAATTTCTAGATTATAATAGACTATTAAGATTCGAGTGGACAATAGGGCTATCAACGAGCCGAACATGACACGCCCTAAGCCCACGGCGAAAGTTCTCGGGCACGCAAAAGATCCGCCACGTGTACACGGACGCACCCCACACACACGAAACATTCAAAATTATCATGCAAAGAACTATAATCTACACTAAACATGTATCAGAGCGGAAATAAAAACTATACTAGTATCTATCACTGTATAAGAAAACATACAGATCCACTACTCAAAATAAAATAAATACAAGTAAACGGTCCTGGCCTAGCCAAACCCAATGTACAGTGCTCTAAACAAAACTACTAACAGGGTATACTATCTCTATCAAAAGTAAAAGCTGGGTAGGGTCTAATATCTACGGTGCAATCCCCTTAGCTTCGTCTAGAGCTAGCTCAGAAATCCCTAAAAAGTAGACCATAAGTGGGCGTGAGAACTACAAAATAGTAGTTTCCAGTGGATACCGTTAGCAACAATCACGGCCTACCCACTAGGTCTATCAGAGACAAGATAGTGAAACTACAAAATAAGCGAGTAACAGAGAACAATCGAAAATAAAATAAAGGGTTAATTGCATACATGTTCCTCCAAATATGTCGAATTGCAAATATATCCCTGTAAAATTCAACTTTTCATATTTATCCCTTCAAAAATCCAAAGTTCTTCAAATATGCCCCTCTGGTTAATCTCCGTTTGAAATCTGTTTATTTTTTAACAGATTTGATGTGAAATTATTTTTTTACCCCTTTACAAATATATCCCTCCAAAAGTAATACCATTATACTTGTTACAAATATATCCCTCCAAAAGTATAATATGAAAAGGGTAAATATGTAAATTTATTTTTTAATCTAACCAAGGTTAAGCATTTAACCTAGGGTTAAATCAACTTTTCTAACAGAGATGGACGGTAGGGGCATATTTGAATAACGATGGATTTTTGAAGGGATAAATATGAAAAGTTGAATTTTATAGGGATATATTTGCAATTCGACATATTTGGAGGGACATGTATGCAATTAACCCTAAAATAAAATACAATACTACGCTATCATGTCTCTACATCCAAACCCAAAATATCTCTACCCAAGCCCAAACACAATAGAAAACCCAACACTAGTCGTCCTAACGGTACACCAAACGCAATCCTGAACTGACCGTCTCAATAGCCTGATCAAGTCTGCGCCGCCTACAAATAGGCCACTATCAGTCTCTCCCTACTGTCCGGGTTGCACCCCAAGCTGTCACGCCTCGGGGTCGTAACTGCGTCCCGGGCTCGCCAACAAATCCGCCGACCCTACGGGAAGCCCCGTAGAGACGTAGCGTCTAACCTGCAAATAAACCACTATACTAGCATATATCAGAACTGAAATAAGAAAAGAACTAACTATATACATAAAGTAGAACTATCTCTCAATAAATAAATACAAGCATCCTCATCAAAATACACAAGAGTCTCTCCAAAAAGAGCGATGTAAAGGTACAACTCGATGCCTCACTACATAGTCTCTCAAACATGACACGCTCCAAAATAAACATAAGGGTACCTCTATCACTCACTGAAACTGCGGGAAAGGGATCTATCTCGCGACTCCCTTACCTCGGTCTGTAGGAGCTGGATCAGCAGGAACTGGAGCTGAAGTCCCTGGGGAAAAAGACACCACGACGGGTGTGAGAACTACATCCCACAGTAGTTCTCAGTGGGTGCCGCCAACAAGCCCGACGGCCTGCCCACTAAGTCTACTAGAGGCATAAAGTAACAAACGCAGTGCTGTAAAGGGAAGCAGGAAATGTAAAGGCTACAGCTACTATGCCTCTAACTAGATGCTCAAGGAGTGGAACAGAAGAACAATATGCCACAACTGACTCACGCTGAGATCACCCAATCAAAACTGACTGCCACATAGGGTCCAGTCAAACCTGCGCCTACCTACTGCCGTAGGTATGTCCGTAGCTGCCAAAACTGGCTCAGCCAGAGGGACGGTGTCCGTGACTGCCAAAACTGGCTCAGTCAAAGGGGCACCAGCATCGACAAGCCGCGATAGAAATATCAGGCCCAACTCCGGAGAGGCACTCGAGGGGCGCGACCCCACCGAGCAAAGTATCCGCGCATCTCTGTCGAGCTCAAATGTGGCTCCTGCAGGCTATGATCCAATCACGGTCTCACTCACTATCTAAAATCCACACGGTCATTAAGACAAACTCCCATGATCCCAGATCCATCAACACTATCACTATCACAATGAGAACTGGTCTACAGACTGCTACCGACTCCACTCGGTCCCCAGACGCGAGTGCAAATGCATCCCCAGCTACTAGACCTCCCAGCCCACGACTCGGGAAAAACCACTATGTCCAGAATGATAAGAGTAACAAGCAATGTGGAAATTCTTAAGCAATGAATAAATCTAATCCAGGTTAAGGTTTACTATAGTTCGGTTGAGCATGATGTATAATAAATAACAGGTGTGCTAAGTTAAGTTTTCAGGTTTAGAGAGTTCACATGTTGAAAAAGTTACAAGGAGGTCATCAGATTTAGCAACTAGCAACTGTGGGTACAACATACAGTTTTCAAATAATATTGAGGTCATTTACTAGCATGCATGCAACTACAGTCATAGAGTTAGAGTACAGTCCGTAAATTTTGAAAGCGAGACCACCCACCTGAACACGCTAACTGTCCGGGGTTGCACAGATAAAAAGTCCAGAAACCGCCAAATCACCGTATCCGCTAAGCTAGAAGCACAGTAGCGGTGCTCACAATGTCTTGGGTACAACAACAATCCACAATTACACTAAAATCCATACAAATTTCAAGTTCCAAAAATCCTGCATGAACAGTCCTCTTATCACGAAATTTTCACCTGAAAATCCTTTTCCAAAAAATTCCGATAAAAATATTACGGCGATCCTCGTGAAGTGTAGATGTCAATAGGCTCTTGAATCATCGAAATTCGATGTCCGGATGAGGAGATAAAAATCCGCGAAGTGTATGCTATCCAGAAATTCAAACAGTCGCAAAGGGGTGCTAGAATGTACCCAAAACCCTTCGAAAAGCTCCTTTCCAGAAAAAGTTCCCAACACAGAAGTCGTAGATTTACCTCTTGTGAAAACACTTCCAAAGAAATCGTCCAAAAATATAGTCGGGGTAGCTCTGCAGGCCTCCCAGACGAAAATGCGACGGAAATGAGCCTCCAACAGTAAAACGTCGCTCCGCACCACGATGCAGAAAATGCTGTCGTCGCAGCCCCCAAAAATTCTGAGACTACACCAGAAGATGCGTAAGAGGGTGAGGAAGAAATCTTATGAAGGGATCAAGAGCTAAAACTCCCGGGAAGCAACCCAAGAACTCGGCCCAAGTGGCCTTTAAATAGGCTCTCCCAAAAAAACAGCCCAAAAAGCACTTAAAATGGGTTTCGGGCCCAACTTTCGGGGGTCCGTTTTTGGGCATCCGAACTCCAAATTAAGCAAACAAAAAGTCATTTTCAAGCATTTTTCCGTGCTGAATCCATTTCCGACATCTGTTTGGCCTAATTCTTTTCAATAATTTCGGCAAACCTAGCCGAAAGCCAAGACAGCAAGTGGAATCACATAGGGTCCATCTGTGGCATCCAATTGACGCACCATGGGCTAAATACACCAATACTAGGTGTTCTAACAGTGGATTCATCGGAAGAATGCTGCATGGGAACCAGGGCCACTACACAAGCGGTGGCCTATCAATAGTAGACACCAGTCTACCGCCTACTCCCTCCATCCCGCCCTTGGCCGAATCAGTCCCACGTAAAACTCAAAGTGGCATGCAGGCTATGATCAAGTAGTGATCCCACGGATTACCAAAGACACAGACACACGCACTAAAGTCAACTTATGAGTCCCCAACACTAAAGTACAACTCGTCTCGAAACTCATGCCCCTGACGCACACAACCACGCGCACTAGCCCACGACCCTCAAAACCTCAAGACAAAGCAGCTACTACATTAGTATGATGTGATACAAATATCACTATCTAAATACTACCCATCTCTAATATCCAACAACACAACGGAAGGGTTAACTCAGATCGACAATATGCTTCCCTTGAAAATCAGGCTAACCTAATCCTGCTATAAAAATATCATCTATCCTGAAAGTCCACACTAACACACAAAACACCCTAAATCACTAATATGGATACCCTGATAACACATAAACCCAAACATGCTATAATAAAGCCTATCTCAAAATCAGCGCACCCAAAAGACCCCGAAAAGCTTTCTAGTAATAAAATAATATTAATATTCCTAGACCCCCCACCCTACACAGTCCAAATACATATAGAACAGGTAATTTCTACATCTAAAAACAATAATAAAGTAGGTAAAATCCCTATATCTAACATACAGACATAATCTGTAATCTGTCATTCTTGGCGATACGAAATCCACTTGGAAAGCAACTCCAGGCAGAAATTGGTTGGAGAAAGAATTGCACGCCCAACGGAGACCACCATGCGTGAATGACACAACCCGAAAAGCCCGGCGGCACCCCGCACAGCAAAACGACACACAAAATTACGACCCTAATAGTTAAAAAGGCACAAAATTCAAAATCCGAAAACTCTAATGAGCAAAATCTAACACTACCAAAAACCACCACGAAAAACACAAACAACAATATAAAATAAGAGACATTTACCTCAAGGTTGGCGCGCCGCCAAAACTCACGCGCGCGTGCCCGAACTCGAGTCCTCGGAACGAACCACGCGCTCCATGACACTCCCCACTCACTCATGACCTTCCTTTCCTTCTCTCTCGCACTTTTCTTCTCTCTCTAAAACCCTCAGACATGGGCAGAATAGAAAATAAAAGAAAAAAAAAGTCTCTGCGCATTAAATAGGCCAAACGGCCGATTTACGGGCCCGAAAACCAACTTTCGGGCACCCGAAACACCTAATTCGGGACGCCAAATAGCACAGGAAGCAGCCTGAAAGTTTCGAGCTGCTACAGTGCCGAGAGCGGGCGCTTGGTCGTGCGCCCGCGACCACTACGGGGTCACCACGTGCCCGGGCACTTCGCATCGCTCCTGCGCCCAACAAGCCACCGCCACGTGGCGCCAGCCATGCAGCCCGAGCCTCGCTCATCGTGCACCTCATGAAGCACGCCCACACACACACCACCTCTTTCTTTCTCACACTCTAAAGCCTCCCAAAAAGCACCTTGAGCTTCATTTTTCGTACCATTTTGCACTAAAAAGGTTTCGACTTGGTCCTGCACTCCCTCAACGTGCTAAACGATCAATCATACTGCAACTTTGCAATTTGCAATAGTCCAGTATCTCACATAACACAAGAGAGCTACAATTGGCTTATGTTCGCTTGATTATTACATGAGCTGAACGTGAGTTGGCTCATTAAAATATCGAGCTAAAATTTGTTTATTAACGAGCTGAACACGAGCTGACTAATAAACAGTAAATTAAATTACCAGCTCTATTACTAGGTGAAGAGTTGAAAAAAAAATAAAATAAAATAATAAAAAAAATTTATTTAATAATTAAAATTCACAAAATATTGGTCTCTTTATATTTGAGGTGGCCTAAAAATCCAAATGTTAGAAATTCATAATATATATATACTTTTGAGCTATATTGACTCGAAGATGAACGAACTAATCACAGCTCGTATTCAGTTTGTTAAGATTTCGAAATAAAAAATTCAACTCGTGCTCAACTCTTTTATTAAACGGGCGATCGATCTCTAGCTCATTTCTAGGTAAAAACAAGTTGATTCATGAACAGCGAGCTGAATTGCCGGCTTTAGTGGAGAGTGAATCATATGGCCGGGTCATCAGACCGACTCAACAAGATATCATTGATGAGTTTTTCAACCAAGTCGCGCTCCGTATTAAATCACTTCCTATTTAGTATATAGTTGTATTTGCAATAGCTTAAATTTAGATACTAGATATTATTTCAAATTATCATTTCTTACTCCAAATTTAATTAAATTACAACTTATCAAAGTTGGATCAGGTCTTTGGATTTATTACATTTCATTCAAATAATAACAACCCAACCTAAGTCAAAATATTTGGTACATTATTATTATTATTTATAGTAAATTAATTAAACAACCTAATTCAAAATACTTGATTCTTATATAAAAGATATTTCATTTCAACATTGAAAGGAAAATCCTTCAAATAATTTTAGAAAGTTTTTTTTTTTAAAAGTGAAATGTAATATTCCTAAAATTTAAATTTAAATTGATTTTTTAAAATTTTTATAAATTCAAAAGTCAAATTGCGGGGGTATTTGTGAAGAAGGGCCCAATGTGATTAAACGAGATTCGAACTCGACGAAATAAAATCACCACTTGATCGGTATCGTCGAGCTGAATGACATGGTGTTTTGATGTTCAGCGAGCCAAAGACATCGTAAAATGTGCAAAAGAATAGTGTTCGTTGAATAAGTGACTAATGCGACCTAATGAGATCTAATCGCGACGAAACAAAATTACTATTTGATAGGTCTCGTCGAGTTGAATGTCTTGGCGCCATTCGTTTTTATGTTTGGCAACCCGAAAACCTTGTAAAGCATGAAAAATAGTGTTTTACTGAGTATTTATGCATGAAACCCAATATTTTATGCGCCTTTTGGCATGAGACTTCTTGGGGAAGGGCCTTTATGCACTTTACACCTATAGTAGAGGGCCCAAGTGAAAATTCAAAGGCTTTAGGGACTTATAAGCATTTTGTTACAATGTTATATAGAGAAGTCACGTCCCGAAATTTTAAAAGCGATCTATTTTTTTATATATATATAAATCAGAGTTAGAAACACAGAAACCCCTGAGCTTGACTAGATCGCCGCATGTATAGAAAATCTTCAGACTAAACGGACATAGTTTTTTCTATACACGCACAGTTAAGAAAAGTATAAAAGCACAATTAGAGTACTAAGCATCATAAATAATAATCTAAAACATAATCCTGTGTAATTAAACATCTGTCTGATAATCGATCTAACCAAAGCAGCTTGTAACATCATGATAAAATCCACAACTAACATAATTGAAAGCAACTAAGTCCAAATTATAGTAAAAGAACACTGAAAGCAAATGGTACTGGCTAGCTATCTAGCTAGCATCAAGGGACAGCTCTATCGGTATGCCTCACATCACCGTCCCGATATCCCACCATCCGATGAACTTGAAAATGGTGTCATTAGAGGGTGTGAGATACACTTGAATTGTGGTGTCCCGATTTTTTCGTGCGACTTGACTGGATGGTTGGCGGTAAGGAAATACTTATTATTGGTGTATCAAGCCCGTTGTGCGTCAAACGGATGCCAAAAACGGACTCACCGCACGAAAATGTTGAAAATCGGCTATTATCGGGCAAAACGGGCCTAATGGGCCGATTTTCGAGTGGGCCGGTCCACGGCCCACTTGGCGTGCACCGGGACCAGCGGGCGGCGCGGAGGGGCCACGTGGCAAGCTCCCATTGGCCTGGCGGCAAGCGTGAGTCACTACGCAAGGGCGCGGCGGACCGTGGATCGCGCCAGGCCACGTGGGGCCCACCCATTAGCTGGCGCATTGACCCGGCGGCCCCGGCGCGGACCGCGGTCCGTGCACCCCTATGTAGACCCCGCAGGGACACGTGGCAGGATCCTATTAATTCGGCCGCTGGACGGGAGCCCGCTGGATGGCCGCCACGTGTCCAGCAATTTCCTCAGTGGATTTCAGGCGCCCGAAAGTTCGGCCCAAATCTGATTTTGGGATTTTTCTAGTTTTTGGCTATAAATAGCTCACTCCTGCCTCCTTTTGAGGACTTTTTCCATGCCATTTTGAGCCATTCTTCGATAGGGAGTTGCATCTTTGGGTTTTCTTCAATTTTTGGCACCCCGGGGATTTTTTGGAAGGTGTTCCATCAGCTTCCTCCTCGACATCGCGAGCTTCGACGCACCTTCGATACCGAGCTTTTCCGTTGACGTTTCGTCCGCGGGATCCCCTGGGCTGACCCGAGGAAGTTTTTGGCCGATTTTTATGACATCGTTTCCACGAGAGGTAAATTTTCGATTTCCGTGTTTACCGCTCCTCTCAGTTTTGGATTTTTATTAGGGTTTTCGGAGCATCTTTGAACCCCCTTTCTTGCTGCTGGTTTTTCTGGACAGCGAAGCTTGTTTGATTTTTATCTCGATGCTCGGTTATTGGATTTCGGTCTGTGAGGACTCGATCGACATACACGCTTCGCGAAGATCGCAGCTATATTTTTGTTGGAATTTTTGGAGATCATTTCGCAGGTGATATTTTGATTTCTTTCGGACTGTCTTTCCGCAGAGTTGTAATCATGAGGATTTTTGCTTACCGCCGTATTTGGACTGTATCTTTGTGCCCGGGAGGAGTTTTCAGGTATTTTTGGGCTCGTTGGGATCGTGGGAATCTAAGGAGTATCCCCGTTCAGTTTCGGCTTATTTGGACTTCGGATCGACGTGTGCATTTAGGTGGGTTGCCTTCGTCTCCAAAATCGGTGGACGATTCTCTAATTCTATGAGATAGTGAACATGTCTGTTTGTGAGATGTGTTAGTGAGCATGTTGGTGATAGATGATATTTCCTTTTCGTTGATGTGAGATCATGTTGGTTAATGTTCCATGTTTACATTCAGTTAAATTTAATGCTATTATTGGAACTTTGACCTAGCACCCTATCATATATTGCATGTTTCAACCAGACTAGTAGAAAACCCAAACTTGGGCTAGTTTGTTTATGTTTTAGACACTCCCATACTTTTATTTGTTTTCCTGGACTAAGAGTGTTCCTCGTCCGGGTAGTGGGCCAAGTGGTCGGGTTGTTGGGAGCTACATGTTACACTCGTGTTTGGGGGCCGAGTGGAGTCTGATAACTGTGGATAGATCAGTGCTAGTCTTGGGAGCCGTCTGAGTCGACGGTGGGTCCCAGCTGTTGAGTATTTCCAGCTAGTGGGTCACATATGTGATTTGAGTACTGTCGATCTTGTTGATCGTGGATTTGGATTATAGTCTGCATGAGCCATCTTGAGCTCGATAGAGATGCGTAGATACTTTCCTCGGTGGGGTCGCGCCCCTTGAGTGCCCCTCCGGAGCTAGGCCTGTTACTTTGCTATCGCCACTTGTCGACGCAGTCCTTCTGGCTGGGCCCTTTTTGGGCAGTCACGAACGCCCTACGTAAGTCCAGTCTTCCATGGATGTAATGGCAGTAGGAGGGTGCAGGTTTGACTGGACCCCATGTGGCAGTCAGTGTAGATTGGGTGATTGTTTTATCGAGGGATAGTAGATGCTTCATGTTTCATCTGTATCACCCTTTTGACCATTTAGATAGAGGCATAGTAGCTGTAGAGCTGTTTCCAGTCTTTCCTTTATAGTACTGCATTTGTTACATTATACCTCTAGTAAGCTTAATGGGCAAACCGTCGGGCTTGGTGGCAGTACCCACTGAGAACTACTGTTGGTTGTAGTTCTCACACCCGTTGTTGGTATCTTTTTTCCAGGGACTTCTTCTCCAGTTCCTGCTGCTCCAGTTGCTGCTCCATCTGACTGAGGTAAGGGAGTCGCGAGTTAGATCCCTACCCGTTTCTAGTGCAGAGAGTAGATGTACCCCTTCCTGATGATGTCTTAGTACAGTCAGTGGTTTTGGATGTATCTTGTATTTGCTTTACTTTGCTTGAGAGTTTTATTTTGGAGAGACTTTTGTACTGTGAGTACCTGACATGTACTATTTGGAGTTGTAATTATTTAATTCTGCTGTTTACTTTTCCGCTCTGATATCTGTATAGTAGTTAGTATTATCTTTTGCAGGTTAGTCGCTTCGTCTATACGGGGTTTCCCATATGGGTGGCGGATCTATTGGCTGGCCCGAGTCGCAGTTTCGACCTCGAGGCGTGACATGAATGTATCCTAGTAGGTACAATGAGCTGAAAACAAGCTAGTTGTACCTACTAGTATACAATAATTAAAAGGGGGTAAGGCAGGTATGAAGTAGTAGTATAACTGGTATGAAAACAACAGTATAAGCTGATATGAAAGTAAGAGTATAAGCTAATATGAAAGTAAGACTGAAAAGCAATAATCAGGTATATGCAAGATATAACCGTAAGCAAGAATGCAACAAAAGTGACGATAAACAACCAACCCAATCAGGTGCCACTATTGGCCACTAGGACCTCAGGCTGATGCCATATCATAACACCTAGCTAAACTGACAACAACCCATGTACCCAAGAGTATAGCTAAAGGGGCTCACGGGTCAATCATACCACTCTATTGGTAAAGAACACCCTGACGGTGGCCAAACCATCAGTGTACGCAAAGTGTATAGTAGGTGCATTGCGATCACAAATGTGGATGCTCAATGCTCACGGTCAAACGACCGAAAAAACGACAAGTAGCCGGAAACTCCCAAACGGAATCAACGAGTCAATCTCAATGCTGGGAAATGCCATACAAAATCATTAATTAGTCTATCTCAATGCAACGAAATGTCATACGAAATCATTTGTAAACTCCTACTCTATTATGTATAATCAATTAGAAGCAATAACAGATATAATAATCAACATTAGGAGAAATGTAAATCAACAGCTAGTGGTGTCCACTATCACATGACTAATAAATATAGCATAGATAAATCAAAATGTTGAAGTGTAAGCTGAAGAACTAACAAGATAACTGAGAGTTCGATCGACTACGGTACCCAATCAGGTTACAATATGCTAATGCCCGGAGCGGAGTACCCATCTCAGTTCAAACGATCCTGAAATTCGTTGCTCTGTTCGTGCGGAGGCTCTTGGCGGCTCGGGCCTAAATCACAACCATATGTCAGTAACCAACTCACTCATACCCAACCTACTAACTTACAGTGTACAAAACGGTTAAACCATCGACTTAAGTTAAGTCCCGGGATCCGCCGAAAATTTTGGTAAACTGTCGATCGACCGATAACGGTACGATTAGTGCTTACAGGCCACCGAACTTAACGAAACTTCACCTACTGCCTCGGAACGCTTCGCTTAAGGCGTCTAGGAAGCAACAATCGACATTGAGTCATTCCAAGACAAACTGTGCCATAATTACTATAATTGCACCCGAAACCGCCGATTTCAGCTTCGGGAATCACCGACGAGAAATAGAAGTCACTCGATCAGCCAAGATAGCGTCGGGAATAGCTAGAGACACCTGGCAACCATAACTAATCGTCTAAATTGCTCGAATTGCGCATGTTGCGTCGGAACGACGTTAAACCGGCTATTTTGCCGATTTACGACTCATAATCCGATTTCTGCTTAACAAAAGCCTTCTGACCTCGAACGAAAAGTTTAGAGGTCACGTGCATACTGCCTGAGGCAGCCTAAGTGGTCAAAATTGCATCTAGACCCTTAGCCAATCTAGAAATTGTGTAAAACACTTAAATAATTGGAGTTTTGGCTCGTTGCCTTAATCCGAAGATTTTTGGATCGATCCGAGGGTTCTAGCATATGGGTCTCGACGTGCTGAGACCTGTGCTCGCTGTCTGGGGGTGGTACAAAGTCCAAGAAGGGCTTAGGAGCAACCTACAATAATTAACAAATCTACACATTGCAACTTACACCCAAACAACCAACTTCAACCAAATTTGAGATGAGCATCAGGCTCAGGAGGGTCAGAGGAGTCGAGCGCTCACCTTGCCTGAGTCGAGGGGCCGCCGAAAAGTTGGTCGAAGCAATGTGGCTAAAATCAAACACCTTGGAGCTCGGGCTAGGGTAGTGTTTGCACGGCTCGATTTCGGGGAAAGTTCAGGCACATGAGTAGGAGATTGTCGAAGATGGTGCCAGGGGGTTATACAGGCACAGTGCCGATAGCCAGGAGCAATAGTGACCGGAGGTGGAGTTTGCGGCCACCTCAGAGCTTGGCTCGGCCAAGCGTTTACTCCAGTGACCTAAGAACTCGACTGAGGGCACTAATAGATTGGTTTCGATGTGGGGAAGTCAACCAAGTGTCCTGGCAGCGGCAGGGAGCGGCGATGGCCAGAGGTTGAGGTTGTGTGGCCTAGTGCAACACGTAAGAGTGAGGCTTTGTAGTTCTTGTGATCCACTCGGTCAAGGGTGCTCGAGAAATAACAAAGAAGGTCTAGGAGCTCCACAGAGACTCACCCAGCACTTTATGTCTCGAAGAAAACTGGTGTCGGCACGACTGAACAAAGCTTGACCCGATCTAGGGTTTTTGGTTGCAAAGGCCATGCCGGGTGGCTTGTAGATGGTTCTCCGGCGGTGCCGCGGCATAAGGAGAACCTCCAGAGGCTGTTGATGATAGTGGGAAGGTCCAGGTATAGTTTAATCATAGACGGTGGCTCGGACTTCCTCCAAAATAAAGAACAAGTTAATAACAGGGAGGGGATGGCTTTTTCTGTGAACTATGGCGGCAGCCAGCGGCTACAGTGCATGGGGAGGATGGCAGAGGAGAAGAAGAGGCGTGAGGAGGGTTTTGGGTTAGATCTTTTCCGGGGCTAGGGTTTCCAAAGGGAACCCTAGAAAACCTTATATAGAGGATGAAAAAAAAATGTTAAAAAGTCCTTGCAACTCAAATATTTTTGCATGGGTCCTTTCTGAAGGTGAGTTATGTAGAGAGGCCCCTCCACCAAAAGTTTCACGTATTTTGATGGATAAAATACTAGACATTTTGCTAAATTTTCTTATAAAATCACTATTTTTTATGCTTTTCAAGGCTTTTGGCTCGTTGATGATAAAATCGGACGTCGCCACAACGCTCGCCACGACGTTTAGCTCGACGAGACCTATCAAGTAGTGATTCGACGAGACCTATCAAGTAGTTATTTTGTTTCGTCGCGATTAGGTCTCGTTAGGTCGCATTAGTCGTTTCTTCAACAAACACCATTCTGTTGCACGTTTTACGATATTTTTGGCTCGTCGAACATAAAAACGGACGACACCACATCGTTCAGCTTGACGAGACTGATCAAGTGGTGATTTTACTTCGACGAGTTTGGATTTCGTTAGGTTACATTGGGCACTTCTTCACGAATACCCCCGAAATCTAATTTTTTGAATATAAAAATTTTAAAAATTCAAATTCAAATTCAAATTCTGAATTTAAATTTCCCTGGTATTACAAGAGACATCTAGGGTTCTCTTGGAAACCCTAGCCGCACAAGGAGATCTCTCCTCTATAGCACCCCCTCGCCTCCCTCTCTTTTTCTACTCTCTTTTCCGACCCCTACCAACGCTGGCTGCCATTTATTGTCGCCGAAAAAGAGAGCCCAAAGTCAGCTAAACCTTGGATATCAGGTTTCTTGGGAGAAGAAGCATTATCTTGGGTTCCTTTTGCATCCAGAGCACCCTGCAACCTTCCTCTCCATTTATGAGTCTCACCAAAGAAGTGTCGCCGCCTGCCATAGCCGTACGACGCCGGAGAAGAAGAGATTTCCATATTCTTTTCTTCTTGGACCAGAGGTGAGTCCAACCTTCTTCCTTCTACTTTTCTTGGCATAGAAGGGTTCACATCTTCTTCCTCACCTCCTTGGAATCTTCTCTGCACATTCTCGTCGCCGGGCATCATCCGGATTGTCGGCGGGAGCGAAAGCCTCGCCGAAACCCTAGTTTTGGGACTTTTGTAGGTTGACCCGTTGACCTCCTCAAACTTCGAACAAACCTCGGACAGTGACGACGAGTTCCAGTAAGTCGAGGCTTGTCTGTTGATACCTTCGGATCAATCGAAAGTCTTCGGATTAAGGTAACAATCCAAAACTCTAATAATGTAGTGTTTTTATGCAATTTCTGGGTAAGCTAGGGACATAGATGCAATTGTGACCACATGGGCTGCCTCGTGTAGCATGCACATGATCTTTGAACTTTTCGTTCAACATTCGTTGGCTTTCGCTAAGCGAAAATTGATTAACGAGTTGTAAATCAGCGAAATTGCCGATTTATCGTCACTTCGGTGCAAAACGCGCGATATAAGTGAATTGGATGACCATTTATGGTTGCTAGGTGTCCCTGGTTGTTCCCGATGTTGTCCTGGCTGGCACAGTGACTTCTGTTTCGTGTTGGTGACTTCCAGAGTTGAAGTCGACTTTTTCGGAAGTGGGTTTTGGTATTTATGGCACCGTTCGAGTTTATATATACACAGAGTTAAAAATTATCATTTCCATCTCTATCTCTTTTTCCGAGCTCTCCCCAGCAAAGAGCGAGGTCTTTAAGCTTAAAAAAAAAAAGTAGAAGGTGAAAGTTCACCTTAAACGGAGCATTCTAGGGCAGCATGTGAAGTTTTCTTAAGTTCGGTAGCCTGCAAGAACTAATCGAACCATTAGTGGTCAATCGGCGAACTACCAAAAATTCTGGCAGATTCCGAGACTTAAGTTAAGTACACCGTATAGTCATTTTATATATTATGAGTTAGTGGGATAGGTTTGTGTGAGTCAGTTACTGATATGTGGTTTTAATTTAGGCCCGAGCAGTCAAGAGCCTGCACGAGAGCTGGGCAGCGAATTCCAAGACCGCCTACACTAAGGTGGATACTCCGATCCGGGCATCAGTATGTGGATACTCCGATCCGGGCATTAGTATAGTATCACCTCATTGGGTACCATACTCAGTCGGATCCCTGTGATCTCGTTAGCCCTGGTTCTATGCTTTGAGTTATATTGCCATTCTTTTTAGTACATCTAGCTGCTTATACTTGAACTTATACCATGCTTGATTGATCATTACTTAGCTCTACTTGTGTTTAGATATTTCAATGTCTCCCTATACTTATACTGCATGTTAGAGTAGGAGATCTGTCACGCCCCGAGTCCGCCAATTTGTACGGTTCGGGCACGCCAACAGACCCGCCAATCGGGTAAGACCTTTTTCTACCCGAAAGGAACGGTAACATCCATAATAACACAACAAGTGTATGCGGAAGCTCAATATCAGAGTACTAAAATCACTATAAACTTAAAACTTTCATTCAATAACTAATGCGGAAATGAAAGCATACAGGAGTGAACCATAAATTAAACTTATTACACTTTACAATTCTGAACTTGCAAATAAAATTATTACATTTCCTTTACATAATTCCTCACCATACAAGGTTCACTCAAGAAATATATAGAAAGGGATACCTCTGCTAGTCTAGGTCACTATGCTGCTGGGCCCTTGCCCCTGTCGTATGCCTCGCTGTCGTCTGCATCTGATCTGTCTCGACCGCTGCATCCATTCCCGAACCTGTGGGGGGGGAGTCACCCAAGGGGTGTGAGAACTACGAGCGAGTTCCCAGTGGGTTCAACCACCGAGAGAAAGTGTCCTACACCACTTGGTCCAATGGAAGCAATAATAATAGTGTGCTAGGAACTAAAATCCTCAACATCAATATGCAGCTATGCAATAATATATCACTACACTATCTGTGTACAACCATCGACCCAGCACTACTCTGTCTAGCCACACTAGGCTGCTAAGCACCAACTCGGCCACTATGCCGCTGTATACTGGGTTCAACTAACCCGGCCACCCTGGCCACTCTATTTTTCTTTATTCTTTAGATTCTGGTGCTTTAGTTCAAGTTAACCCTTGGAAATTCTTATCCAACGGGCCCGAGCCCGGTAGTCTTGCTACCATAAGATAAGATTTCTAAGGTTGCCGATAACACTCGCAAGTGTTACCCCGTCCTGCCGGGGGGACTTGTCATACGGGACACTGCCCGATAGGGTCACTGCCCAACTCTGACAAGAGTACTCTATCTACCAGTCATACGGGTCGCTGCCCGGGAGAGGGACCCTGTCCAACTCCTGACCGTTGTACGTTCACCCCCGGAGGTACGCCCGTTTTATCTTTAATTTTCTTTCTTTTCTTTTCTTTTTCTTTCTCTTTTTATTTTAGTTCTTAGCCTCTTTGCTTTTGAACACTTGCTTTCCTTTCTTATTCGAGCTTATAGCTCCCTTTTTGCCACTGGCAAATCACTTTCTCTTTTCTTTGAGCATTTAGCTCCTTGCTTTCACTTTTAGCCCTTCGAAAGTACCTCGTCCGACGGGTCACTGCCCAGGGAGTCCTGCTCCACTTGACGAGTCTCAAATTCGAAGGCGTCAATTACATTTTCTTTATGCTTTTAGCCACTTTTAGCTTGCTTTTAATCTTTGCCTTTTAGCAACAATTTTTCCTCTTATCCTAGGTCTTGCCATAAGGATAACTAGAGAGTCTCCTGGACTCTTAAACATTTCTCTTTTATTTCTTTAACTCAAATTGAAGTTAAAGTTATTATCCATTTGCCCAGACACCCTATGACCTTCTAGGGTTATATTTGATCAGCTCTTTAACCTTGGGATCTTATCCCACTTTCCTGATTCCTCATTGAATCCTAGAGTTAACTTAACTCTATTTTCCTGTTCCACTATTAACTTAGAGTTACACTGACTCTAATTCCATGTTCCACTGTTATTTTGGAATTACATTGACTCTACTTTTCTGTTTTCCCTTTCATATCTCCACACTTGATCTATTTCTCATTTTTCCTTTCATGTCACCACACTTGATCTACTTTCCGTTCTCTTGATTCCTTACTGAATCCTAGAGTCAACTTGACTCTATTTTTCCTGTCTGTGAGTTTAAACTCTTCTAGCTCAACTTAGGTTCCCTTTACCTAAGTCCCATGTCATACCTGTCCTAGAGTTCCATGACTCTATGCTGACCTCTAGCTCACCTTAGGTTTCCTTTACCTAAGTTTCATGTCATAATCATCCTAGAGTTCCTTGACTCTATGTTGAACACTAGTTCTCCTTAGGTTCTCTTTACCTAAGTTCCGTGTCATATACACCCTAGAGTTTTCTGACTCTATGTTGATCACTCTATCCAGTGTCCTTAGGTTATCACCTAAGACCATGCCACTCATCCTTCCTAGGATAACTCCTAAGTTGATGTCACTCGTCAAACCCCTAAACTAGGTTTTCTCCTAGTCTTACTACCAATCAAACCCCTATACTAGGTTTTCTCCTAGTCTTACTACCAACAAGTTCTGTTCCCTTATATCACATGATTTCTAGGGTTGTACCCTAACATGATCACAGTCATCAAGTAATTACTCATTTCTACGCATGCAATTATTTTCATATCCATCATAAAAAAATATATTTATCCTCTAAGTCCTTTTTGCACATGAAAATGAATTATCTCCTTTTGGCAACTGACAGTTGCATTTATCATCTGTGTCCATCTACACATACAAATTTATCCCCTATTGTGGATAAATCATAAATATCACTTTTCCTCTAAATTTCTCTACACATGCACATATATCATCTGTTATTGGCAACCAACAGTTGCTCTTTTCATCTGTGTTCCTCTAAACATGCAATCTTATTCATAATTACCTAACGCCTCTAACAGGCTACTATCATGCTTCGAATCGAAAAGCAAAGGAGCAAGGGGAGAGGTCACCCAATTTCGGCAGAATTCCCCACCTTGTAGTGTACCCAATTGCTTGTAGACACTTGCAATTGGTCTCCGCGCGATTCCACTTGTCTCCTCGAGCTTGCACGCAAAACGATGCACTTCTCTCGAGTCCGCACGCAAAACGGTGCACGTCCTCTACTCCTGCACGCAAAACGATGCACGTCACTAAAAACCCACACGCAAAATGATGCGCGCCACATCAGCCGGCACGCAAAACGATGCGCGACCACACGATCTGCATGCGAAACGGTGCACTCACCTCAAATCTGCACGCAAAACGGTGCACGCCTCACTGTAGGGTTGCACGCAAAACGGTGCACATTTTTTCCAACCCTGCATGCAAAACAGTGCATAACATTAGCGACGGCACGCAAAACGGTGCGTATTGGTCCAACCCGCACGCAAAACGGAGCACTTAACCCGAATTGGCACGCAAAACGGTGCATGTTTCCCCCGAGCGGCACGCAAAACGAGACGTGCCCAAAACGCTCGCAAAACTCGCGCAGTAAAACAGCACAGAAAAGTTGGGTCCCTAACATGCACGTGGCAAAGGGGTCAAATCCAAAATCCAAAAGGAAATCTTAAAACTGTGCCAAAAATACCGCAAAAAACGACAAACGGGGCTTACCTCGACAACATCGTGCCGTACAATCACGCCCAATAGGCTTTTGGAACATCTTGCGCGCTCCACGGAGTCCACGGCGCGCTCGTGCGCCCTCGAAAACCCCGGGCGAAATCGCCCGGATCGCCTTCTGGTACGCTCGGGTGAAGCCAAAAAGGGAAAAAGAAGGAAAAATGGGCCATTTCGGGCCTAAATAGGCCGATCCCGAACTTTCGGGCGCACCTTTTCGGGCGCCCGAAAGTTTTCGGGCGGCTACAGTAAGAGCCCCCGCCGCGGTCCACGCGTCCACGACGCGCCAGCTCAGCGCCACGTCACCACGCTCGGCCAACCGGGGAGCGACACGTGTCCGTGGACCCATGCACCGCGACCACGGAACAGCGGCGGCCAATGAGAGGCCGCCACGTGGACCGCACTACCTCAGCGGTGGTTGCGTCTTGTCCCGTCAGCGCGTCACATCGCGCTGACCGGCCAATGGGGGGCCGACACGTGGCCTGCCCCGCTGACACGCGCCAGGCGCGTCGCGCCTTCCCCGCGCACGCCCACGCTCCCCCGGTCAGAGCGACCAATGGGGAGGCGACACGTGGCATTTCCCCACCTACCGCGCGCATCGGGCCGCGCGCCACAGCGCGTCGCGCGCGCTGCCCTGCCTCGGGATTCGCGCCCATGCCTCGGGATCCGTGCCGACTGCCTCGGGATCCGTGCCGCTACAGTAACTTCCGGGCGCGCACAGTGGATTTTCGGGCGCACCCGGACCTGGACCGGGCTGCTACAGTGAACCGGGTTCGCTACAGTGCAGCCCGGTTCGCTGCAGCCCGAAAAACCAACATGCTACAGTAACTTTCGGGCGCCCGGAACCCACTTTCGGGCGCCCGAAACTTGGGCCCAAGCCCAGTTTCGCCCGTTTTCTCCCGTTCTCGCCCGTTTTTTGCCCGTTTTCGCTCAAATTTGACGGGCAGCCACAGTTTAACTTGCTTTACCTCCTGGTACTTGAACTTTTCAGTTTGGACCATTTCTGATTTACCAAAAGTCCCACTGTATTTAATTTCGCTGGCGGAGCCCGTTCTCTCAATCCGGGTGTCCGATCAACGCGAAATTTTTACTGTGGCCATAAAACATATTTACGGAGCTCCCGTAATTTTCTCGGAATTTTCTGAAACTGTGAATTTTCCACTTACCATCTGGGCCCACTTTCTCATATAAATTCTAGATCTCTAATTTTAACTCCGATTTGGGCCCAATTCACTTCCGAGTAACCCCTTTACTTTTCTACTGCTATAAAAATAGTATTTTATACTATTTTTATTTACATTTGTTTATATTCCAAGTTCTGGTCCACTACATTCTACCCCCCTTAAAATAAGTTTCGTCCCCGAAACTTGAATCATATGTCGACTCTTACTTGACAAAGAGGGGGAAATCTTGCCCTCACTACTGGGCTCACTGCACCTCATGACCGGCATCACATTGCCTGCTCGCCCAAATTACCGAGCGACCCATTCCTGGATCCCTATCTCTTTTTAGGGACAAACTCCAACCTGGTGTCTGGCCACTTTCACCAAATAGGTGAAAGACACAATTGAGTACTTGTTCTCTCAATTGCCACGAATGATCCAGTTTTTACTTGCGAAATTCTCACTTTAATTCCGCCATCATTCTTTTCACAACGAGGTTGCATCTGCAACTAATTACATTTACCGCATTTCCGGTCGCTCCGCTGCCTAATGTGGAGGGCAAAGGCCAATCCACGAGTCCTCAACTATCACACACGCTACTAGCGCTCTAAGTCCACGGGTTATCAGCTAACCCGATATCTCGGACTACTAATAGGTCCACAGACCACGGTCCAATAGGGGCCTATAGCCCAAATACTAGTCCAACACTGTGCAACTGGCTCTCACTAGCCCACAGACCCAATCGTCATACGGGTAGATCCTCCCTTAGGATTACTACCCCAATACTCCCACTAGGAGCTACAGTACCTCAATCACCACTAGCTCTACGGCCTGGTCATACCACACTCTCAGTGTACTAATAGCCTCAAGGCTCACACGTGGCATTCCACGTCCCGGGTCATCGCTCGGACTACCGTCCCGACCAAATCTCTATCATGCCCCGCCATCAGGTCTCGGGCCGCTGTCTCTCACAGCTGACTGCGCCTGCCCACTGGGCTACAGGCCCACAGTCCACAAACATGGTTCAGGCACGGATCGTCCACAAGCGAACCCGCTAATCATCGCCACGCGACCACTACGCTCCACTGAGCAAAATCAACTAACAAGTCGTCAATCCACGACCCAAACTCTCTATATCAACTCTGGCCACACTGGGCAAAGGCTAATACGCCACCTAATCAGCTCTCTCTGGCTAAACGATACTCGTGCTCCATGAGCACCCAAACAGTTGGGCGTCCTATGCCCCCACGCTAACTCGTAAAAATCCAGTGTCAAGCAACTTGCTTAAACACGCGTATGACTCCTGTACACCTCTCCCAACTGGGTTGAGGCACCACAAATAACTGTCCACCAACTCTGGTGACTAACACGCGAATCCTACGGTGGCAATCCTTGCCGTTACGCCGATCCATCAAATCGGCGCCACAAAACTCCCGCTCACTTGCGAGGTTTTCGAATCTCGAAACCTGTCCCGGGTCTCACCAACCCCACAATGCGGCAATTTAGCCACAATGATAGGCCACACGGTCACTACCGTCATCAGGGCGAACTTTCGCCACAAGGCCCATAAATCTTTCTTGCCCTAACCTTTAGGACATAGCAACTTGGCTCTCGCAACATAGCGATCACCATTTTCACGAGTCGGTCTCTCACTGGACCTTCATCAACCATACTTTGCCAGCAACCAGCTGACACAAGCGTAAAACACCCTATGCTGAAGGTGTTGGCTGCGCCGACAAAAGTTCGGCGGCCACTGCCATTCTCTTTACTGTCGCCCCTACAGGCGGCGACGCCGTATACTCATACGTCGTTTGTGCAGCCTCAGCTTGCTGCGCTATCAGCCACTGGAGCCTATCTATCTGCTCCGACTGTCACATCGACGCCACACTTAGGCGTTGGAATCAACTTTCGGCGAAAAATTTCCGCTGACGGCAAGAAGCTTGACCTGCTGCTGGACCACACCAACAAGTGCGGTCACCTGCTATCGCAGCCCGTGTACCTCGTTTGACCCCGAGCCCTCTCGTGACTCGAGTCAAACAGGTGCGTTTCCCTATGTGGTGTCATCGCTAATATGCACACCACAACGAA
Organism: Tillandsia fasciculata; assembly: GCA_029168755.2. Classification (NCBI taxonomy): domain Eukaryota; kingdom Viridiplantae; phylum Streptophyta; class Magnoliopsida; order Poales; family Bromeliaceae; genus Tillandsia; species Tillandsia fasciculata. The sequence continues at coordinate 13,592,119 of CM054947.1, read as the reverse complement.
ACAACCAGCCCAAACTTAGCCATTTGAGCATCGCGCAGTCTATATACCGACAAGAAGGCTCGTCGACCCAATCATGCGAAAGTATAAGAGGGTACTCCTTTTCATCTCCAACATTACGTTGTCGGCCGCCAACGTAATATCCGAAGAATGAAAGCTCGTTGCCCTCGATCAGTCCCAACATCCTTTTTGGGAACAACAAAACCCAATCAAGTACTTTCGCCACTACCCACGCACTCTCTCGTGCTAATCCCTAGGGTCTCCCTAAGGTTGCTAACCACCTAGGACAGTTCCTAGGCTCTGATACCACTCTAATCTGTCACGCCCCGAGTCCGCCAATTTGTACGGTTCGGGCACGCCAACAGACCCGCCAATCGGGTAAGACCTTTTCCTACCCGAAAGGAACGGTAACATCCATAATAACACAACAAGTGTATGCGGAAGCTCAATATCAGAGTACTAAAAATCACTATAAATTTAAAACTTTCATTCAATAACTAATGCGGAAATGAAAGCATACAGGAGTGAACCATAAATTAAACTTATTACACTTTACAATTCTGAACTTGCAAATAAAATTATTACATTTCCTTTACATAATTCCTCACCATACAAGGTTCACTCAAGAAATATATAGAAAGGGATACCTCTGCTAGACCCTCTAGGTCACTATGCTGCTGGGCCCTTGCCCCTGTCGTATGCCTCGCTGTCGTCTGCATCTGATCTGTCTCGACCGCTGCATCCATTCCCGAACCTGTGGGGGGGGGTCACCCAAGGGGTGTGAGAACTACGAGCGAGTTCCCAGTGGGTTCAACCACCGAGAGAAAGTGTCCTACACCACTTGGTCCAATGGAAGCAATAATAATAGTGTGCTAGGAAACTAAAATCCTCAACATCAATATGCAGCTATGCAATAATATATCACTACACTATCTGTGTACAACCATCGACCCAGCACTACTCTGTCTAGCCACACTAGGCTGCTAAGCACCAACTCGGCCACTATGCCGCTGTATACTGGGTTCAACTAACCCGGCCACCCTGGCCACTCTATTTTTCTTTATTCTTTAGATTCTGGTGCTTTAGTTCAAGTTAACCCTTGGAAATTCTTATCCAACGGGCCCGAGCCCGGTAGTCTTGCTACCATAAGATAAGATTTCTAAGGTTGCCGATAACACTCGCAAGTGTTACCCCGTCCTGCCGGGGGGACTTGTCATACGGGACACTGCCCGATAGGGTCACTGCCCAACTCTGACAAGAGTACTCTATCTACCAGTCATACGGGTCGCTGCCCGGGAGAGGGACCCTGTCCAACTCCTGACCGTTGTACGTTCACCCCCGGAGGTACGCCCGTTTTATCTTTAATTTTCTTTCTTTTCTTTTCTTTTTCTTTCTCTTTTTATTTTAGTTCTTAGCCTCTTTGCTTTTGAACACTTGCTTTCCTTTCTTATTCGAGCTTATAGCTCCCTTTTTGCCACTGGCAAATCACTTTCTCTTTTCTTTGAGCATTTAGCTCCTTGCTTTCACTTTTAGCCCTTCGAAAGTACCTCGTCCGACGGGTCACTGCCCAGGGAGTCCTGCTCCACTTGACGAGTCTCAAATTCGAAGGCGTCAATTACATTTTCTTTATGCTTTTAGCCACTTTTAGCTTGCTTTTAATCTTTGCCTTTTAGCAACAATTTTTCCTCTTATCCTAGGTCTTGCCATAAGGATAACTAGAGAGTCTCCTGGACTCTTAAACATTTCTCTTTTATTTCTTTAACTCAAATTGAAGTTAAAGTTATTATCCATTTGCCCAGACACCCTATGACCTTCTAGGGTTATATTTGATCAGCTCTTTAACCTTGGGATCTTATCCCACTTTCCTGATTCCTCATTGAATCCTAGAGTTAACTTAACTCTATTTTCCTGTTCCACTATTAACTTAGAGTTACACTGACTCTAATTCCATGTTCCACTGCTATTTTGGAATTACATTGACTCTACTTTTCTGTTTTCCCTTTCATATCTCCACACTTGATCTATTTCTCATTTTTCCTTTCATGTCACCACACTTGATCTACTTTCCGTTCTCTTGATTCCTTACTGAATCCTAGAGTCAACTTGACTCTATTTTCCTGTCTGTGAGTTTAAACTCTTCTAGCTCAACTTAGGTTCCCTTTACCTAAGTCCCATGTCATACCTGTCCTAGAGTTCCATGACTCTATGCTGACCTCTAGTTCACCTTAGGTTTCCTTTACCTAAGTTCCATGTCATACTCATCCTAGAGTTCCTTGACTCTATGTTGAACACTAGTTCTCCTTAGGTTCTCTTTACCTAAGTTCCATGTCATATACACCCTAGAGTTTTCTGACTCTATGTTGATCACTCTATCCAGTGTCCTTAGGTTATCACCTAAGACCATGCCACTCATCCTTCCTAGGATAACTCCTAAGTTGATGTCACTCGTCAAACCCCTAAACTAGGTTTTCTCCTAGTCTTACTACCAATCAAACCCCTATACTAGGTTTTCTCCTAGTCTTACTACCAACAAGTTCTGTTCCCTTATATCACATGATTTCTAGGGTTGTACCCTAACATGATCACAGTCATCAAGTAATTACTCATTTCTACGCATGCAATTATTTTCATATCCATCATAAAAAAATATATTTATCCTCTAAGTCCTTTTTGCACATGAAAATGAATTATCTCCTTTTGGCAACTGACAGTTGCATTTATCATCTGTGTCCATCTACACATACAAATTTATCCCCTATTGTGGATAAATCATAAATATCACTTTTCCTCTAAATTTCTCTACACATGCACATATATCATCTGTTATTGGCAACCAACAGTTGCTCTTTTCATCTGTGTTCCTCTAAACATGCAATCTTATTCATAATTACCTAACGCCTCTAACAGGCTACTATCATGCTTCGAATCGAAAAGCAAAGGAGCAAGGGGAGAGGTCACCCAATTTCGGCAGAATTCCCCACCTTGTAGTGTACCCAATTGCTTGTAGACACTTGCAATTGGTCTCCGCGCGATTCCACTTGTCTCCTCGAGCTTGCACGCAAAACGATGCACTTCTCTCGAGTCCGCACGCAAAACGGTGCACATCCTCTACTCCTGCACGCAAAACGATGCATGTCACTAAAAACCCACACGTAAAATGATGCGCGCCACATCAGCCGGCACGCAAAACGATGCGCGACCACACGATCTGCATGCGAAACGGTGCACTCACCTCAAATCTGCACGCAAAACGGTGCACGCCTCACTGCGGGGTTGCACGCAAAACGGTGCACATTATTTTCCAACCCTACATGCAAAACAGTGCATAACATTAGCGACGGCACGCAAAACGGTGCGTATTGGTCCAACCCGCACGCAAAACGGAGCACTTACCCCGAATTGGCACGCAAAACGGTGCATGTTTCCCCCGAGCGGCACGCAAAACGAGACGTGCCCAAAACGCTCGCAAAACTCGCGCAGTAAAACGGCACAGAAAAGTTGGGTCCCTAACATGCACGTGGCAAAGGGGTCAAATCCAAAATCCAAAAGGAAATCTTAAAACTGTGCCAAAAATACCGCAAAAACGACAAACGGGGCTTACCTCGACAACATCGTGCCGTACAATCACGTCCAATAGGCTTTTGGAACATCTTGCGCGCTCCACGGAGTCCACGGCGCGCTCGTGCGCCCTCGAAAACCCCGGGCGAAATCGCCCGGATCGCCTTCTGGTACGCTCGGGTGAAGCCAAAAAGGGAAAAAGAAGGAAAAATGGGCCATTTCGGGCCTAAATAGGCCGATCCCGAACTTTCGGGCGCACCTTTTCGGGCGCCCGAAAGTTTTCGGGCGGCTACAGTAAGAGCCCCCGCCGCGGTCCACGCGTCCACGACGCGCCAGCTCAGCGCCACGTCACCACGCTCGGCCAACCGGGGAGCGACACGTGTCCGTGGACCCATGCACCGCGACCACGGAACAGCGGCGGCCAATGAGAGGCCGCCACGTGGACCGCACTACCTCAGCGGTGGTTGCGTCTTGTCCCGTCAGCGCGTCACATCGCGCTGACCGGCCAATGGGGGGCCGACACGTGGCCTGCCCCGCTGACACGCGCCAGGCGCGTCGCGCCTTCCCCGCGCACGCCCACGCTCCCCCGGTCAGAGCGACCAATGGGGAGGCGACACGTGGCATTTCCCCACCTACCGCGCGCCTCGGGCCGCGCGCCACAGCGCGTCGCGCGCGCTGCCCTGCCTCGGGATTCGCGCCCGTGCCTCGGGATCCGTGCCGACTGCCTCGGGATCCGTGCCGCTACAGTAACTTCCGAGCGCGCACAGTGGATTTTCGGGCGCACCCGGACCTGGACCGGGCTGCTACAGTGAACCGGGTTCGCTACAGTGCAGCCCGGTTCGCTGCAGCCCGAAAAACCAACATGCTACAGTAACTTTCGGGCGCCCGGAACCCACTTTCGGGCGCCCGAAACTTGGGCCCAAGCCCAGTTTCGCCCGTTTTCTCCCGTTCTCGCCCGTTTTTCGCCCGTTTTCGCTCAAATTTGACGGGCAGCCACAGTTTAACTTGCTTTACCTCCTGGTACTTGAACTTTTCAGTTTGGACCATTTCTGATTTACCAAAAGTCCCACTGTATTTAATTTCGCTGGCGGAGCCCGTTCTCTCAATCCGGGTGTCCGATCAACGCGAAATTTTTACTGTGGCCATAAAACATATTTACGGAGCTCCCGTAATTTTCTCGGAATTTTCTGAAACTGTGAATTTTTCACTTACCATCTGGGCCCACTTTCTCATATAAAATTCTAGATCACTAATTTTAACTCCGATTTGGGCCCAATTCACTTCCGAGTAACCCCTTTACTTTTCTACTGCTATAAAAATAGTATTTTATACTATTTTTATTTACATTTGTTTATATTCCAAGTTCTGGTCCACTACAAGATCAGTTATTGTTATAAAGTATGAGATGATTTCACAGTTGATTGGCATCCCGTGTGGGAGTTCTCGGCTTAGTGCTGATTACCCAATCTTTAAGCTGCAAGCTTGACCATCAGCATTATGATCGCCACAGTACTAGTTGTACTTCTCGTACACCAGCGGACTGGCCTTGCAGTGGTGCTTTTTGCCGGTAGAGTGGTCTTGTTGACTCGTTAGCCCTAGATCGCACCGAGTGGTGCGGGGTTATGTCAGCCAAATCAGTACCAAATAGTGGCATTGGCCTGAGGACCTCGTGACCAATAATGGTATTGATTGGGTACTTGGTTTCCAAGATTAACGCATAATTCTTACTATTATGGTTTCGTCATATATCGTTGCTACCTATTTTCAGCATGCTCTAGCACATGTATTTCAGTACTCTTCATATCCAACATTATGATTTACTGTGATTATTATATCTGACAGTTATCTTCTTTCACATCTGCCTACTGATTTACTTATCCGTCGATTATGGTATGCTAGTAGGTACGAGTTGTTGTTCTCCCGCTCGTTGTACACACCGGGATACATTCAGTTTTATCTCACACTTTGATGATCCCTTTTTCAGGTTCGTTCGGTAGTAAGAGGTCAGGATGGTGATGTGAGGCATACCGATAGAGCTATCCCCAGTTACTAGCTAGATAGCTAGCCTGCATCTTATCAACTTCTTTATTTATGTTATTGAATATTTAGTTGTATCTATTATTTATTGAGCATGACTTAGATATTTTAGTTATAAGTTATCATGTGGATTAGTTTAGTTGTGGATGTTGGATATTATTATGATGCTTAACCTTCGCTGTTTATCTAAATTGTTAAGTGATTTTTATTAATGATTATTAGAAACTCTATTTTGTATTCTGTACTTGTCTATCCGTGCGTGTATAGAAGAAATTATATTCGAATAGACAAAAAAATTTCTATACACGTGGTGAATCTGCCCACACCCTGAGAATTTGTTTATAGCTCTGGTTTAAAGGAAAAAATTTAGATCATTTTAAAAATCATGACATGAAATCTAGGACTTATTTTCACGTTCAATACAGCAGGGATTTTTGTATGTAAGTGCACGCCGATCCCGCAGGGGCGGGCGAATAAGATATTTAATTTTATTGATGTGACTTTCACTTGATTTAGTGTGTCCATGTAATACAAAAATATTTTTTTTTTGAGAGAAAGTAGAATGCTACCCGCTTCGTTTATTTTTTTAAAAAAAAAATTAGTTAGAAATATGAAGCAATTAGGCTTCAAAATCGGGTCTCGAATATCAACTTTCAAATCGTTTACCACTTGCACTTAGGACGGATGATAACACTACAAAAATATTAACATTAAGGAATTTTTTTTATACTTAACAATATTTAAAAATATTTTAATATACTTTACGATTTTATTTGAATGTGTAGGTAAATAAAAAGTCATCATATATATATATATATATATATATATATATATATATATATATATATATATATATATATATATATGTATATATATATGTATATATATATATGTATATATATATATATATGTATATATATATGTATATATATATATGTATATAGCAATGCTACATGTACACCCTTTGGGGGTGTACATCTTACACCCACCCACTTACACCCACTCATCTAAGGGTGGGGAGGTCACTTCACAAATTTTGAAATGACCCCTCACCACACCCCACCCATTAGATGGGTGGGATGTGTGATGTACACCCCCAAATGGGGTGTACAAGTGGCATTTTCTATATATATATATATATATATATTGACACTTGTACTAAATATCAGTAAATTATATTCTGACACTTTAAAGAATCGAAAAATTAAAAATAATTATAAATTTTTTTATTTAATAAATTAGTTTGATAGAATAAAAAATTTATATAACGATATTTTTTTAAATATCGGCATTTGTTATATTATAAAGATATTTGAAAATAATTTTTTCAAGCATGATTTAAAAAGCACGTTTTTATTAATATATATATATATATATATATATATATATATATATATATATATATATATATATATAGTAACATGGACCAATTTTAATTGATCTCTTCCAATATTTTAGCATTTAGTTCCAACGTATTTAATTTCCAATCTTCAATGTGAAGCATCAATTGCTTATCTTTCTTTTCGGGCTATGACATGAGTGGTGCCCAACCAGCGAGAACGACCACGAGAGAGCGAGAGCGAGAGCGAAGGGGGGGGGGGGGAGATGAAAAAGACTTGTAGTCTAGCTCTCTGCCAAAGGGACATCAAGAGGATTTCGAAAAAAATCCAAAAATGCAGCTTGAATTGCCTATCTATGGAGGAAAAAAATTCAAAAAATCATTTTTCGGATCCAGGGGAGAATTCGGGCGCCCGCATGCTACAGTAGCCGCGCTCGGATCCACGTGGCGCCCATCGGCAGCACCACCGCGTAGCGTCCGAATGCGCCGGAGGTTGCCACGCGTCCCACGCCTACCCCGTGCGCGCTTTGGCTTCGGCCAATCATCGTGCGCCACGTGGCCAGGCGCGCGTGGCAGCCATCCGACCAATCAGAAGGCGCCACGCATCCGCTGCGCTTATTCGCTGGTCCCGATGCACGCGCAAGTGGGCCGTGGACCGGCCCACTTCAAATTGAGCCCGTTAAGTTCATTTTACTAGAAATAGTTATTTTTCACTATTTTCGCATGCTGAGTCCGTTTTTGGCGTTCGTTTGACGCACAACACATTCGATATAGCAAAAATAAGTATTTTTTCATTGTCGACCACACAAGTAAGTCGCATGAAAATTCGGAACACCATATTTTCTATACACGTGGTGGATCTGTCCGCGTCCTAAGAATTTGTTTATAACTCTCATTTAGAAGATAAAATTTGGATCATTTTAAAAATCTGGGGGCATGACATGAAATCTAGAACTTGTTTTCATGTTCAATATATCAGGGATTTGTGTGTGTATGTGCGCGTAGGGGAGGGAGGATAAGATATTTAAGTGAAAGAATATTGATGTATAAAAATAGAATTCCACTTGATTTAGTGTGTCCACACAATACAAAAATATTAACATTAAAGAATTTTTTTTATACTTAACGATATTTAAAAATATTTTAATATAGTTTAATGCTTTATTTGAAAATATAGGTAAATAAAAAGTCTTCATATATATATATCGATACTTGTACTAAATATCAGTAAATCATATTCTGACACCTTAAAAAATCAAAAAATTAAAACTAATTGTAAATTTTTTTATTTAATAAATAATTAGTTTGATACAATAAAAAATTTATATCATGATGATATTTTTTGAGACATCAGTATTTATTATATTATAAAAATATTTAAAAATAATTTTTTTAAGCATCAATTAAAAAGCGTATTTATATTAATTTTTTTTTATTTAGTAACAAATAAATATCTGTGAAACCCACAAGCACATGAGAGCAGGCCCACACACGTGGATTGCAGTGAAGGCTGGCTTTTATCGTTGACCATTTTATTATTATTATTTATATTATTATTATTTGGTGAGATCCTATCGTGTCACTCACATTTATCTTTGTTATAAATGAAACGGATAGTGTATTATATTTTTTTAAAAAAAAAAAATATAAAATTATAGAGTTGGTAAATTGCTAACACTAGTAAATAATTCAAAAATAAAATAGATCTTACTGCCGACAACTCAAAATTAGTACTAACACTATTCAAAAATATTATTATTTAAACTTTTTAATTACATGAAAATATTTTTATTTTAGTTTTAAAAATAAATTTAATTAAAATATTATTATGTAGCCGTTGAAGTTATCAAAATAATTAATTATTTCACATAGTATTAAAATAATAATTTTACCAGTAGCGCTCCTGGTATCATTCTCAGCTAGTTTATATATATACTTTGACCGGTCAATTCTTGGTAAATAGCAACATAATATTTTCTTCTGATAACAAATAGTATTAATCTCCTATAACATGAGCATCTTATTCCCTTGGTTCTATGTATTTGGACCTTGTCTTTAGAATAATAAGCTTTTCCAAATCATATCTCCCTGTGATGCTTTTGAAGCGTAAGGAGTTGGTGTAAGATCCGTCTTGCTAATTTTAGTTGATCTTATAGAGCCCATTTGGCATCCGGTATAAGGGGGATAAGGAGGTTGTCTTTCCCTTTATATCCAAACAGCATTTAAGTATGGAAAAAATAGCTGTTCCTTCCATACCAGATTATTCCGTTATAAGGTAGAACAGCTGTTCCACCCCACAGGTGGAACAGCTGTTCCACATATTGCTTATTATTATTATTATTTTTAATTAAAATTCTTTAAATTATAAAGATATTTAAATTTATAAAATTTTAAATTTTTTTATTTTATTTTATAAATTTTAATCTCATTTATTATTCTTATTCCTCTTTAACTTACCGAACATAATTTTTCTTATTCCGGTACAACCATTATACTCAAGCTATTCCACCCCACAGGTGGAACAGCTGTTCCACATATTGCTTATTATTATTATTATTATTAATTAAAATTCTTTAAATTATAAGATATTTAAATTTATAAAATTTTAAATTTTTTTATTTTATTTTATAAATTTTAATCTCCTCTATTATTCTTATTCCTCTTTAACTTACCAAACTCAATTTTTTTTATCCCGGTACAACCATTATACTCAACCAAACACAAAATTATTATAATTCTTGTTTGTACCTGAACTTATACCTATCCCCGGAATAACCAATTTTCGCTTATACCCAAACCAAACGCAGCCATAGAGAACAATATTTTACTCACAATGGTCATCAGTCGAGAAACTACGCTCTAATATAATTATGGCTTAGACGCGACTCAACTTACGTTTCCTACTGATAATTGATTCTAATACTAACGGTAACGTCTCTCTTTTCAAGATAATCATTCATTTTAAAAGCATTTTAACCCTATCACACTTGATCCTCTTAAACTTAGCCACTATCTAAAATAATATATCATGATTAAAAAATTTTAATCTATTATATTTTATATATAAAACTATTTCAAATGGTTATTGAGTTAATCTGAGCGGTATTCAAATCATGCATAATGATGAATTAATTCAATATCCAAAATTTAAATTAAAAAGCTAAAGTATCACTACAACAAAATTAGGCTATAGCGATATTTTTAAGTGTTTCTAAAATTTAAAAAAAGTGTCGCTAACAAAAATACCGACACTTATTGTAAGTGTTGCTATATGTGCTGTCGCTAAGGTGTATAGCGACATATTTTCGTAATGTCTTCCAAAAATGTGTCCCTATAACATAATTTTGAATATAGATGGAACATAGATAGAATACTTATACAAAAGTGTCACAAACATATATCCCTATAACCTAATTTTATTATAGTATATTCTAGTTTAATTTTTTCAAATCTCCCCTTCAATTAATCTAAATTGTAATATAAAACGAACCTCCCCCAGGCTCTCCCTCCCTATGAAGTATTCCATTTTGATTGGGCAATAAGGGTAATAAGTCCTTAGACACACTTTACTATTCTCTCTTCTAGAACAATAAGAAAAAAAAAAAGAAAAAAAAAAGTGTGGTGAGGAGAAGTAGTGCTTCCCCTCTTTCCATGTGAATAAGGGCCCCTCTTTCCCATTACTTTCTTATTAAACTACCAGTTTGCTTCTTTCTTAGGTACTTCCTATTTGTCAATTTTCTACATGTCACCCCAACCGTACCAACATTACTTTGCATCAAAAAAATTAAACAGTACACATCATCTATTTATATAATTGCTTATGCATATATAGCCTCCACCATTGCCTCCACCCCATGTCTCTCATCTTAATCTCTTTCCCTTCTCTCTAATCCTCTTTCTATACAGAGAACTCCTCTCTAGCTGGTAGCTACTAATTCTCTCTCTACAGCAGAAGCAGAAGCTAAATCAGAAGCAAAAATGGTGCTCTCCAAAACCGCGTCGCAGACGGATGTGTCGATCCACTCCACTTTTGCCTCGCGCTATGTCCGCACTTCCCTTCCTAGGTGAGCATATGACTGCATATATATATATATATATATATATATATATATATATATATATATATATATATGGTTGCTCTTACATGATACTATATATATATATATATATATATATAGTCCTTGTTGCATGACATGAATAGTGATCAGATTCGATATGATATCTATTATTGTTGATGTGAGTGAATGACTGAATTAATGAATGAATGATTTAAGTTGTATTGTTGCATGATATGAATAGTGCTCAGATTCGATATGAAATCTCCTGTTGTTGATGTGAGTGAATGACTGAATGAATGAATGATTTAACTTGTATTGTTGCATGATATAAATAGTGATCAGATTCGATATGGCATTTACTGTTGTGATATGAGTGAATGATTGAATTAATGAATGAATGATTTAACTGTATTGTTGCATGATATGGATAGTGATCAAATTCGATATGATATCTACTGTTGTTGATGATGTGAGTGAATGACTGAATGAATGAATGATTTAACTTGTATTGTTGCATGATATGAATAGTGATCAGATTCGATATGGCATCTACTGTTGTTGATATGAGTGAATGATTGAATTAATGAATGAATGATTTAACTTGTATTGTTGCATGATATGAATAGTGATCAAATTCGATATGATATCTACTGTTGTTGATGATGTGAGTGAATGACTGAATGAATGAATGATTTAACTTGTATTGTTGCATGATACGAATAATGATCAGATTCGATATGAAATCTACTGTTGTTGATGTAAGTGAATGACTGAATTAATGAATGAACGATTTATGATTTAACTTGTATTGTTGCATGATATGAATAGTGATCAGATTCGATATGGCATCTAGTGTTGTTGATGTGAGTGAATGATTGAATTAATGAATGAATGATTTAACTTGTATTATTGCATGATATGAATAGTGATCAGATTCGATATGATATCTAGTGTTGTCGATGTGAGTGATTAATGACTGAATTAATGAATGAATGATTAAACTTGTATTGTTGCATGATCTGAATAGAAATCTACTGTTGTTGATGTGAGTGAATGGCTGAATTAATGAAAGAATGATTTAACTTGTATTGTTGCATGATATGAATAGTGATCAGATTCGATATGACATCTACTGTTGTTGATGTGAGTGAATGACTGAATTAATAAATGAATGATTTAACTTGTATTGTTGCATGATATGAATAGTGATCAGATTCGATATGAAATCTACTGTTATTGATGTGAGTGAATGACTGAATTAATGAATGAATGAATGATTTAACTTGTATTGTTATAACTAGGTTTCGGATGCCGGAGGAGTCGATACCGAAGGAGGCAGCGTACCAGATTATCAATGATGAGCTGATGCTGGACGGAAACCCGCGGCTGAACCTGGCGTCGTTCGTGACGACGTGGATGGAGCCCGAGTGCGACAAGCTCATCATGGCCGCCGTCAACAAGAACTATGTCGACATGGATGAGTACCCTGTCACCACCGAGCTTCAGGTCCATATTAATTAATTTACTCAAAAAAAAAAAAAAAAAAATTATTATTTAAACTCTTATAAAAATGCACTCAGGCCAGAGAAAATACTTCATCAGGGTGGTGTATATTTATATCAAGTACCTTATTAGTTTGAATTCTTAATTTAATTAACTAAAAACTATTCATTCCAAAAAAAAATCACAAAACTATATCAATAACAAAGTAGAAAAAGAAAAAAGAGAAATATTGAGGGGTCTCATATAATTTGACCTTTCTCCCCTCGATTGATTGCTTAGTTTCTTTATTATTATTATTATTATAACTTAGCTATCGCTTTTGGGATAGGTCCTTGTTTTCTTATTTATTCGTGGGTTTCCATCAGATGGTTTTGCAGTATATAAAAATAATAATAAAATAATATTTTATATATTCTAAAGTTATTTTATTTATTTCTGAATATTCAAAATACTTTTAAAATTTTAAAAATTTTCTTCAAAATATTCTCCAAAGATTACTAATGAAATTGAATTAGAAGAGGGTATTGGAGATTAAAGAATATTTTGAAAATTTTTAATAATAGTAAGATATATATATATATATATATAGAGAGAGAGAGAGAGAGAGAGAGAGAGAGAGAGAGAGAGAGAATTCGGCTACTATACTATCGATAGTATCAAGTATTTGGTGCTATTAAAATTTCTACCCTTAAATCAACCTTTTTAATTATTTTCACCCGTTAGATTTTACTTTTTTTCAACCACCCATTAAACTCAATAGGCCCACTATCATCTCAACCGCACATATTTTAATTCAAAAATTAAAAATTTAATAGTATCAATGACTTTGTACTATTAATAATATTCCAGCCTAACTATATATATATATATATATATATATATATATATATATATATATATATATATATATATATAACTACGTTACTGTACTATTAATAACACAAAGTTATTTGTACTATTAGATTTTTTATTTTTGGATGAAAACATGTGCGGTTAAGATGATAGTGGGCACCTAAAATTTAGTGGATGGCTTAGTATGATCTAAGAGGTGGAAATGATCAAAAGGATAAATTTAACGACGAAAAACTTAATAATACCAAATATTTTGTGCTATCGATAATATAGTAACTTAACGCACTCTCTTATATATATATATATATATATATATATATATATATATATATAAAAGCAAAAATCTAAAATCCCTACAAATAGTCAAAATTTGTGCCACTTATTTCAATTTTCTAAAAAAGAATATACCCAAAATATGCCTAACACTGCATTTTTATTGACCACAAAATTTTCTTTGATGAGAAAAAGTCCTTGTTAGTTGTTTGAATTGGGATAGGTATTGTTACTTGTTAAGATCCTAATTGTCGCTATTGATAGTGAGATTAATAAAACCTTAGTTTTATTTAGTGAATAATTTAATCAGATTTAATGTATCAGACACGCCAATAATCGAAGTAATAATCAAGATAAATAATATTGTAGTTTAATGAGAATAATCAATTAATATTTTTAAAAAATATTTCTAACATTTTTATTTAAAATAGTAATTCCCTCTAGTTCCAATCTTGATCTTATATAACTTTAAAATACAAAAAAATATTATTTTTATTCTAATAAATAAATAAATAAATAAATATAAATTTAAGTTATTTTTAAATTTGATACTTAATTATCATAATTAGAATAAAAAAGAATGGTTTTTTTTTCCTGTTTTAGGTTATACAAAATAATATGCATTTATGGAGATGAGTGAATTATATTAATTGATAAATTTTAAAGAATTAATTATCAAAATTAATAGTTGATACCTCCTGTTTACAAAATTTCTAAAATTTAAGATATTTTATTTTATTTTTATTTTTTATTTTTTACGCAAAAAATAATGACATAATTTAAAAGATACAAAAATAATGGGTGGATATGTACACACCATCCAATGCATTAAAAAAAAAAAAAAAAAAAAAAAAAAAAAAAAAAAAAAAAAAAAAAAAAAAAAATAGTATGGGTAGGGATGTACAACGCCCCTGCTTGATATTTCGAGTCGTGCTCGGCCTCTATTTTTAGGCTCGTCGATCCAGCATGGTCCGGTCCGAAGCAGATCTGGGCTGTGCTGTGCTGAACTAAGGAGAAGCCGGCTGTCCCGCACAGCACAGCCCAGTCGGGCCAGCACGGCTCGAACCCCGAGGCCCAAGGGGTAGGAGCTCTCCTCCCAAGGTCAAAAGACCTTCTGAGGAGTGGTTTTGATCCAATGGACCAAATAATTTTGGTCAATACTCAACTAATTTTTTTTTTTTTTTTTTAAAAAAAATAAATATTTATAAATATTTTTTAAAAAAATTAATATTTATTATTTTGTAATTATTTTTGTAAATTTTATTTTTTTATCCAAATATAAATTTAAATAAAAATAATTTATTATATATTTATATTTTAAAATTATATATATTTTTTAAAAAATTTAAAACTAAATATTTTAAAATGTCAGTTCAGAGCACGACCCGGCCTGTACCTTTCAAGCCAAAGGGCTGTGCTGGGCCAAAGGTCTCGTAGCTCCGGCCCGGATTTGAAGCCGGGCTGGACCAGACCCCCCGACCTGTTTCGACTCGAAAAATATGAGCCCGGCTACAGTACCCCACGAGTCATCATATTATATATATTTTTTTAAATTATCCAAAAAAATAATTAATTATTTGGCACAAAAATAATAAATACTTCATTCAATAATTTCTGACACGTGTTCTATCAACCGTCCCTTTCAAGTTGTCCTTTCACAAATCAAGTTGACGAATTGGTTCCAATAATCTTTGGGAATAGGATTCTTAAGGGTAAATTTCAAATTTGCCGCTGTATAGCTCAATTTGTGTTTCACCTGAGAATTTGAAATACTTCAATGAAAAATGTTTTCTATACACTCTAAAAAAAGTGTATATTTTACATTTCATCCATTCAAGGATGAGGTGAATTTTATCCATCACTTAATATGATAGATAGATTAGTCTCCACTCTTGAATGAGTGGGGGTGTAAGATGTACACCCATAAATGGGTGTATATGTAGCATCCTCTACTTCAATACATAAGATATTAAAATTGAAATTTTTAATCTAAGTATAAAATTTTGGGTGGTGGTTAGACTCAGGAGATTAAAAAGGTTAATCATATTAAAGTTAGAATAATTCTAAAATAAATGATTCTTTAAAAAATTAGAGCATCATAGTAGATATCAGAAGAGTCAATCACCAGTCAGAAAATATGAGATCAGCCTCGACTGAGTTAAAGTTATATAGCGAGTAGAGTGTAACTCCCTACAAAATAGTTAAGACTAGCAAAACGAATCTTATATTACCCAATGCTTATGAGTGTGATTGTGCTTGATGAGGACATCCGGACTTAAAAGTGGAAAAGAATATGACACACAAGAATTTGAAATAGTTCTATATATAAAATATATTAGAACTAATTGGAGTGTCACACCTTGTTCGATAAAATATTGTATTTTGTCTTTTTATAGTTTACGCTGTATTTTGTCTCTTTATAGTTTACGCTATTTTTATTTTAACCGCCCTATATTCAAAATATTACACTTTATCTTTTATAATTTATCATATATTTTTTTATTATACTTTATCTTTTATAACAAAAGGATTATAAATATTAGGGGCCAAAGTAAAAAATTTTCATAAAAAATTTGTGACTAATGCATCAAACTTTTGTTATAATTTGCTTTATAAATTTATTTCATGATAAATATATTATGTATTTTTTGGCTCCTAATTGGCACCTATATTTAAAATTTTATTCAAATTCAAATTTAAACAGGATTTGGTTTGCAAATACTAGTATAAAAAATAAAAATTCAATATATTCAAATTTGGATATGAATTTTATTTGTACCCAAGCCCATAAAAAATGCAAACCCCATTAGCCCTTACATATTTTTGGCCCAGATAGGATCCATAAATTGGAAATAGATTTAAAAACAACTTTTTATCAATATTTTAAATTTCGGATAAAATAGTAATTCAAAAATATTACTAAATAAAGTATCAGTAGGTCAACAACTGATTGAACCAGTGACACACATTATAAATATGTAACTATTATTTTAAATTTTACTATAATATATATATATATATTCTTATTCTAATGTTATACTGAATTATCAAATTTTGATTCTATACCAAATTAAATAGATATAAGTTTTCAAATTTTACTTTTTATAAGACTAAATCCGTGTTAATAAAAAATAAAATCAATTTAGTTGATTTTAATTTGTTAATTTTTAATATAATTTAATAAAAAAATTAGTTGAACCTTAGGTTTAAACGGTTCAAAATAATTGCTTAAATAATTCGGTTCAACGAGTTGATTTGACCATCGTCGGACCAGCTGATTTGACCAGGTTTTAAAATCATTGGCAAAGAGCATTAGCCTACATTACTGTGCATAACGTACCTTTCAAAATTTCTTTAAATTTTCTCTCAAAAAAAAAAAAAAAATCTTTAAATTGTAAGTAATTATCTCAAGGTTTTGCTCTTTGAATTGTTCTAAAATTTACTAAATTCACTACAACAAAATTAGGTTATAGGGACATATGTTTTTGACATTTTTTTGCAAGTGTCCCATTTATAGTCCATCTATATCCAAAATTAGATCATAGGGACATATTTTTGGGACACATTACAAAAATGTGTCGCTATACACCCTAGCGATGGCACATATAGCAACACTTACAATAAGTATCAGTATTTTTATCAGCGACATTTTTTTTAGATTTTAGAAATACTTAAAAGTATCGTTATAATCTAATTTTGTTGTAGTGATTCTTTATTAATTTAATTGCAGAATCGATGCGTGAACATGATCGCGCATCTCTTCAATGCCCCTCTAGGCGAGTCTGAGGCCGCGGTGGGAGTCGGCACCGTCGGTTCATCCGAGGCCATAATGCTCGCGGGTTTGGCCTTCAAGAGGAAGTGGCAGAACAAGCGCAAGGCGGAGGGCAAACCTTGCGACAAGCCCAACATAGTCACTGGAGCAAATGTTCAAGTAAAATACTATAGCTAATTTACAAACTAATTATATATTTATTCTTCGTAATCTTATTTATGAGAATTAAAGGCATATTTGGTTCACATGATTTAGATTTTTTATTAGTAATTAATTTTTTAGAGAATTTTTTCTCGTAATAAAATTTCTATAATACACATGATCTTATAGTTTCTGTATTTGATTCAGTATAACAACTATCTAAGAGTATCAATAAAATTATCATTGTACCATTTTTTACACTAAATTAATTACATAAAAATTATAAATATTTGAATATAAAATTTATTTAAATATTCTTAAATTTTGAAAATCCATATATTTATTTATCTTTTTTGCTCATTTTAATTTTTTGGGATAGATATAAAATTTGCACAATAATATCTTAGTCCTTTTAAATCAAATTTTTTCAGAAAAAAAATTTATCACTCCCATTTTTTAACAGAGTATAAGATCTTGCTAAAATTTTTAATTCTTGCCTCGTTTACCTTCTTTTAATAAAATAATTGTAAAATTTTAAAATTTGGGTGTCCTACTTTTAGACATTTAAAAAAATACCGTAAACCAAACATGCCCTTAAGAGTAATTATAATATAAAAGTTTTTCAAAATTTTAAAAGGATCAACTGAAATTAATTTATTCGTTTAATAATCCTTCAAAGTTTTTAAATTATCTTATTTCCTATTTGGAGGACCAAAATATTTTTATTGATTTTAAAAAATTCTTTCAAATATCCTCTCTTTATTTTTTCTAGAATTTAAGTAGATTTTTTTTTTTAAAAAAAGATTTTTAATAAGTTTAAATAAATTGGAAATTTTTGAAAAGTAGTGCGCAAAAACAAGCGGAAACCCTTTTTACTTATTTACTTATTTCTGTATTTCTGTATGTAATGTGATATGTGTTTAGGTTTGTTGGGAGAAATTCGCGCGTTACTTCGAAGTCGAACTGAAGGAAGTGAAGCTGAGTGATGGGTACTATGTGATGGATCCCGAGAAAGCCGTTGAGTTGGTCGACGAGAACACCATTTGCGTCGCAGCGATCCTCGGTTCGACTCTCAACGGAGAGTTTGAGGATGTGAAGAAACTAAACGAGCTCCTCACCGAGAAGAACAAGGAGACAGGGTAAGTCTTTTCTTGCATACTTTCGTACGTAATGCAGTATCGAAGATGCATCAAAAATTAAACTGTCACATTATTTTTATACCAGTAATACGTTAATATTCAGTCACTAAATTAAATTATAGAACTTAATTGTAATAATTTTAAAATTTAATTCAAGTAAAATATTATAGCAAATTAAAGTTTAAAATCAAAATGTCATCCGTTTTATCACTACAACAAAACTGTACTATAGTGATAATTTTAAGTGTTGAAAAAAATATCGACACTTATTATTAGTGTCGCTATATGCACAGTCGTTAGGATGTATAGCGACGCATTAGTATAATATGTTCTAAAAATATATCCCTATGATCTAATTTTAAATATAGATAAAATATAAATAAAATATTTATAAAAAAAATATGATAAAAATATGTTGTTATAATCTAATTTTATTATAGTGTATAGTTCGAAAATTACACATACAATTTTTTATAATGTCATATCAACATTATTACTAAAGTTTGTTGTTTGGAGGGTAAGATATATAAATATAAAATCATCATTTTTTATCAACTAAACCACTGAGAAATAATGATTGTTTTGCATTATTTATCAATAAGCATCATATTCTAAGGGTCCGTTTGTATTCGGTATAGAATCGAAAATAGAAGGAATATTTTTTTTATTCTTTCAAATGTATCAGGAATTAATCGGTATAATTTGTTCTGGTACAACTAGAATAAGTGAGAATATTGTTCTCACTCTTTCCAACCACCCTTTTATTTTTTTCTTAAATACCCTCTCACGTTTACCGAGCCACCATCTCTTACCTCATTATTACATAATAAAGTTTGAGGGCAAAAAGATAATTTATCCCAATTAAAACTCTTTATTTCTCTTATTTCTCATTCTCATACCAAACATAAAATTTCTTATCCCTAGAACCATCCCAAACGTTTTTTTATACTAATTCCGTACTTTATACTTATCCCTAGAATAACTAATTTTGTCTTATTCCGTTAACAAACAGTCCCTAAGTAGATATCATTGTGTGTTTATATATTCCTATCGGAATTGTGCAGGTGGGACACGCCGATCCACGTCGATGCTGCGAGCGGGGGTTTTATCGCGCCATTCCTGTACCCGGAGCTGGAGTGGGACTTTCGGCTGCCGCTGGTGAAGAGCATCAACGTGAGCGGGCACAAGTACGGCCTTGTCTATGCCGGCATCGGGTGGTGCGTCTGGCGGAGCAAGGTGGACCTGCCTGAGGAGCTCATTTTCCACATCAACTACCTCGGCGCTGATCAGCCCACATTCACCCTCAACTTCTCCAAAGGTAATCTATATCCACTGATGATTCATGCGCAGTATATTACCCATATTGCTAACTATGACACATTTGGAACTCAGAATAGTCCCATATACAATATATATTATATAGAAGTAAATCTCTTAATTCGATTAGATTATAGTATTTGATTAGATTTAAAAAGTTAAGAGGGTTAAATGTGATAGGATTAGAGTAATTCTGGAATAAATTATTTTTGTAAAATATAAGACGTTATAGTTGATATCAGAACCAATCACCAGTCTAAAATATAAAATAAGTCTTGATTGAGACAGAGTTTGGATTACATGCTAAATCAAGATATGAAAATAACAAGTTAAATCAGATACTGACTAAGAAAGGCTAAAGGAATGAGTTTTATATTACCTGATGTTCATAAGTGTGTTTAAACTTGACGAGAACGTCAAATTTTAAAGATGAGAGAATAAAATGCGACATTCCGAAAATCTCTCGATCCGACTATAATATTTTGTATAGTGACTAGACTTTTAAAATTAAAAAAAAAATTTAATTATGTTGGTACTTGAGTAATTATAGGATGAACAAACCTTCTAAAAAGTAGTGGTATGTCACGTTTTTTAACTCAATTATGTTAGCCTAACATATGGATATATATATATATATAGCTCTTCGTGTTTTTTTTGTTACCATTTATTATTTATTATCCTATGTTTTGGGTGTAATTGATTAACCAATCGAGTAATTGATTGCAGGTTCAAGTCAAGTAATAGCGCAATATTATCAACTAATTCGCTTGGGCTTTGAGGTAATTTAAGAGCTCATTTATTGTCTTATTTCAACTGCACCTGATAATTGTAGCTCAATATATGTTTAGGGATAGAAAAAAAAAAGAGAAATATAAAAAAAGAGAAATATAGCTCAATATACATTTTAATTTTCGAATTTTAATATTTTATAATTTATAATTTATAATTAAAATTTTTAAAATTATTATAATTAAGTTCTACAATCTAATTTAGTTAACTAAATTTTAACGTACCGTTAATATAAAAAATAATATAATATTTTAATTATTACTGTATTATCAATCACAATATTATTTCATCATCTCCACATTAAATATATCAATATTGTCAACTAAATTAAATTATAGAATTTGATTGTAACAATTATAAAAGTTCGAACCAAAAATAATAAAAATTTATACTTTGAGAACTACAATATTACAAACGTCATAGTCTGAGGACCAGATTTGTGATTTACCCGTTAAAAAACAAATCTTAGTGTAGAAAAATGGTTTCAGTGAAAAAACTCTCGAGACTAGTCAAGCAAACTTTACTATTTTTATTTTTATTTTTATTTTTAGTTTTACTTTTATTTGGTGAGAAAAAATATCTTACTACCACTTCATTCAAATGTTCTTGAGAGAAGCGAAAAATAAAGCTTCTCATCAACAAAATTCTAAGATTGATCATCTTTAGCGCAAGTGGTAAAGGACTTGGTGATTAATACTCAAGGTTCCGATTTCGAAACCTAGTTGTTTCACATCTCTATGGTAAATGATAAAGAACTTGATGATTGAAACTCACGGTCATGATTTCGAAACCTAGTTGTTTCACATTTCTAACTAAATTTATTATTTTTTAAAAAATAAATAAAGAAGATAAGTTGCTATATTTTTCTCCAAAAAAAAAATTGATATTAGTCTAGCCAAATTCACATGTAAAATATTATACACCACTGTTATAATCTTTCAATAGTTTCACATTAAAAAAAAAAAAAAAAAATTAAAAATGTGAAAGATCAAGCATCCTTATTATTTTAGGTCCGATGGTTTGGACATCTATATGTTTGTGATGGGACAATGAAAGAATCTGTATCGCCCTAATAATCCTACATTATATATATTTGTTTAAAACGGAAGTAGTAGTTTCATACCATATCAGATGGGTCTCATGTTTATATATTTGTCTAAAAAAAAGTACACTACAACAAAATTAAATTATAGGGATATATATTTGTGATATTTTTTTTACAAGTGTTCTATTTATAGTTCATCTATATTTAAAATTAGATTATAGAGACATATTTTTGGGATACATTATAGTAATGTGTCGCTATACATCCTAGCGACGGCACATATAGCGACACTACTAACAAGTGTCGGTATTTTTTCTAGCAACTTTTTTTTAAATTTTTAGCAACACTTAAAAGTGTCGTTATAGCATAATTTTATTATAGTGGTGTATGAGATTTTGATTGAAAATGGTAAAGACCACACATTCTAACGATAATAATTAGGGTTATGCATTATTCGGTCACAACTATATATATTTTTATCTCTACTGATTTTTTGTTCCACTGCTTACAATAAATCTTGTGTTTGCACTGCAGGGCTACAAAAACATCATGGAGAATTGCCAGGGGAACGCGATGGTGCTGAAGCAAGGGCTAGAGCAGACGGGCCGGTTCGACATCGTCTCGAAGGACAACGGTGTGCCGCTGGTCGCCTTCTCCCTCAAGGACCGCAGCAGCCACGATGAGTTCGAGGTCTCCGACTACCTCCGCCGCTTTGGTTGGATCATCCCCGCCTACACCATGCCCCCCGACGCGCAGCACATCACCGTCCTCCGTGTCGTCATCCGCGAGGACTTCAGTCGCACCCTCGCTGAGCGCCTGGTGTTCGACATCGAAAAGGTTCTGCACGAGCTCGATGCGCTCCCCCCGAAGAAGCTGCTCGAGAACGGCACCGCTGCCGCCGCCGCCACCGCGGAGCTGGCCAAGAAGAAGTCGGCGGAGGACCTGCAGAGGTCGGTGACGGAGCATTGGAGGAAGTTCGTGTTGGCCAAGAAGACAAACGGAGTTTGCTAGAAGTTAAATCTATCTACAACGTCAGGAAAGAGTCGATCAGTTTAATTGAATATTCATATGAGCTAAAATCTGTGTTTTTGTTGATCTATTATATGCTTTTTTTTTTTTAGCTATGTATATGTATACGTACGCATGTTCCTTGTTTGGTTTAACTTGTTGCATGCATGTCTTGGAGCATAAATGGAACTTTAAGTTTTGGCTAATATATAGAAAATCTCTATGTGAATATTCATTTTTTTTTATCTTTTTTAAAAATCTTTAAAAATCTATATTTTTTTCTTCAAAATCTCTAGTCGATGCATTTAGCCTTTTTGATTTCGTCGCTATTCCGTCTATTTTTTATAATTTATTATGATGTTCTAAAATTTAGTTGTTAGAACGACTAGTCTCAATAGTTGGTCAACACATTTGTAGAGTATCGGATCGAGTCGGAATCGTTTTGGCGCGAAATGGACGTAAAAACGAACTCAGAGTATTGAAATTAGCTAGAACTGAAGTTCTGGCCATTTTTGGACGAATCGGGCATCCAAATGTTCAGGAGCTGAAGTGATTTTGGACCCAATTCTAGATGCCTGGAAAGCATTGTAGCACAGCCCCTAAGTGAGTTGGTTGCCACATTTCGAGTGTATTGAGCTGAGTTGACTTGTTGGTGGCTGTTGTGTTTGGGTGCAGGATTCGAGCGCTCAGAAATGTCCGGGCACACCTTCGTTGGTTTTGGGCTTCTCCACGGGCGCCCACGAGCTATTCCAGACACTGTTTCGAGGTCTTCCGGACACCCAAAGGTGGTTTCGGTTGCCTGAAAGTTATGTTTTCTATTGGAAACATGTTATTTCTTTTGGTTCGAGGGCTCATTTTTTCTACTCCTCCATTGTGTTCCCTATTCATTTCTTTCACTCTCATTCATCTAGATACTTTCACAATTTCATATGTAATCCGTTCCTTCTTCCTCCTTTCTTCTTGTGGGCTTGGAGCAGAGGCACTAGCAGCAACAGCAGTAGCAAGGGTGGAAGCTTGGCAATTGGATCTATTGGGAGCTCTAGCCGTGGGTAGAGCTGACAGTGGTTGATAAAGCCGGGTATTAAGATGAAGAAGCATAAGTACAAAAAAGAAAATACCCGAAGAACCTAATTTTTCAACAACTATTAAAAGTATTATTCAACTCTTCAAAATCTCTAAAATCTAATTGTATTACCTAACACCATGCCTATATATAGAGACGATACTCGAATTCTATTGCAAATCAATTTTCTAAAATTTAGCAATTTTCTTAATATAATCACAACTAAGTCGGTGCATCTCTAATCTAAAAAAATTTGAAATAACTAATTAATCGAAATCAAAATATATAGGATAAATATAAATTTTTCTAAAATATTCTAAATACCAAACAAAAGTCTAAACAACCGAGTGGCACCAAAGAGCTGAAGGCCGAGAGCCGAACTTAGTCGTGAGCTGAATGTGACTAGAAATGTAACGATCCGACCCACTAGCAATAATAACTCGTTGGGCACACAACACAGCCCAAAATGCTTAAACCCAGTTATTATTACTAGTGTCCATATCTTTTATATACCCAATCACAAATTCAATCCCATTCGATGTAAGACTATTGGGGTGTCACAGACTCCCCCGTTTAGGCCTGACATCTTCGTCAACCCATGCACACACAGCCCAAGGTCACTAGGCGATGTGAGATTTGTTTCACGTGCCCTGTCATCTAGACCCAAGCTCAACTCGTCTCACACTTTCGGCTGGTGACTGGCTCTAATACTAAATGTAACGACCCGACCCACTAGCAATAATAATTCGTTGGGCCAACACCACATCCCAAAATGCTTAAGCCCAGTTATTATTACTAGTGTCCATGTCTCTTATATACCCAATCACAAATCCAATTCCATCCGATGTGGGACTATTGGGGTGTCACAAGAAAGAGCTGAGAATCGAATACCGAACTCAACGGGATCTTCGACTCGGCTTAATGAAATCACATTTTTCCATGAACTCAATCACTAAATTAGTCGCATCATCCTCCCCGAATTGGAAAGAACTCATCCTTGAGTTGAACACTTAGTCCTCCGATGAATCTCTATTGTAAAGGATCAAATGTTTCACATTAAAGACATTCGATGTTTTTAGGTGACTCGGTAGTTTAATTTGATATACATTATCATTAATCCTCTTTAACACCTTGCAAGGGCTAATTTTTCGCTCACTCACCTTGTTGTATTCGCCTGCTGAATAATGATCCTTAGTTAAGATGACCCACACATAATCGCCTATATCAAATGTCAATTTTCGCTTGTGCCAATCTGCTACTTCTTTATACTTCACTTTGTTAGGTTCTATCTGCGGTTGGATCTCGTTATGGATAGATTTAAATTGCTCAGCAATAACTTCTCCCTAAATGCTTTACTTTTCTACATGCGGAATAGGAGCTAAATCAAGAATACTATTTGGGTTAGAGCTATAAACTATCTGAAAGGACTCCTACCGGTTGTACGATTTTGGGATCTTTTGCAAGCGAAATCAGCTTGTGGTAAGACCAAATCCTACTGTTTTGGCTTGCTCCTAACTAGTGTATGCAATAAATTACCGAGGCTTCGATTCACCACTTCAGTTTGCCCATTGGTTTGTGGAAAATATGGCATGCTAAATTTTAATTCGGTTCCCAATTTTCTTCAAAGACTTTTCCCAAAATGGCTTATAAATTTTGTGTCTCAATTCAATGTTATGCTCTTCGGTACACAATGCAATTTTACTATCTCTTTAAAGTATAGATCAACAATATTGCTAGTATTCATGATTCTTCTACACAGAACAAAATATGCTATCTTGGAGAACCGATTAACAATCACCATCATCGAATCTATATGTCACTATGTCCTCGGAAGCGTTAGCACAAAATCTATGCTAACATCCTCCCACGGCGCTTCTGGTATAAGTACAGGAGTATATAGCCCTGCATTCATCACAACTCCTTTTGAGACCTGACAAACATGACATCGATTGACAAATCTACCGACATCTTATCTTATCTTCAGTCAGTAATAATCACTTAAAACTAATGCTATAGATTTATCTCGACTAAAATGTTTTGCATCGTTGAAGTCCTTAATAGTGTTTTCTCGCAGAAAACAATTGGGGATATACAGTTGCATGCCCTTAAACAGAAATACATCTTGCACCTGAAATTCGATTGATCTACCCAACTCGGCTTCGGTATGTATCTTGCCAAAGTATGGATCTTCTGTATTCAACTCCTTTATAGATCATGGTTAGTATGTAATATAAACTCTTGATACAACAAATAGTGTCTCCAATGTCATAGGGCTCAGACCATGCATATAACTTGTGAGGACCCGAATCCCCACGTAAGGGTTACTGTTACATCAGCAGCTTAGAGGCCTATGTGGTGTGTCGGCGGTGTTTGTGCGCGTATTGGACACAAGTGTTGGACTCAGTGTGTAAAATGGATCACGAGTGCATTCGGATGCCCCGTCGAATTTTGGAGGTGGTTTTGCATGAAACGGACATTAGATTTGGATTCAGTGCGGAAAAACGATGGAAATCAACTATTTGGTTGTATTTTTCTGAGTCCGGACGCCCGAAAACGAACACCCGAAAGATTTCAGTATTTTCGGGTGCACAGTGGACCGGTGGACCAAGAAGAGTGCCACGTGGCGGCTTTCTGTTGGTGCCGTACTCCACGTGGCGGAGCGGGGGTCGCGGCGCAGTGGGCTCGGCCCACGGGAGCAGGCGCGCGGGCAGGGCCGCGGGCGAGCGCGGTGCAGCGGGGGCGGCGTGCCACGTCGCGTGTTTCCATTGGCTCGCTATGTACACGTGGCAGCAGAGGAATTGTTGGCGCATCAGGCGCGGTCCACGGAAGCTTATGGTGGCACCTCGGGCTGCGTGCTAGGCAGGGTGGCAGGCGGCGGGCGCAGGCGCACGTGGGCCCGGCGACCGAGCTGTTGACGCGCGGGTTCCCACCCGTGGTCGCGCCACGTGTTGGCGAGTGGTTGGCTGGCGCCAACCACCGCGCGCATTGTGCAGGGCCATGCGGCGCTGCGTGGGAGGCCCGCTTTGCTGTTGCCTATTTCGGGGTGACGTGGCGCAATGGCAGCGTTTCGGGCGCTCGTCGCAAGGGGACCCCGTGGGGGATTCGGGCGCCCGAATGTGGTTCGAGCACCCGAATCCCGAGACAAATCCGGTATTTTTGGATTTGTTGGGCTGGGCCTATAAATAGGCCCAGTACTGCTTCGTTGTGGGGTTTTCTGGCCGGTTTCTCACAGAGGCTTCTACAGGAGACTTCATCCTCTACCAGTGCTGCATCTTGTGGAGGATTCCCGGATTTTTTGGATGTCGCGACATCGGCGTTTTCTGCGACACGGCACACTTCGACGCTCTTTCGATTTTAGCTTCTACCGTCGCATTTCGGTGCGCGAGGCCCCCTGAGCTATCCCGATGGAATTTTGAGCCGATTTTTGTGGCAGCGCGTTTACGAGAGTTACACCCTCAATTTTTGTGTTGAGCAGTTTGCTCCGTTTTGGGTTTTTGGAATGGTTCCCGAGGTATCTTTTGACCCCATTGTACTGCTGCAAGGTATAGGATAGCGGTGGAGTATTGTTGGGATTTCTCGGCCTATGGGCATCGGAACGAGATGTATGAGGACTCGATCGGCATCTACACTTTGAGAGGAACGCGCCCGTATTTTTATTGGAATTTTTGGAGGACTCTTCGAAGGTGTAATTAAGCTTCTTTGGGACTAATTTTTCTGCAGGCTTGTGTTCGTGAGGAAGTTGGCTTACCACGTTGTTCTAATTGTTTCTTGGCCTACTGGTGTCGGAACGAGGTGTATAAATACTCGATTTGCATCTACTCATCACGAGGATCGCAACCGTGATTTTTCTAGATCTTTCGAAAGACTGCACGCAGGTGAAAATCCCCTATCTCATAGTGAGGCCAATTTGATTGACTAATGCCCTGCCGTCCTTATGATTTGAGGAATTGTGTGTTCCAGCTGTAGTTGGACGGATTGATAGCGATATTTTCTAGGGATATTTTGAATTACCCCCAGAATGACTTGGAGTAGGAGGAGCACGTGTGGATGGTGCTACAATGTCTATGCGAAGGAAGCTGTATGCCAAGTCATTGAGGTGCAAGTTTTAGCTTCAAGAGCATATCTTCTTAGGTTACATTGTTCTAGCCGTAGGGGCTATGGTGGAAATTTGGCCAAAGTGGATGCTATTCGAGAATTGGCCGAGGCTGACATTGATTGTTGAGGAAAGAATATCTTGGACTGGGCGGTGCTAGCAGAGTTTATTGAAGGGATGAGGGGAATGATACCAGCGCCAATTTTTACATTGCTAATGATGGGAGTTGGATTTGCGAATTTAGTGATGCCTCCTATAGTGGCTGTGGAGTTGCTGTTGGATTTTATTAGACATTCGGGATCACGCCGACAGGGCCACTGTAGTGGCAGATACCTTGAGAAGGAGAGCTGTCTGGGGTTGAGTTTGATGATTCCATAGTTGGCGCCGTGTAAAGTTTTTGAGGCAAGCAGGGCTTGAGGTTGTGTCCCTGGGGGTCCCTTTTGATGGTAGACTGCGGCTGAGCAGTCCACTCGGATGGTTAGGATCCGGGAATGACCGAGTGAGGACCCCACCTGTTAGGGCTCCTTTCCTTATTGGATGATCGTGTGGGTGGGTTTCGGGTCGCCCTGGCTGAGTTGGCACCAGGGAGTAGTTTTGCTGCGTGCAACACTGGTTGTTCGTTTATTTTCCCTAGCTTCCTTGATGGAATCCCCAAGGTTTTTTCACGTCTCAGCTCAGGAGTGCTATGTTTTTGGATCTGTCACGCCCCGGGGGTAAACCAGAATCCGGGCTCGCCAACAGATCCGTCGTGTACACAGAATTTTCCATGTACACGAAGCGCTGGTAACCTGCTCAGATATAAAATATACAATAAAAGAGCATAAACAAAGCTGAACTAAGAGAACTAAAAGTAATCTCAGACTGAAATAAAGTACAAGCTGAAATAAAAGTACAATAAACTGCCAGCTCACCACAAATATATAACCAGCTGGCCAAAGCCAGATCCAAAAGTAAGCTACTGTAGATGAGATACAAAAGGGGATACAATAAAGCCTAGCTAATCTGCGGTCGGGGTAAGATGATCTAGCTAGTCGGCGATCCTCTTACCTCGATCTGCCGCTGAAGGCCCAGCAGCTCCCACAGATGACTCTGCAAAACAAAGGGGAAAAGAGAAAAAAACAACAATGGGGGAGAACTACTAGATAAACCAGTAGCCTCCCCTAGTGGGTAAAACCTCAAATACTGACGCACCCACTAGGACTAAAAAGGCAAAAGGAAGGAATAGTAGTAAGCTATAAAGGCTGCTGAAAAGGAAACTGCTACAACAATGCCTCTAAATGCAGTGCTAAAAGATAACTGTATGAATGCATCAGGAAACAGTATTTGACCAAATAAACCCAATTTAGTCACCAGTAAAACTGGTACTGCCTGCTCTGTTGTCGAACTCAAGAACTCAGTAGGGGACCAGCACATAAGGCTCGAAATCCCAATCAGCACTCACAACTCACCAACTGACCGGCGCTCGGCACGGTCTAAAGCCTACTCCGGAGTGGCACTCGAGGGAGCGACCCACACTAGTAAAGTATCTCTGTATCAAGCATCTCTGTAACCAATGTCTCACAATAGCAGGACTGGATCAAGACTATGATCAAAGTGGAAAACTCCGTCCACTAATGAAATCCCGATCGGATGCAATAGTACTCAAAAAGTGGGAAACACCTGTTAGTTATATGCCCTATAAGCCAATCGGTGACACAACTATAGGGTTTGTATCTTTATATCTTTCATTAAATTAATAAATTGGCATTTATTCATTCATATTATTGTCAAGTATATATATATATGAATCGTCCTTAGAATTAATGGTAAAAGAATCACATTCCTAAGATGTTAGGAATTTAAGACATGTATTCTTTTGTAATTAATTATTAAATGCTCCTGATCATAGGATTATCACGAGGGCGGTGATAAATCCGGTTAGGTCAGTGTGTATTGTGCTTTCCTTATGGGATGACGAGTCTTAAGTCATTAGTGTGGTGACACTAGAGCAAGTATACAGGTGAATGTTGGAGAACATTTTCACTGAGCGTGACCAATCATGAACAATCACATGGATATCTACTCACTCGTCAGTGAATTGTTCCATGCTGTAGTGGTGTGAGTTATCCTTTGACCTGAGGCACCACAGTTATCTTACGTATGGGTTACTGTATTTTTGACTGTGTAAATACTTTATACCCTAATCATGGGTTAAAGTCAACATATGTTGGCTACAGTGGGTCATGCGTAAAGATAGGTGTGTGTCAAGATGGAATCTATCACCCTCGGTAGAGAGGTAACTATCCTATACTATCTGTTCTTTAAGATATAAAAGCCCTTGGCCAAGGCAGTGTGATTTTATGAAAAGGAGTTTTCATATATCGGTTAATGATCAGATAAGATATATAATTGAGTAATGGGGTTTGACGAGTTATCCATAACCTCGGCTCAATTAGGACAAGTGATAGAAGGATTTAATCACACGGTAACTACACCTAGAGGTTTAGTCTATTATTCATTCTACTTGGATTGCCTCGACATACTGCTAGGTGTCACTCGTGGATTGTGAGACCCACATGAGTGATTAAAGATAGTTAATCACAATCAATTGGGAGAATCAAAAATATTTTGGTCCATCGAAAGGAGTTCCGATGGTGACACTAAAAGAGTTTAGAGTCACATCTCACAACCAGGTAGAATTGAACCTATGTGGTCACACACAATAAAGGTTGCGTGTGATTTGTGCTTAGAGAATTTATAGAGACCATTTTGCTAAAATAACAAAGTATTTGTTATTTGCTAAGCTAGTTAGCAATATATATATATATATATATATATATATATATATATATATATATATATATATGCGGGAAACCAAGTAACTTAATGAACGAAAACTAAAAGTTGCAACATTTGAACACTAAATGAAATACTATGCATTCATTAATGAAGGGAAACTCTTCACTTACTAATTAACATTAAGTTATAAAAAGGAGTTTTCATTTATTAGTTAAGTTTCTTTTCTCTCTCTTTTTTCGTTTCCTCCTACCTAATGAATGAGAGGAGTTTACTCTCCTCTCATTTATGGCTTATAAGCCTATAAAAGGGAGGAGGAGTAATCTCCCTCACATGATATGAAAATATATGAGTAATCATATGAAAATCATATGAGTAATCATATGGGTAATCATATGAGAAATCATATGAAGTAATCATAAGAGTTCTCTTTAATTATTAGAGTTCTCTTATCATTTAGAGTTCTCTTAATCATTAGAGAGAAGTCTTCCCAATCATTGGTCTCTATATTATAGTTAATTCTCTTGAAATTGCTAGCACAATTTGAGAATTAATTATTCTCCACATTGACACAAGAAATCACGAAAGGAGTTTCGAGATTATATTGTGTGAAGCACAGATCCCGGAGCAGCCTTGTGTGGATACACATAGAGGCCGGACAGTTGTGCGGCTCAAAGGACCAGAAGTTCAGATCCAATATCAACCGACAAATAATTTCGGTAATCAACAAAGGTTGAAATTCTAACCCTTCTTCTAATTAGATTAGAATAATAATTTTGTGTGTCTCACGAGATGATCTTGTAACACATTTATATATATACAGTAATATCATAAATGTTATGATGTTAAGGTATATTGATTAGATCATATTTATGATCATAAAATTTATTTCCGCTGCATTAAATGCGCATGCACGCGCATCCGCTTTCCTTACAGTGGTATCAGAGCCACCCTCGTGCAGCCACAAAAATTATTCCTATTGTTGATTTGATTTAGGGTTATATGAGTTAACCCTAATGCGAATGCCTATGCAAGTTTTTTGAAAATTATATTTCATACATATGATGTATGAAAATAATTTGTGATGATAATAATTGGGACCACACATGTATATAATTGATATACTGTTATTATTATTATTATTTAATTTATGATGGTTAATTAATTAAGTTAATATGCAATTAATTGAAATGTTTTAATTGCATTTAACTTAATCAATTAACATATTAATTGAAATTACATATGATGGGGCATGAGATGCTATGATCAGATTTCATCATGTGATTTGGACTAATTTTATCATCAGCTTTTAATATAAATTTATATTAGATGAAAAATATAATTGCATTGGATGCAATTTGAAAATAAGATCTGATGAGATTGGAATAATAACAAATAATATTAAGTTGTAAAGAAGAGTGTTGTGAACACTCTATCGTAGCCTTCTACCGTTGTAAGGTGTGGGCGTTTTTCTTAGGGTTGAGTAGTACGCATGGTTACATGGGCTACTTGCACGAAGAAAGCGTAACCACCTTAACAACATTTGATGTTATATGGTAAAATTATTATTGTACCCGATAACTGTTAGGTGAGGGTTTAATATTAATTTTATTCATATATTGAACGGTAGGTCAAACTTAACTAGGATGTGAGGCCAATAACTGTTAGGTGAGGCTTTTATGTCCTAGAGGCTAAAGAATGATTGCAATATGTTTTTGAAACATTGGGCAAGAGTTGTCCACTCATCGAATTACTAATTACCAATAACTGTTAGGTGAGGTAATTTACAAAAATCGGTGAGAGCGCAATTCCTACTAGAAACCAATTTAAGAGGTTTCAGTTTCTTCACTAAAGGAGTGTGAAAATTCATAAAAATTAGTGGGAGATACCATTTGATTAAAAGTCCATAATCAAATGGAATAATGAAAGATATATAACTAATTGAATATCTTTACCTTTTGCAGAATATGGCTGCCTCTAACCCTCTCACTAAAATTCTTGATGCCAACCGTTTGACCGGTCCTAATTTTTCTGATTGGCTACGGAACTTGAGAATTGTTCTCAACTCCGAGAAAATTGCCTATATTTTGACCACTCCTGCTCCTGAACTTCCAACTGATGATAATGAGCAGCAAAGAGCTGCATATGAAAAATGGATAGATGACGATAATAGAGTCAGGTGCTACATGTTGGCATCGATGAGCAACGAGTTGCAACGCCAACATGAGCACATGGACAGTGCATCAGCCATTCTACTTCACCTACAGGAACTGTATAGTGAACAAAGCCGCTCTACTCGATATGAGATATCAAAGCGGTTATTTCGAGCAAGAATGTCTGAAGGCCAATCAGTTAATCATCATTGTTTGAAAATGATTGAAGATATTGAGGAGCTTGAGAAGCTCGGCCTACGGATGGATGCAGACTTGCAGACAGATTTAATTCTGCAATCCTTACCTGACTCACTTTCGCAGTTCGTCATGAACTTTCAAATGAATAAGATTCAGTGCACTCTCTCTGAGCTCTTGAATATGCTGGTGACAGCAGAGGGAACAATAAAAGGTAACAAGGGGACAATCTTGGCTATGGAACGGGCTTCTTCCTCCAAGAGAAAGTCTAAATGGAGAAATAAGAAACCTAGCAAGAAGCCAAAGGGTAATATCAAAAGACAAGTTTCTAAGAAGGTCATTACAGGAAAATGTTTCCACTGTAATAAAGATGGCCATTGGAAAAGGAACTGCCCCGAATACCTTGCTAGCCTAAAGAACAAGGCAAAGGACAATCCTTCTGAAGGTAAGTCCGACCTGCTCATTATTGAAACTAGTCTGTCGGTATGTTCTACTACCACTTGGATAATTGATTCTGCATGCACTTCTCACTTGTGCACCTCGATGCAGGGTTTAAAACAAAGTAGAAGGCTGAAGGAAGGAGAAATCACCCTACGAGTGGGTAATGGAGCAAAAGTTGCTGCATTAGCCGTAGGGACCTATCCTATACTATTACCGTCAGGCATAGTTTTAGAATTAAAAGATTGTCTTTATGTTCCTAATGCTAGTAGAAACTTAATTTCTGTTTCTTCATTATCAATGATTGGTTGCAAATTTGTTTTTAAAATAAATACTTGCTTAATTTATTTGAGAAATAAATTGATAGGCTATGGAACAATGATTGACAAGTTATATCACTTACATATGGATGCAAGTGTAAATACAGTTGAGCAGGAAATGAATGCCGTAGGATCTAAAAGACCTAGAGAAGAGGTAGATCGCAAGTATATGTGGCATCTTAGATTAGGTCATATCAGTGAAGATAGGATTAACAAATTGGTGAAAGATGGGCTCTTGAGCTCATTGGCTTGCGAGCCATATCCGACTTGTGAATCATGTCTTCAAGGAAAGATGACCAAATTACCCTTTATTGGGCAAGGAGAAAGAGCCACTAATATACTTGCCCTGGTGCATACTGATGTATGCGGACCATTTGATGTGCAAGCCAGGGGAGGTTATGTTTACTTCATCACCTTTACTGATGATTATTCACGGTATGGGTATGTCTACTTGATGAGACAAAAATCTGAAGCCTTTGAAAAGTTCAAAGAGTTTAGACATGAAGTTGAAAAACAAACTGGAAAGTTTATAAAAATTCTTCGATCAGATCGAGGAGGAGAGTACTTAAGTACAGACTTTCTAAACTACCTCAAGGAAAATGGCATTATCTCTCAATGGACTCCTCCCGGCACTCCGGAACTTAATGGAGTATCTGAACGGAGGAATCGCACTTTATTAGATATGGTGCGATCCATGATGAGTTTCACTGATTTGCCTATGT
This sequence comes from Tillandsia fasciculata, assembly GCA_029168755.2. Taxonomy (NCBI): domain Eukaryota; kingdom Viridiplantae; phylum Streptophyta; class Magnoliopsida; order Poales; family Bromeliaceae; genus Tillandsia; species Tillandsia fasciculata. Next base: position 13,557,532 of record CM054947.1, on the reverse strand, counting down.
CACTTTGGGGGTATGCTCTCCTCACTGCTGCATATATTTTAAATAGAGTACCTTCCAAATCTGTTTCTACCACTCCATATGAGATTTGGTATAGTAGAAAGCCAACTCTTGGTCATCTCAAGATTTGGGGATGTCCGGCTTTTGTTAAGAAGCTGAAGACAGACAAATTGGAAGCAAGGTCGGATAAAGGTAGATTCATTGGTTATCCCAAAGAATCATTGGGATACTATTTCTATTTTCCCCAGGATCAAAATATTATTGTGAGTCGGCATGCCTCTTTTCTTGAGAAACTATTCATTCAAGAAGGAGGTAGTGGGAGGAAAATAGAGCTCAATGAGAATGTCTCTGATGAGCAACAAATCTATAATAATCGACCAAAAATCTCTACTCAATCAGAACCATTGTACATACAACCACTTCGAAGATCTAGTAGAGTTTCCCAACCTCCAGACAGATATTTAGGATTTGTCGTTGAGAAGGTAAAAGAAATGTTCTTAATGGGAGATAAAGATCATAGACATGATCCTACTAGCTATAAAGAGGCGATGTTAGACATCGACTCTGAGAGATGGAAGGAAGCTATGAAGTCTGAAATGGACTCCATGTATTCCAACAAGGTTTGGACTCTAGAGGATTTACCAGTGGGTATAGTACCCATTGGATGTAAATGGATCTTCAAGAGAAAAATTGGTTCAAATGGAAAGGTAGAGACCTATAAAGCAAGGCTTGTGGCGAAAGGTTATAGTCAACGAGAAGGTATTGATTATCAGGAGACCTTCTCGCCAGTGGCCATGTTAAAATCCATTCGAACCTTACTAGCTATAGCTGCACATTATGATTATGAAATATGGCAGATGGATGTGAAAACTGCTTTCCTTAATGGATATCTTGAGGAAGACATATATATGGAACAGCCTCAAGGTTTCACCTCTAGCAATGATAATCATAAAGTGTGCAAGCTTCAGAGATCCATATATGGATTAAAGCAAGCATCTCGGAGTTGGAACACTCGTTTTAATGATGCAATCAAATCGTTTGATTTCACCAGAAACGAGGAAGAACCATGTGTGTACAAAAAGACTAGTGGGAGTGCTGTCACATTTCTCATATTGTATGTGGATGATATACTTTTAATTGGGAATGACATTGGGATGATGTCATCGGTCAAATTGTGGCTATCTCAGAATTTCTCCATGAAAGACTTAGGCGATGCATCCTATATTTTAGGTATAAAGGTCTATAGAGACAGGTCTAGACGGTTGCTTGGCCTATCTCAAAGAATGTACATAGAGGAAGTACTGAAGAGATTCGGTATGGAAAATTCCAAAAGAGGTCTATTACCTCTCAGACATGGAATCTATCTTTCCAAGAAGATGTGTCCTAAAACACCTGAGGAAAGAGAATGTATGAATAGAATTCCATATGCTTCAGCTATTGGGAGTCTAATGTATGCAATGCTATGTACGAGACCTGATATCGCACAAGCTGTGAGTGTCACAAGTAGATATCAATCTAACCCGGGTATGGAACACTGGGTTGCAGTTAAAAATATCCTTAAGTATTTGAGAAGAACTAAGGATATGTGCCTAGTCTTTGGAGGTGGTGAGTTGAAGCTAGAAGGCTTCACAGATTCTGATTTTATGTCAGATGTTGATGATAGAAAATCTACATCAGGGTATTTATTCATATGTAATGGAGGATCCATTATTTGGAAAAGCTCCAAACAAGCAACGACTGCCGATTCCACCATGGAGGCAGAATATATTGCTGCATCAGAAGCCTCAAAGGAATGTGTTTGGATCAGAAAGTTCGTTGCAGAACTCGGTGTGATTCCAGCTATTAAGGAACCAACGCCGCTTTTCTGTGACAATAATAGCGCCATAGCATTAGCTAAGGAGCCAAGATCTCATCAGAAATCCAAGCATATTGAACGGCGATATCATATAATCAGAGATTATATTGAAAGGAATGAAATACTCATACAAAAGGTTGCTTCTGCTGACAATGTAGCAGACCCACTAACCAAAGCACTCACTCAACAAAAGCTGGAAGGCCATCTTGAGAAAATGGGTCTACGCTATATGGGTGATTGGCTTTAGTGCAAGTGGGAGATTGTTAGTTATATGCCCTATAAGCCAATCGGTGACACAACTATAGGGTTTGTATCTTTATATCTTTCATTAAATTAATAAATTGGCATTTATTCATTCATATTATTGTCAAGTATATATATATATGAATCGTCCTTAGAATTAATGGTAAAAGAATCATATTCCTAAGATGTTAGGAATTTAAGACATGTATTCTTTTGTAATTAATTATTAAATGCTCCTGATCATAGGATTATCACGAGGGCGGTGATAAATCCGGTTAGGTCAGTGTATATTGTGCTTTCCTTATGGGATGACGAGTCTTAAGTCATTAGTGTGGTGACACTAGAGCAAGTATACAGGTGAATGTTGGAGAACATTTTCACTGAGCGTGACCAATCATGAACAATCACATGGATATCTACTCACTCGTCAGTGAATTGTTCCATGCTGTAGTGGTGTGAGTTATCCTTTGACCTGAGGCACCACAGTTATCTTACGTATGGGTTACTGTATTTTGACTGTGTAAATACTTTATACCCTAATCATGGTTAAAGTCAACATATGTTGGCTACAGTGTGTCATGCGTAAAGATAGGTGTGTGTCAAGATGGAATCTATCACCCTCGGTAGAGAGGTAACTATCCTATACTATCTGTTCTTTAAGATATAAAAGCCCTTGGCCAAGGCAGTGTGATTTTATGAAAAGGAGTTTTCATATATCGGTTAATGATCAGATAAGATATATAATTGAGTAATGGGGTTTGACGAGTTATCCATAACCTCGGCTCAATTAGGACAAGTGATAGAAGGATTTAATCACACGGTAACTACACCTAGAGGTTTAGTCTATTATTCATTCTACTTGGATTGCCTCGACATACTGCTAGGTGTCACTCGTGGATTGTGAGACCCACATGAGTGATTAAAGATAGTTAATCACAATCAATTGGGAGAATCAAAAATATTTTGGTCCATCGAAAGGAGTTCCGATGGTGACACTAAAAGAGTTTAGAGTCACATCTCACAACCAGGTAGAATTGAACCTATGTGGTCACACACAATAAAGGTTGCGTGTGATTTGTGCTTAGAGAATTTATAGAGACCATTTTGCTAAAATAACAAAGTATTTGTTATTTGCTAAGCTAGTTAGCAATATATATATATATATATATATATATATATATATATATATATATGTATGTATGCGGGGAAACCAAGTAACTTAATGAACGAAAACTAAAAGTTGCAAACATTTGAACACTAAATGAAATACTATGCATTCATTAATGAAGGGAAACTCTTCACTTACTAATTAACATTAAGTTATAAAAAGGAGTTTTCATTTATTAAGTTAAGTTTCTTTCTCTCTCTCTTTTTCGTTTCCTCCTACCTAATGAATGAGAGGAGTTTACTCTCCTCTCATTTATGGCTTATAAGCCTATAAAAGGGAGGAGGAGTAATCTCCCTCACATGATATGAAAATCATATGAGTAATCATATGAAAATCATATGAGTAATCATATGGGTAATCATATGAGAAATCATATGAAGTAATCATAAAGAGTTCTCTTTAATTATTAGAGTTCTCTTAATCATTTAGAGTTCTCTTAATCATTAAAGAGAAGTCTTCCCAATCATTGGTCTCTATATTATAGTTAATTCTCTTAAAATTGCTAGCACAATTTGAGAATTAATTCTTCTCTACATTGACACAAGAAATCACGAAAGGAGTTTCGAGATTATATTGTGTGAAGCACAGATTCCGGAGCAGCCTTGTGTGGACACACATAGAGGCCGGACAGTTGTGCGGCTCAAAGGACCAGAAGTTCAGATCCAATATCAACCGACAAATAATTTCGGTAATCAACAAAGGTCGAAATTCTAACCCTTCTTCTAATTAGATTAGAATAATAATTTTTGTGTGTCTCACGAGATGATCTTGTAACACATTTATATATATACAGTAATATCATAAATGTTATGATGTTAAGGTATATTTGATTAGATCATATTTATGATCATAAAATTTATTTCCGCTGCATTAAATGCGCATGCACGCGCATCCGCTTTCCTTACAACACAATCCACTAGAGAAATCTGATACCCAATCTGATGCAATAGTACTCATCTGGTCAACCGCCCAATGTCCGCGGTCACCTCAATAACCCACAACCCACAATCGGGTGAAATAATAAAAATCCGGTCAACCGCCTACTGTCCGCGGTTGCCGCAATAACCCACAATCCAACATCAAGTACACCCTGTCTCGGACCATAAGGTCCTGGCTACACTATCCCAAATCTCTGCTCGAATCCGAGCAACATGACACGAAAGTCTAAATAAGAAGGAGAAAGAAAGCAATCATGGTTTCTCCTAAGTCAAATCCCAATAATATAGTGCAGCAGTAAATAGTGGCCTAACTAGATGTCCATACAAGCATGCAAGGGTTCACTTTTGTAAACTAGAGGAGAGAACACTTATTATTCTTTTTAGGAGAGCAATTTAAGTGTCCCACTGTTTTTAAGTCATCCTTGAACGCAAGCTTTATCATAACATATGTCCAACATAACTGTCCCAATTTTAACACATAGAAGCTATCAATCGATTTGTGGGATCAATATATTAGGTTCTCACATCAATTATTAGATTGCCACATTTAAATTGGGAAACTCTGATAATCCTAGTGAGCATGTCAACAGTGAGGGAAACACAACCACCCACCTCGAAAAGCGTGCACAACACCCGAAGAAATACCCCGCTGCCCGCTGTCCTCTAAAAACGCCTGCTGCCAAATACAGTATCCTACAACAACACACATTGCACACGGTGTAAAAATACAAGTCCCAAACACAGATTTTTGCTGTTTTTACAATCAGCACGCAAAACAAGGCATTTCACCTCTGTCCCGAGCTCCGAAAATCCTAGAAAAATCACGGTTGCGTTCCTCGCGAAAGGTAGCCCCAAATCGATTGTTTAAACGTCTCGATCTGATGCTCCTACGCCAAGATATAATTCGGAGAAGTCGCCGCTGTCCAAAATTCCAAATAGCAAAAGAGGGGTCAAAAACACCTCGGGAACCGTGCGAAGAAATCGGAATCCAGAGAAACCACCAACATGGAAAACGAAGCCCTACCTCTCAGGAACACACCGGCGAAGAAATAGTCGAAAAAGAACTCCTGTACTGCGCAGGGGACTCCTCGGACTGAAATGCGACGATAACGGGCCGAAAATGGGGAAAAACGAGGCGCACTGTAAAATCCGGATCGCCGTTGTCGAGCTTCCGAAAAATCTGGAAATCCACCACGAGATGTAAAATCAAAAGAGGAACATTTTTGCTCCAATGCTCTCCCTCTGGTTCTCTCTCTATCTCTCGGAAAAACCAGAAATAGGAGGGGACGGGAGGCCTATTTATTGGCCCACTAAAACAATTGGAAAAATGCCAATTGTGTCCCGGTTTTGGGTGCTCGAAAGTTTCGGGCCCTGAAACCGGGCCCAAACAGTGCCCCGGCCCAACTCGGCCCACTCCGCACAGCAGATCCGGCCGGACCGCGCGGCCGTCCGACCCGGCCCGGGGTGCGACGCGTGTCCCCCGCACAGGGAATAGTGCGCCCGGCGAACCGGGCGCGGCCACGCGTCCCCCTGCAGGGGCGGCGGGGTGGGTGGTGCCAGCCAGTGGCGTGGCGCCATGTGGCGGCCCTTTTCCCGCCCGACACGCCAGCCGGCGCGCCGCTGTGCGCCTGCGCCCGCGTGCCGAGCGCCCGCGGGTGCACCGCGCGCACCTGAGCCATCCAACCCGGGGCCGCCACGTGGCGCGCCCCGGTCCACCGTGCGCCGCGCCGCTGCCCGCGCTTGCCCGGCCTGCCCGCGCTGCCCGCGCGCGATCCCTGTGCCGCGCGCGCTGCACCGGGCCAACCAACAGCTGCCACGTGGCCCGCCGGTCCACGGTGGACCGGCGGCCCACTCTGTGGACCGGGAGGCGTGCGCCGGCCCAATAAGAGGCCGCCACGTGTCCTGGCCGGTCCACGGCTCCCCCCCATGCACCATTTTGCACAGAAAACTTCAGGGGGTCCGTTTTTGGGCATCCGGACTCAGAAAAATATAAATAAATAGCCGTTTTCAAGCGTTTTTCCGCGCTGAATCTAAATACGGCCTCCGTTCAGCCTGAATCCACTCCTAAAATTTGGCAAAAGCAGCCGAAGGTCAGGCTTGATCCTAATTCCTCACTGAGTCTAAATCAACACATCTCTTTGACATGTTGGGGCCCAACACACCAACAATAGGTGTTCCACACCCCGAAACCGGGGGAAAACGCTGGGGAACCTGGGACACTACATCCTCCCCCACTAACAAAAGTTTCGTCCTCGAAACGAAAAACATACCTCAATCCAGAGCCTCGAACAGGTAGGGGTAGGCGTCCATGTAATAATCTGAAATTTTTAAATATTAATAAATAAATTTCAGAGCAGTTTTCGGTTTAATCTTGACCTCAAAAAGATTTGTTCTAGCCTAATTGAACAAATGCCAGAAAATTCGTGGCACGAATTACGAGACAAAAAGGCTAATTTTCAATCCGGACATAATTTTGCTGATCCAGTTTGACCGTTACGATCGTCTCGTCGAACTGAGCAATTTTCATATTCAGCACTTTTCGATCCGACGGTCAGATCTTCCAGAAATTAAAGAAGAAGGAATCAAGTTTTCGCGACTAATGGAACAGTAAACTGGTGTACAGTGTTTTAAGTGAACACTGTTGATGTACAGTAACCCCTAAATTCCGGTTCCCGTAAACTGCAACGTGGACCATTTTACTGTTCGGAATCCGAATTCAGCAATCCAGGTCGTCGTTTTCATCGGTCTCGTCGATCCGGACGCAATGGCGCAGACAAAAATTCCGTTTGACGACCTTGGAATTTTAAAAAGCATGAAAACTGTAATTTTGGACAGTTTTTATGGACCCAAAAATTATCCGGACATCGGGTCGAAAAATAAAAATCGCCGTCTTGAAGGTTTCGACGTGCCGGACGCACTGGCCCAATCCGTTTCCCGTTCTGACGAGCGAAACATCTCGAAAAGCGTAAAATACTAGGAATAAGGGCCTTTTTCGAAATAGTGAGAGCGGGGAGGGGTTTATGTGCAAAATGGCAAACACTGAGAGGAGGACTTAACTCCAAAGCTTGTGTATAGAAAGGGGCTTAATGCAAAATGCCCCTTACGCATGCAAATGCATGCTGAAGCATGCTGCGACCCCTCGCTCTCCACCCCCGCGCGTGAGAGGTCTTCAATGCATCTGGAAGTTTCCTCGTTGCTTCTTCATCTCTCCCGCAGCCTCGTGCGCCGCCACCACCCTCCTCCAGAGCAGCCGAGTGAGAGAGAAAGAGAACTCCAAAAAAAAAAAAACAACCTTGAGCTCTCGGGTTGAAGTGGACAAAGGTGTTGGGGAGTCCTTTGTGGGCTCGAGCTTCAACCAGAGGGATCCCTGGGGTGGCCGCATCCCAGTCCGGGTGGTCCCAGCAATCGCCGCCGCCGTGTGCCGCCGCGACCGCCACCCTCTTCTCGGGAAGCTCCAGAGAGGTAACTTTTTGGAAAAAATTTTAACGGGTTGGTCCGGGGGCATGCGTAGGGTATTTCTGACATCGTGATGATCCTCCCGGTGAGGTCCGAGCCGCCGCCGAGCACTAGTTGGCCGGCGGGAACACCCTATTGCCGGAAAAACCAATACTTGGCCGGTTGTGGGCGTGGGAGGAAACCAACGGTTAAAAACCTGATCGGGACCGTTGATCTTTGCCTCCTCGTCGACTGCAAGCTACATCCAAGGGTTGGGGATGATCGGGCAAGTGTTCTATGAGATCAAGCTCGCCCTAGTTTCGGGAAAAAGAGACTTCGCCGGAATTTCCTCGACCGGCGCCGCCGCTCGTCCCCGCCGCCGACCACCACCTCAGCAACCATCAGGGAGTCGGGAGCAACAATTTGATCCATGTTGCACCAGCCCGAATGTCGCCGGCCGGATTTCACCATTAGAGGGTGCAACTCCGGTGACCTTTTCTCCGGCCATCCCCGGGGGCTCCGTCAAGTGGGAAAGCTACCCGGGTAGGCTCTCTAGACTTTAATTAGGTCCCTTGTGAAGTTGCATGTAGAGTTTAACACAAGGTTTTTAATCTCTGAGGTTACACCATCTTTTGCGACCGAGCTCCGCCGCCGCCGCTACGGGACGCCGGCCACCGACCCAGGTAAACCCTGACCACCTTTTCAAGTGTCCCTACCAAGTTAGTTTGGCTAGTGGGCCTCGTTTAAATAAAGTGGTCAAATTATAGTGTAAATGGGTGTTGGTTTGATATTCTCCGGCCAACCGCCGTCTCCGGCGGCTGGGGTCGAGCCTGGCCGTGACCCCACTCCCTCTGGGAGGTTGCTCTAACCTATGCTCACCTCTGTTCCAGGTTGAACCAGTGTTGGTGCAAGTTTGCCCAAGCTTGAGCCGTGGTCATTAATATTGGTTGCTCCACCTTGCTCCAGTTATCTCTCCGGCCATCCGTCGACCAACCTCAGGTGAGCACAACAACTCCCCGTCCATCCTGAGCATGATGCTCATGTTAAATCACAAGAAAAACCTAGTAGAAAATTGTTATAGCATAGGGGTCATTGTAGAGCCTTGAGGGCGGTTCTCCGGGCAATTTTCCGGCCACTCTCCGGCAAGCCGCAGGCGAGCATCACTGTCCTGTGTCCATATTAAGTGCCGAGCTTCAGTTATTTCATAATTTGATCAAGTGTAAGAAAGTTATACCACAGGTTGTATTTGGACCCTAAGTGTTGATGGGCTAACTTTGTTCTTGGGCCTCATGCCAGCCCGGGACAGTGAGCACGGGCTGTGTTGCGTCAAAATGAACGCGCCGCAATTTACGGCGTAGGCAACGGCTTCCTGGTTTGGAAGAACGAGTCGAAAGAATGCTTCAAGTTGTGCAATTTTAAGCATTTTATGAGCCAACTTTGTGTACGGGCCTCTTGTCGGCCCAAGTTGGTGAGCACGGGCTTTGTCTCATTGTCCTGGACACACTGGAACTTGCCGCGTAATTTTTGGACTTCTAAATATTGGAAACGAGTTAAATCAATATATGGAATTAGGAGGTTAAAGAGCTAACTTTTTACTCGGGTCTCGTGCTGACCCAAATTTGTGAGCACGGGGTCCGTCTCGGCAAACGTGACACGCTGAAACTTACGGCGTGATTTTTGGTTTCCCGGTTTGCGAGAACGGGTCGAAACAGTGTTCAATTGAGTATAATGTTGCAAATATTGAGTATTTAGTGGGTCAAGTTGTAAATGTAACTTCATGGCTGACTGGGAATAGTGTGTGCGCGCCTTCTAAGCGTTCTGTTAGAAGTCTGTAGATTTCTGTTGAGCGGGGGTTGAATACAGTTCCGTAAATCGGCAAAATTGCCGGTTTTACGGGTTTCGGCGCGAGTTCGCGTCCCGATTTTGATTATAGATTGTTGTTGTTGACCCAGGTTACCCTCGACACCGTCCTGGTTGGACTAGTGTCTCGTGATTATTATCGGGAAACATTGAAGTCCCAAATTGGACTAGAAAAGGGGTCACAGGGGCATTTTGGTAATTATGATACGAATGGTCTGTATGTAGACCCTGTCCACTTGAACATCAAAAATATGATGTTTAGGATCCGCAGTTGTGGTTTGGCAGAGTTCGGTTAGTGGTAGACCGTTAGCGGGCCGATTTACAGTTATTTTGGCTTCTCGAGTTCCAGTGTAAATTGTATTATAGTGTTTCTCGGGATGGGTTGAGCGAGTCAGTCGCTGATTTCAGCTATATGTTCAGGGCCTAGCTGTTCGGCACCAGCGTCTCAGAGGATCAGCGGGAGATCGGGATCGGCCTACATTCAGGTGGGTTATCTTCGGTCCGAGTTTTATCTCTTCGGCCCTCTGTTTACTATAGTCCAGTCGGACACTTGTTTTTGTTTCAACCCTGATTGTTACCTGCTTCATGTTTATAGATTATGATTCTTGCTATATGGTCATCTCCCGTTTACCTGTTCTTCTATATTAGCCAGATTATTTTATGAGATTCATTCTATTGATTTAGTATTCCCTGTTTATGCTTGGACATATACCTGCATGATTGGTCATTAGAGAGATGACAGTTATTTTGCTCTTATTTGACTTCGCCCTGATTCTGCTACACTACTTTGATCCTTAGTGATAGACATTTATCTGGACATATATCTGCTTGATTGGACATTAGTATGATGGCAGTGCATTTGCTCATATTTGACTTTGCCATGATTCTGCTACATGCATTGATCTTTAGTAGATAGACGTCTACTGGACATTTTCTGGTTATCTGTTATCTACTTTCCAGTATGCAGCATTGTTGATATTCATGGTCTGATCATGCTCATTATTACGACATATCTATCAGTTATCTGATTTGCATTATTTCCAGTTGTTCTTGTTATTGTTTCCAGTTATGCATGATAGACATGATTGATATACAGATGTATGCATTCTCCTTGGGATTTTCCCGGCTTGTTGTCGATTATCATGAGTTGAGTTTCAATTGGCTTTTGCTATTGCATCCCTGTTGGGATTTTTCCGGCTTGTTGCCGATTACCCGGTCGTTGGACCGCGAGCTTGAGCATAGCATTATTGATCGCCACGCACCGCTGTACTTCACGAACATGGCCGGGGTCGCTCCCCGTGGAGCTTGTTCTTTACAGGTAAAGTGGTCTAGTGGATAGACCCGTGAGCCCTTATAGCATCTGTGAGTACTAGCATCTGTGAGTGCGGGGTTATGTCAGCCAGATAGGTGCCAGATCGTGGCATAAGCCTGAGGTTCTGTGAGACCAATAGTGGCATTAGCCTGAGGTCTTTGTGACCAATAGTGGCATTGTGATTGGGTACTTGAGTTTCTTTCATTGACGCATAGCTTTTATCATCTCCATGATTTACTTACATGTGGCTATTCATCTTGTACCCTGATTGTTCAGCTCCTGCTTGATTATAGTTATTCACTATCAGCATTTGGTTGATCTCTGTCTATACAGTTATTCAGCATGCTCATTCCGGTATGTATTATGGCTCAGTATACTTTGATTATTCAGCTCCTGATCGTTAGACCTTGATTATCAGTATACCTGTTGGTTGATTATCATCCTGATTAGTTATGATATTTTCTGTACTTGTGATCTGGATACTTGAGGCATTATGTCACTATCTTGCTTTCACATTGGAGTTGACTTATCCTGCTACTAGCATACTCATTTACATACACTCTAGAGTTTATATCCTGTCATACATGCTTATCAGTGGACTCTTATTACCTCATGATGATCACTCCTGATATACATTACTTGTGATGACCTAGTATCATGCTTATCAGTGGGCTTTTATTATCTCATACTTGTGATGATTTAGTATCTTGTTTATCAGTGGACTTTTACTACCTCATGATGATTACTTCGGATATACACTTTCATTACTATGATGATTTAGTATCCTGTATATCTGTGGACTCATTATTGCTTATCCAGCTTTTATCACTGACCCTTTTACTATCCGCAGACTATTGTATCCAGTAGGTACGATTAGCTATTTCTCGGCTCGTCGTGCCCACTGGGATACACCTATGTGTGTCTCACACCCTCGGGTGACTGTTTTTCAGGACTGTTGGGTAGTGAGATGTCGGGACGGTCTGGTGAGGTGATCACGATAGAGCTGTTCCCCGGATGATCTGACATTTTGGGATATGATCAGATACGGTATTTTATTAGTTCAGTTATTAGATAGGTTATTAGTTAAGTTATCTGTACTTGATCTCTGATTGTATCTTGTTGTACTTGCCTAGCCGTGCATGTATAGGGAAGGCTCTGTCTGTTGGACAGAGAATTTCCTATGCATGTGGCGGTCTGTTGCGCCCGATTTCTGATAACTCTGATTTGAAAAAAAAAAAAAAAAAAAAAAAAAATTTAACCGTTTTAAAACTCGGGGCGTGACAGTCCATCATCTCTGACTCGAGCTCCCACGTCGCCTCGCGCTCATCATGATTGCTCCAAAGGATCTTCACATAGGGGATGGTCCGATTGCGCAATTCTTTTATCTCCTGATCTAGAATCTGCAGTGGGCGCTCCTCATATCTCAAATCCTCGCTGATCTCGAGTGGTGCAAAGTCGATGACGTGCGACGGGTCGAAGACGTACCTCCTCAGAGTGGGAACATGAAAAACATCGTGGACACCAGCAAGCCTCGGGGGAAGTGCAAGTCGGTAAGCAACTGGCCCAATACGCTCCAACACCTCAAAGGGCCCAATGTATCGGGGGCTGAGTTTCCCGCGAATGCCAAACCTCCTAATCCCCTTGGACGGCGAGACTTTCAGAAATACATGATCTCCAACCTGAAACTCTAAGTCTCGTCGTCGAACATCAGCATAGCTCCTCTGTCGACTCTGAGCGGTCTGAAGATGCTGTCGAATCACTCGGACCTTCTCCTCTGCCTCTAGCAGTATATCTGGCCCAAGGTCCGTCTCTCGCCTACGTCACTCCAATAAAGTGGTGATCGACACTTGCGTCCATACAACGCTTCAAACGGAGCCATCTGTATGCTCGCTTGAAAGCTGTTGTTGTACGCAAACTCAACCAAAGATAAGTGTCGAATCCAACCTCCGCCAAAATCCAAGACGCAAGCCCTCAGCATGTCCTCCAAGATCTGTATAGTCCGCTCTGACTGCCCATCAGTCTGTGGATGAAAAGCTGTACTGAATCTGAGCTGAGTCCCCAAGGCGGTCTGCAAACTCCTCCAGAAACGCGAGGCAAACCTCGGATCTCTATCTGACACAATGGAGGCGGGTACTCCATGCAACCTTACTATCTCATCTAGATATAACTGGGCTAGTCGCTCGAGTGGCCAAGTAGTCTGCATAGGCAAAAAGTGCGCTGACTTGGTAAGTCGATCCACAACTACCCAGATAGCATCTGCTCCACCCTGTGCCCTCGGCAATCCGACCACGAAATCCATCGTAATGTGGTCCCATTTCCACTCGGGGATTGGGAGACTTTGTAACTTGCCAGCTGGCACTCGATGCTCAGCTTTTACCTGCTGACAAGTCAAACACTGAGCCACAAATCTCCCAATATCCCTCTTCATGCCATTCCACCAGAAGTGTGCCTTGAGGTCCTTATACATCTTAGTCCCTCTAGGATGAAGGGTACAAGGTGTATAATGGGCCTCTCGCAATATCTGCTCTCTGATCTCAGCATCCACTGGCACACATGCTCGGTCCCTGTACCTCAGTACTCCCGCAGCATCCACTGTAAAGTCCCCTGACTGATCACTCGGAATCTGATCTCGAATCCTGGTCAAGTGGGGGTCCTCACTCTGTTTCTCCCTGATCCTGTCCAGCAGAGTGGGCTGCACGACTAAAGACGTCAGTCTAGCAGAGACCCCAGGGGACACAACCTCTATCTCGAGCCGTCTCATCTCCTCTAATAGTGGCGCCTAGTCTGTGATCAACATAGACAAACTCTGTACTGCTCTCCTGCTCAATGCATCAGCGACCACATTAGCCTTGCCTGGGTGGTAAAGGATGTCCACATCATAATCCTTTAGTAGCTCTAACCACCTGCGCTGCCTCAAGTTCAGCTCCTTCTGTGTGAACAGATACTTTAAGCTCTTGTGGTCGGTGTAGATCTCACAATGCTCTCCATACAGGTAATGGCGCTAAAGCTTCAGTGCAAACACCACGGCAGCGAGCTCCAAGTCGTGGGTAGGGTAATTTTTCTCGTAATCCTTGAGCTGTCTCGATGCATAAGCAATTACCCTCCCTTCCTGCATCAACACGCAACCGAGTCCACTGTGCGATGCGTCACTGTAGATCACATATCCTTTCCCCATAACAGGGAGGGAAAGGATAGGAGCGGTCATCGGTCTATTCTTCAGCTCCTCAAAGCTCCTCTGGCAGTCCTCACTCCAGATAAACTTAACTCCTTTACGCGTCAACCGAGTGAGGGGTGTGGAAAGCTTCGCAAAGCCTTCCACAAATCGACGATAATAACCAGCTAAACCCATGAAGCTGCGCACCTCTGATACAGTCGTCGGTCGGGGCCAATCTCGAACTGCCTCAATCTTCGCCGGGTCTACTGCCACACCGGCGGCGGAAATCACATGGCCCAAGAAAGCTACCTCCCGAAGCCAAAACTCGCACTTCGCCAGCTTGGCATACAACTTCTCTCGTAGAAGTTGTAGCACAGTCCTCAAGTGCTCCTCATGCTCGGCCTCGCTCCGGGAGTAAACAAGGATATCATCAATGAACACCACCACAAAACGATCCAGAAATGGCCGAAATATCCTGTTCATCAAGTCCATAAAGGCGGCAGGGGCATTAGTCAATCCAAACGGCATAACTGTAAACTCATAATGCCCGTACCGAGATCTGAAAGCAGTCTTAGGAATATCCTCGGCCTTCACCTTCAGTTGGTGGTAACCAGACTGTAGATCGATCTTGGAGAAGACACAAGACCCTTGCAGCTGATCAAAGAGATCGTCGATGCGCGGCAAAGGGTACTTGTTCTTGATGGTCACTTTATTCAATTCCCTATAGTCCACACACAATCGAAGTGACCCATCCTTCTTCTTCACGAATAGCACCGACGCTCCCCAAGGCGACACACTGGGTCTAATAAAGTCCTTATCCATCAAATCTTGCAGCTGTGCTTTAAGCTCTCGCAGCTCAGCCGGTGCCATCCGGTAAGGAGCCTTAGAGATTGGCGCAGTTCCTGGACTACGTCAATCACAAACTCAATCTCCCTGTCGGGCGGCATACTAGTCAGCTCAGGTGGAAACACATCCGGAAACTCGCGGACAATAGGCATATCCCCGAGTCCCGGTGCCGCCGTAGGCCCCTCAACAACACTAGCCAAAAAGGCTACACATCCTCGATGAATCATCCGCCTCGCTCGGGAAGTCGAAACCATAGAGGCAAAGAAAGCGCTCTGACATCCCCGGTATACCAACACCTCCTGGCCTGGCTCTCTAAAAGTGACAGTCCTCTCGGCACAATCAATAGTCGCGAAATACCGAGCCAGCCAGTCCATCCCGAGAACCACATCAAAGTCCCTCAGCTGTCTCAAGACCAACAGGTCTGCTGGCATAATCCAGGACTCGATCTGCATCGGGCAGGACCAACAACACTCCTCCACGTGCAAAGTGTGATCGGGAATCTGAACCTCTCGTGCACGTGGTAAAAGTCCTACCTCTAACCCATGTAATGATGCAAAAGATCTACTAATGAAAGAATGCGATGCTCCAGTATCAAATAAGATATGAATCCAAATGCCAGAAATAGACCATACCTGCCACCACACAGTCAGCTGTAGCAGAATCCCCCGCCCGCGCTAAGCCATCCTGACCGCTCAACAACGACTGTCTCTCACCAGAAGGGTGTGGAGGCGAAACTCGGTCTGCCCAGAGACCTGTCGGTGAAGCTCCCGGTCGCAGCTAGGAAGTAGTAGGAACGGACACTAAAGTAGGTGCCGCAGCCGTCCCCGAGGGGCACGCAACTCGAATGTGCCCGGGCTGTCCACACCTATAGCAGCGACCCCACCGCTGGTCGCAGGTGCCGGGAAAATGCTGACCTCCACAGAAAATACAACAGCCGGGAGCCCGCAATGGTTGTGTCTGCTGCTGCTGCTGAGACCTCTGCTGGGATGCGATAGAGGCCAACGCTGAACAAGGTGGTACTAAGGTCGGAAGGGGGGCATGTAGCTCGGATGTGGCCAGACTGTCCACATTGGAAGCATCGACCCCGCCTCAAGTCACAGGTACCTGGTGGATGCTGCCCTCTACAGAAAACACACCTGCCGCGAAACCGTGGCCGTCTGCGAGAGGTGGCCAGTCCAACAACATCCGGGGATGGGCGTTTCCTCTCTAAACGCTGCTCTGAAGCCCTGGCCCTCTCTCCAACTGCCGAATCACCCCTCTGCGCCAGCAGCTGCTCCAGGCGCTGGTCCTGTCGAAAGCTCCTCGCCACCAAATGGGTCACCAAGGCCTGCAGTTCCCCCAGCTCGGCAGATACCGCCTGCTCGGGCTCCTCAGAAGGGGTGGGGATACCCCCAGCGGAAAAACGACGACGGGGCGACATACTGTCACAAAAAGCCACAAATCAGCAATAAAATCGCACACGACCCAATCTAGCGAAAGTCAAAGACATCCCCCTATTTTTGTGACTTTATGTTGTCTACAGCCAACATAACTGTTCACCAAAAATTGGGTATGTCGATCCCTCCTCACTCACTGAAAGAGTCAAACAAATAAATCAACGACTTTCGCAAAATATCACGTCTCTCGCGCCCTATCATCCTAGGGTCTGCCAAAATCCTAGGGTTTCCTAAGTCCTAACTGACCTATCCCTAAGCTCTGATACCAACTTAATCTGTCACGCCCCGGGGGTAAACTAGAACCCGGGCTCGCCAACAGATCCGCCGTGTACACAGAATTTTTCATGTACATGAAGCGCTGGTAACCTGCTCAGATATAAAATATACAATAAAAGAGCATAAACAGAGCTGAACTAAGAGAACTAAAAGTAATCTCAGACTGAAATAAAGTACAAGCTGAAATAAAAGTACAATAAACTTCCAGCTCACCACAAATATACAACCAGCTGGCCAAAGCCAGACCCAAAAGTAAGCTACTGTAGTCTGAGATACAAAAGGGGATACAATAAAAGCCTAGCTAATCTGTCGGTCGGGGTAGATGATCTAGCTAGTCGGCGATCCTCTTACCTCGATCTGCCGCTGAAGGCCCAGCAGCTCCCACAGATGACTCTGCAAAATAAAGGGGAAAAGAGAAAGAAAACAACAATGGGGGTGAGAACTACTAGATAAACCAGTAGCCTCCCCTAGTGGGTAAAACCTCAAATGCTGAGGCACCCACTAGGACTAAAGAGGCAAAAGGAAGGAACAGTGGTAAGCTATAAAGACTGCTGAAAAGAAAACTACCACTACTATGCCTCTAAATGCAGTGCAAAAGATAACTGTATGAATGCATCAGGAAACAGTATTTGACCAAATAAACCCAATCTAGTCACCAGTAAAACTAGTACTGCCAGCTCTGCTGTAGAACTCAAGAACTCAGTAGGGACCAGCACTGCTCGTCCAATCAGCACTCACAACTCACCAACTGACCGGCGCTCGGCACGGTCTAAAGCCTACTCCGGAGTGGCACTCGAGGGGAGCGACCCACACGAGTAAAGTATCTCTGTATCAAGCATCTCTGTAACCAATGTCTCACAATAGCAGGACTGGATCAAGACTATGATCAAAGTGGGAAACTCCGTCCACTAATGAAATCCCGATCGGATGCAATAGTACTCAATAAGTGGGGAACACCATCCACTAGAGAAATCTAATACCCAATCTGATGCAATAGTACTCAAAAAGTGGGAAACACCATCCACTAGAAAAATCTGATACCCAATCTGATGCAATAGTACTCATCCGATCAATCGCCCAATGTCCGCGGTCACCGCAATAACCCACAACCTACAATCGGGTGAAATAATAAAAATTCGGTCAACCGCCTACTGTCAGTGGTTGCCGCAATAACCCACAATCCAACATCAAGTACACCCTGTCTCGGACTCTAAGGTCCCGGCTACACTATCCCAAATCTCTGCTCCAATCCGAGCAACATGACACGAAAGTCTAAATAAGAAGGAGAAAGAAAGCAATCATGGTTTCTCCTAAGTCAAATCCCAATAATATAGTGCAGCAGTAAATAGTGGCCTAACTAGATGTCCATACAAGCATGCAAGGGTTCACTTTTGTAAACTAGAGGAGAGAACACTTATTATTCTTTTTAGGAGAGCAATTTAAGTGTCCCACTGTTTTTAAGTCATCCTTGAACGCAAGCTTTATCATAACATATGTCCAACATAACTGTCCCAATTTTAACACATAGAAACTATCAATCGATTTGTGGGATCAATATATTAGGTTCTCACATCAATTATTAGATTGTCACATTTAAATTGGGAAACTCTGATAATCCTAGTGAGCATGTCAACAGTGAGGGAAACACAACCACCCACCTCGAAAAGCGTGTACAACACCCGAAGAAATACCCCGCTGCTCGCTGTCCTCTAAAAACGCCTGCTGCCAAATACAGTGTCCTACAACAACACACATTGCACACGGTGTAAAAATACAAGTCCCAAACACAGATTTTTACTATTTTTATAATCAGCACGCAAAATGAGGCATTTCACCTCTGTCCAGAGCTCCCAAAATCCCAGAGAAATCACGGTTGCGTTCCTCGCGAAAAGTAGCCCCAAATCGACTGTTTAAACGCCTCGATCTGATGCTCCTACGCCAAGATATAATTCGGAGAAGTCGCCGCTGTCCAAAATTCCAAACAGCAAAAGAGGGGTCAAAAACACCTCGGGAACCATGCCAAGAAATCGGAATCCAGAGAAACCACCAACACGGAAAACGAAGCCCTACCTCTCAGGAACACACCGGCGAAGAAATCGTCGAAAAAGGACTCCTGTACTGCGCAGGGGACTCCTCGGACTGAAATGCGACGATAACGGGCCGAAAATGGGGAAAAACGAGGCGCACTGTAAAATCCGGATCGCCGTTGTCGAGCTTCCGAAAAATCTGGAAATCCACCACAAGATGTAAAATCAAAAAAGGGATATTTTTGCTTGAATGCTCTCCCTCTGGTTCTCTCTTTATCTCTCGAAAAAACTAGAAAAAGGAGGGGAGGGGAGGCCTATTTATAGGCCCACTAAAACAATTGGAAAAATGCCAATTGTGTCCCGGTTTCGGGCGCCCGAAAGTTTCGGGCCCCGAAACCGGGCCCAAACAGTGCCCCGGCCCAACTCGGCCCACTCCGCACAGCGGATCCGGCCGGACCGCACGGCCGTCCGACCCGGCCCGGGGTGCGACGCGTGTCCCCCGCACAGGGAACAGCGCGCCCGGCGAACCGGGCGCGGCCACGCGTCCCCCTGCTCGGGCGGCGGGGTGGGTGGCGCTAGCCAGTGGCGTGGCGCCACGTGGCGGCCCTTTTCCCGCCCGACAAGCCAGCCGGCGCGCCGCTGTGCGCCTGCGCCCGCGTGCGCGTACGGCCGCAGCCGCGCGCCAGCGGGTGCACCGCGCGCATCTGAGCCATCCAACCCGGAGCCGCCACATGGCGCGCCCCTGTCCACCGTGCGCCGCACCGCTGCCCGCGCCTGCCCGGCGTGCCCGCGCTGCCCGCGCGCGATCCCTGTGCCGCGCGCGCTGCACCGGGCCAACCAACAGCTGCCACGTGGCCCGCCGGTCCACGGTGGACCGGCGGCCCACTCCGTGGACCGGGAGGCGTGCGCCGGCCCAATAAGAGGCCGCCACGTGTCCTGGCCGGTCCACGGCTCCCTCCCATGCACCATTTTGCACAGGAAACTTTCGGGGGTCCGTTTTTGGGCATCCGGACTCAGAAAAATATAAATAAATAGCCGTTTTCAAGCATTTTTCTGCGCTGAATCCAAATACGGCCTCCGTTCAGCCTGAATCCACTCCTAAAATTCGGTAAAAGCAGCCGAAGGTCAGGCTTGACCCCAATTCCTCACTGAGTCCAAATCAACACATCTCTTTGACATGTTGGGGCCCAACACACCAACAATAGGTGTTCCACACCCCGAAACCGGGGGAAAACACTGGGGAACCTGGGACACTACAGGATCCCTCGCCCGTGATTGACTCGCTTCATTTAAGATCTGTGAGTGCTTGGAGTACGAGGGACGCCCGTTGCGAATTCTGATTCGTGAGATGAAAGAATTTCGCAGCTGGGCTATGCTGTACCGGTTATTGTTGATGATGAGGAGTAATCACGGGGAGTGTGTGGTTACTTGGGAGCTGAAGACGATGATGTTGAGTACCTATCCTTGGTATTGGAGACTCCATTTTGAGTTGTGTTAATTTCAAGGACGAAACTTTCTTTCAGTGGGGAAGGATGTGAGGACCTGAATCCCCACGTAAGTATTACTATTACATCAGCAGCTTATGGAGGCCTATGTGGTATGTCGGTGTCACGCCCCGAGTTCGAAAATAGAGTCTAATTTTTTTTTTTTTTTTTCTCAATCAGAGTTTAAAAGTAAGCTAGGGTACGACAGACCGCCACATGTATAGAAAATTCCCAATCACCTTGGATTGAGCATTTTCTATACATGCACGGCTAAGCACTTACAGCCAATACCAGAGTAGTCTAAACTACGCACTAACTATAAAAGATTACAAAAGATTATTATTTAATATTTACAACAACTTATTCAATTACATGTTTACAACTGATAAAATTTCAGCGACTGCCAAGGGTCAAAGCTATCTCGATAACCTCAACAACACGTCCCGACATTCCAGCACCCGACCGACCTGAAAAATGGTCACCCAGGGGGTGTGAGATACATCGACAGTGTATCCCAGTGGGCACGACGAGGCGAGAAATAGCAAATCGTACCTACTGGCATACAATAACTAGCGGATAGTAAGATATCAAGTTAGGTAAGCATAATTTAGATCATGGTGTGGGTAATAGCAACAATAAACAAAGCAGATATAGATCATAATAGGAGCATGCTGATGTAAGTACTGGATAAAACTGAACAAACACTGGGTAATCATAAGAGTATGATGTAAAGCTGATTAGGCAATTTATGCATCAATGAAAGAACAAGCAAGTACCCAATCAAAGCCACCATATTGGTCAATAAGACCTCAGGAAAAACTCGCCGAACCTGGCACCAACCTGGCTGACATACTCCGGCACCCTCGGGCACTAACCTGGGAGTCAACACTCCGGCACCCTTTGGGCACTAACCTGGGAGTCACGGGTCATACACCAGACCACTTTACCGGTAAAGAACATACACACGGGGCGCGACCCCGCTAATGTTCGTGAAGTACAGCAGTGCTGGCGATCATCATGCGAATGCTCAAGCTCACGGTCCACAGACCGGGTAATTGGCAACAAGCCAGAAAATCCCAACAGGGATGCAATAGGAGAAACCAACTGATCTCGACTCATGCAATATAAATACAGAAAATAATAACTGATCAATCACACATGGCGAATGGCAAGAATAATCAGGATATACTGATAAGCGAGTAAATATGTGATAACTAACTAATGACCAATCAGGCATGGCAAATGTCCAGGATAAGGATTATAATATCTGATAGCAAGCTAAAGATCAATCGAGCATGGCAATATATAAGCTAGCAAGCTAAGGATCAATCAAGCATGGCAACATATAGGCTGATAACTGATAAAGATCAATGAATCAAGCAGATATAGTAATATAAAAGTGATGCTGATAAATAAAAAGAGCAGGCTCAACAAGGAAATCTAGGCTATCACAAGAACAGGGGCCCGACCAATTACGATTCCCCAGAGGGCCGAGATGATAAAGCCCGGACCGAATATAAACCCACCTGTCTGCAGGCGAACTATCGACTCCAATAGAATGCTCGAAGACAGTGCCAACCTGAATCATATATTTTGATCAGGGAATAACTCACACATACCCAAACCACAGACTCACTATTCTTACTTAAACCTGGATCTTTTCTAGATTGACGCCAAATTTACCAAAATACCCCTTTCGAAAATTCATTTTAGATTTTCGGAAGATACGGGCATCAACCCTATGCCGGTGGCTCAACCAGATTCTACTGAGACACATCAGACAGCAAGGCGTAATCGCCGCAATTCCTCGAATTGCGTGATTACCACCGGGATGCCGTTAAACCGACTATTTTACCGATTTACGGACCGATAATCAATTTCTGCTCAACGAGACCCATTGGATCCCTAACAAAAAGCTTAGAGATCATGGACACACAGTCCAAGATAGCACGTGAGGTTACAATTGTGTTTAGACCCCTAGGGTTTTCTAAAATTGCTAAAATACGCGCCTTTTAGAGCCTTTTTTGCTCGTATTAATTATCGGTGTATCAGTTTAACGAACCGTCACCACCATTAGGTGGCCCTCGACTTGCTGGACACCGTGCTCACCATTTAGCAGGAACACGAATCCCAAGGATAACTTCGGCCTATGATTTTCTTTGCTAACATAGGCCGAATGGCATTTTTCAATTTTTCACTTGACCATTCCCATTTTCAATTTCTTTGCTAACATTGGCCTATTGTAAGCTTTGCCAAAATTGGGATACGAACCGGGTATCCCTGTCAAAAGTGATCGACGCAGGGATGCCGTGAAGTTTGACGATTTCTTTGACATACAGTTGCACTAGTCGATCTTATGACCACGTCGTGTGGATCGGCAGAAAATATGCCGACTTTGTCAACCGATCTACCACAACCCATATCGCATCGTGACCATACTTTAATGGTGGAAGGCTGGTGACAAAGTCTATAGTGATCCGCTCACACTTCCATTCAAGCACCGGAAGTAGGTGCAACTTTTTCGCTGACCGCTGGTGTTCAGCCTTAACCCGTTGACACACCAAGCATCGAGTTACGAACCGTGTCACGTCCTCCTTCAATTTTGGCCATCAAAAAGTCTGTTTTAAATCCTTATACATCTTGGTCCCGCCTGGGTGTATCGTGCAGGGGGGTCGGTGTGCTCAGACAAAATCTTCTTCTTCAGATCGGGTAGGTCCGGGACACATAATCAGCCCTGAAAGCGAAGGGAATCGTCCTCCTAGACGGTGAAGTTGTCGTCCTTCTCAGAAGAAGCCTGGGTCCGAAGATGCTGGATGTAGGCATCGGCCTCCTGGCCCTCCAAAATTCGCTCAAACAAGGTAAATTTCACTATCAGTGCTATCAATTGTTCAACCGTGCCCTGAGGCACAACCTCCAGCTTCATTCACTTGAACTCCACCACCAAGTCGTCATGCTTGGTAATTGATTTCATCGATGGCTCCAAAGACTGACCCTTCCTGCTCAACGCATCGGCCAAGACGTTTGTCTTCCTGGGATGGTACTAGATCGACAAGTCATAATCCTTCAAGAGTTCTAACCAACGTCGTTGTTGAAGGTTCAATTCTTTATGGGTAAAAAGGTACTTAATTCAAACTCTGGTTATTCGTGAACACCTCATAGTGCGCCCCATAGAGATAGTGCCTCTAGAGCTCTAGGGCAAAAACGACTACCACAAGCTCGAGATCGTACCTAGGGTAGTTCCAATCATAGTCTTGAGCTGTCTGGGCGCATAAGCTATAACCCTCTCCTGCTGCATCAGAATGCAACCGAG
This sequence comes from Tillandsia fasciculata, assembly GCA_029168755.2. NCBI lineage: Eukaryota > Viridiplantae > Streptophyta > Magnoliopsida > Poales > Bromeliaceae > Tillandsia > Tillandsia fasciculata. The sequence goes on along the minus strand of CM054947.1, from coordinate 13,534,191 downwards.
GCCAATCCGCAGCGCATCGCAATAAACCACGAAGTCTTCACCCGGCCTTGGCTGTCATGCCCCGGAGTCGAAACTGCGATCTGGGCTCGCTAACAGATCCGCCGCCCATACGGTGAACCCCGTATAGACGAAGCGTCTAACCTGCAAAAGAAAGGTGCTATACTAAACAGATATTAGAGCTGGAAGTAAAAGCTGGAATAAATAAAATAAATACAAGTCCAAATGATACAATCCAAGTCCTCACCAAAATACAAAAGTCTCTCTCAGCAATAAAGGAAAGTACAACTCTATCCCTCGCTACAAAGTCTCTCAACAAGAAACTCTCAAAAATAATAAGGGTACATCTACTCTCTGGACGACGACTGGTAGGGATCTAGCTCGTGACTCCCTCACCTCGATCTGAAGAAGCAGCAACTGGAGCAGCAGGAACAGGAGCAGACGTCCCTGGGGAAAAAGACACAACGACGGGTGTGAGAACTACATCCCATAGTAGTTCTCAGTGGGTGTCGTCAACAAGCCCAACGGTCTGCCCACTAAGTCTACTAGAGGCATGCTGTAACGAATGAAATACTGAAGAAAAGAGCTGAAAATGAATAACTCTACAGCTACTATGCCCCTATCTAGATGCTCAAAAAGTGGAACAGATGATAAAAATGGTGCATCTACTAACATATCAGTATAGTCACCCAATCTGAACTGACTGCCTCCTCGGGTCCAGTCAAGCCTGCGCCTACCTACTGCCATTACATCCCGGAAGACCGGACTAACGTAGGGCGTCCGTAGCTGCCAAAACTGGCTCAGCCAGAGGGACTGCGTCCGTAACTGCCAAAACTAGCTCAGTTAGAGGGACGGCGTCGATAAGTCGTGATACAAAAGTAACAGATCCACCCCGGGCGTGGCTCTCGAGGAGCGCAACCCCACCGACGAAAAGGTATCCGCGTACTCTGTCGCTCAGGTGGCACTGCAGGCTATAGTCAAAATCCACGCTCACGCTCTGAACGGAAGGACTCAATCCTCAAACATCTCGCACAACAGTCGGAGCACTCTCGACGACTCAGCTGATCAGCTCTCACGAACACGAGATGTGATGACCTGGATCTTCATTGGGGGTTTATGGCTTGAGCAGTGGCTTCTGGGGGACTATCTTGGGAGATGGGAGTGTTTGGGTGTGTATCGGACTCAAGAAATGGACTCAGTGCGTTGAATGGATCCCGAGTGTTTTCGGATACCCCTTGTCGAATTTTGGAATGAGCTTTGGGCAAAACGGATGCTGTATTTGGATTCAGCACGGAAAAACATTGAAAAACGGCTATTTACTTATTTTTTTCTGAGTCCGGACACCCAAAAACGGAGACCCGAAAGTTTCTGGTGCAAAATGGTGCTCGGGGGAAGCACTGGACCGGCTTGGGACACGTGGCAGTGCGCCATTGGGCCGGCGCACGACTCTTGGTCCATGGAGGTGGGCCGCCGGTGCACGGTGGATCGGCGGGCCACGTGGCAGTGTTCCATTGGGCCGGTGCAATGCGCGCGGCGCGCAGGGACCTGCGCGGGCAGGCCGGGCAGGCGCAGGAGAGGCGCGGTGCACGGTGGACCGGGGCACACCACGTGGCGGCCCCGGGTTGGAGGGCGCAGGTGCGCGCGGTGCACCCGTTGGCGCGCGCCTGCGGCCGTATGCGCACGCGAGCGCAGGCGCGCAGGCGGTGCGCCGGCTGGCGTGCCGAGCGGGGCAGCGCCAGCCACGTGGCGCTGTGCCAGTGGCTGGCGCCAGCCACGTGGCGCTGTGCCAGTGGCTAGCGCCACCCACCCCAGCCGCCCCGCTGGGGGACGCGTGGGCGCGCGCGATTCGCCGGGCACGCTGTCCCCAGTGCGGGGGACACGTGTCGCGACCTGGGGCGGGTTGGACGGCCGCGCGATCCGGTCGGATCCGCTGTGCGCGGGTGGGCCTTGCGGGCCGGGCCACTGTTTGGGCCCGGTTTCGGGGCCCGAAACTTTCGGGCGCCCGAAACCGGGGACCCATTGGGAATTTTCCCAATTGTTCCTTTTTCCTATATAAACACCTCCACCCCCCTCTCTTTCTCCCCTTTTCCCGAAGTTTAGAGAGAGAATGGCAGAGAGTGTTCTATATGAATGTTGTTCCTCTGTTTGTTCTTGATCTCGTGGTGGATCCCCAGAATTTTTGGAGGCTCAGCAACGGCGATATCATTTTTACAGTTCGCCTCGGTTTTTCCCCATTTCGTCCCATTACTGTCGCAGATCAGTCAAAAATTCACTGTGAGCAAACCAAGTGGAATTTTTGGGCGATTTCTTTGACAGCCTATTCCTAAGAGGTAAGGCTTCGATTTTTGTGTTGATCGCGTTGCTCCGTTTCGCACTTTTGGCACGGTTCCCGAGGCACCTTTTGACCCTCATTTTCTGTGGTGAGTTTTGGACAGCATGGGCTTGTCGATTTTCTATCTCGGTCTATGAGCATCAGAATGAGGCATTTAAGGAGTCGATTGACATCTACGCTTCGAGAGCAACACACTTGTATTTTTATTAGATTTTTCTGAGGTCATTTCGAAGGTGAGAATTAAGCTTCTCTGTGGCTGTTTTTACAGATGTGTGAGTTGTTGATGGTTTGGCTTACCGCGATGTCCGATTTGTTTCTTGGCCTACAGGTATCGGATTAAAGTGTATAAATACTCGATTTGGGGCTACTCGTCGCGAGGATCGCAACCGTAATTTTTTTGAGATTTTTAGAGGACTGTACACTGGTGAAAATCCCCCTCTTCTCTGCTGGTTGGTAAAAACAGCATGTGTTGTTTTTGGGGATTTAGTTGTATGCTGAATGTGACTCTTTTGCAGTTGTTCGCAGATCTGGGGTGTTTTGCAAGGAATTGAAGGACGGACAGCGAGGAGACTTGTGCAGCTATGGTTTGCGCTTTTCGAGGTGGGTGGTTGTTGCATACCTCTACTTCTGACTTGCTCACTAAGTTTATTAGATAAGCCCTCTATTGGACATGTTGATTGATTACCATGCTTGATTGAATGATATAAATGCGAGCCTATCATTTGAGATTAATTGTGTGGATATAGCATGTTGGGAATATTATTGGGATAAGATTGTTGTTGGAACATGATCATTGGGATATTCTAATAGTGATAATTAACATGCCATGTTAGCACATAGATTTTATGAAAGTTGGTTAAATGGACTAATTATTGGGACATGATGACATATCTATGTGCGGGTACCACTTTGAGATTTATTATGGATCAGGAATTATATACATGTGTAGTTGACTGGTGATTTTAGCATGATGGTTATATTTATGTGGATTTACTATTTGATACACATGTGGAACTGTTATTTGATATTCCCTCTTTCATCTTTCTTGAGGACTTTTGCATGCTTGTATGGACATCTAGATAGGCCACTATTTATTGCTACACTATCATATTGGGATTTGACTTAGGAAAAATCATGATTGTTTTCTTTCTCCTTCTCATTTAGACTTTTGAGTCATGTTGCTCAGATTCGAGCAGAGGTTTGGGATAGTGTAGCTGGGACCTTAGGGTCGGAGACAGGATGTACTTGATGTTGGATTTGTGGGTTATTACGGCAACCGCGGACAGTAGGCGGTTGACCGGATATTGATTATTTTATCCGATTGTGGATTGTGGGTTATTGCGGCAACCGCGGACAGTAGGCGGTTGACCGGATATTGATTATTTTATCCGATTGTGGATTGTGGGTTATTGTGGTAACCGCGGACAGTAGGCGGTTGACCGGATATTGATTATTTTATCCGATTGTGGATTGCGGGTTATTGTGGTAATCGCGGACATTAGGCGGTTAGCCAGGTGTTGATTACTTTATCAGATTTTGGTCTTATGGGGTGTTGCGGCGACCGCAGACATTGGGCGGTTGACCAGATATTTACTATTGCATTAGATTGGGTATCAATTTCTCTAGTGGATGGTGTTTCCCACTTATTGAGTACTATTGCATCAGATCGGGGTTTCATTAGTGGACGGAGTTTCCCACTTTGATCATAGTCTTGATCCAGTCCTGCTATATTGAGATATGTGTGACAGGGTTACTTTACTCGTGTGGGTTGCTCCCCTCGAGTGCCACTCCGGAGTAGGCTTTAGACTGTGACGGGTGCCGGTCCATCTGATTGGGATTTCGAGCCTTGTGTGCTGGTCCCCTACTGAGATTTTGAGTTCGACAGCAGAGCAGGCAGTACCAGTTTTACTGGTGATTAGATTGGGTTTATTTGGTCATATACTGTTTCCTGATGCATTCATACAGTCATTTCTTTCGGTATTGCATTTAGAGGCATACTAGTGGTGATTTCCCTTTATTCAGCAGTTCTGTTTATAGCTTTACCACTTATTCCTTTTCTTGCCTCTAGTAGACTTAGTGGGTACGCCGGAGTTTGAGGCTTTACGCACAGGGGGAGGCTACTGGTTTACTAGTGGTTCTCACCCCCATTGTTGTTTTCCTCTTTTCTTCCTCCTGTTTTGCAGAGTCTTCTGCGGGAGTTGCTGACCTTCGGTCGTTTTCGAGGCGAGGGAGTCACGAGCTAGATCCATACCACCTGAGGAGTGTAGCTGTATTCCCTGGTTGGAGATTCCTTGTAGCTGTCAGCGGGTTTGTACTGTTTACTTTAGAGATGGATCTTTTGTATTTAGAGAGACTAATGTATTATAGTTTTAGTTTATCTCCCTTTTTTTAGTTGAGAGATGCTGTACTGAGGACATTGTATGATGATTATCTGTATTTGAGGAGATGGATATTGTACTTTATTTCATGTTGTACAGTGATTGGATTTTATTTTACAGCATTTTATTTTCGCTCTGATATTTGCGTAGTTATAGTACTATCTTTTGCAGGTTAGATGCTTCGTCTATGCGGGATTTTGCATAGGTGGCGGATCTGTTGGCGAGCCTGGGTCGCAGTTTCGACCCGGGGCGTGACACGAGACACTAGCCTCTCCAATACTCACAGCACATAACACGCTGGCTGGAGATACTCCACAGCCAAGATCAACCCACCACTCAGGGCTAACTAAACTGGTCGGACAACACTCAACGACCCGGGACCACCGTCAACCCCGACGGTTCCCAACAACAGAACATCAATCCAACCTGCAGACTCACTGACAGGATAAACCCCACAACAGACAACAATAAAGGATCCGGGAACCCCGAAAGACTAGAACTTACAACACTATCAAACAAGAACAGGCTTTAGGCATAGCCTCTCGTTGTTCTCGTCCCAAAGGAAAAGGCAGATCTTAGAACCCAGATCACTCGAATCATCTCGAGTGGTTAATTTATAGGAAAAAAAATGTGACATTTCTTACTGAAAGCCATTTGATCTGAAAGAAATCCATATTTAATGATTTTTAGTTCTTTTTAGGAAAACAATTGAAAACAAGTTTTATATCCAAGCCTCGTAGAGCTAATGCCTTTGTCCAATCAAACAAGAACAGACTCGGGCGACCCTACGATGCTTGGAAGAAAATATTGGTTGACTAAAATCATATATGTGTCCAAAAATAGTTCTGGATTCAAGGTCCTACTATCACTGATAAACCGCTGCCACTAACACAGCGGCGACTGATAAAACAAGAAAAATAGAACATCTCGGGACCGCAATCTACCCAAACGGCTCCCGCCACAGATGATCGATCAACTACGTCTACCAGACTCCACTCTGCTCCCAAGCACTAGTGTAAAATGCGTCCCACACTAAAGGAATCCCAACCACTCGGCCCACTACCCGGGCGAGTAACACTATGTCCAGGAAGAAAAGAAGTGTGGATGTCTAAAGCAGAATAAACTTAGCCCAAGTTGGAGTTTTCTACAGTCTGGCTGAACATGCTGCATATGACGGGGGTGCTAGGTCAAGTTCCAATATAACAATAATTTTACAGACAGTAGGAAACAAGAGCTCGCATGATCATCAAATAACTCTAGAATTATCAGCTATCACATTCTAGCATGCTACACAAGAATATCACTATCATGCATGGTCCTACTATAGCAGATTTAATGAACATTCCATCAATCTTGGAGACAGGGCCACCCACCTGAGAACGCTAACAGTCCAAGGTTCCACAGCTGAAAACACCAGGAGCAACAACCTTCACTAATCCTCAACACCCACGGGTTCACAAACACCCGCAAATACCCCTGGGTACAACAACAAGTCCAAGGTTACACTTTAAATCCACAAATTACCCAAAAAAGTTACATTCTGAATTCAGCCACAAAGATGTTACTTTTTCACCTGCAAACAATGCTCCAAAAATTCCAATAAAAATACTACGGCGATCTTCGCGTTGAGACCTTCGAAACGGGTACCTGCACGTCCAATTCCGAGCCCCGTAGGCCGAGTTACAAATTCCACAGTACAGGGTGCGCAAAACTTCACAATCACACAACTGTAAAACTCTGCACAGTAAAAGGGAAAGCAGTATACCTTCGGCAAGCCTCAGAAAAATCCTCAAAAAATACGATGATAATCCTCGCGACGAGTAGATGCAAAAAGTGTACAGGCTCGTCTCGATCCGACGCTCGAGTGCGGAGATAAAATTCCAGCAAGGGGCTGCTATCCAAAAACTCCACCAGCAAAACAGTGGCTTAGAAATGTCTCGAAAACCATGCCATAACCTCTGAATCCAGCAATATGATCAATACAGAAAATGAAGGCGTACCTCTTGTGAATCCAACGCCGCAAAAATCGTTCAAAAATACTGAAGGAGTAGCTCTGTGGACCTCTCAGATCGAACTGCGACGATAACGGGCCTCTGATGAAAGATCGTCGCTCCGCGGTACGATGCCGAAATCGTCGACGCCGTGGCTTCCAAAAATTCCGGGCCTCTGCCAGAAGATGCGCGACACGAAGATCTCCACCTTTGCTAAAGGGTCCAAGGGCAGGAGAGCTCGGAAAAAGGGGCAAAAAGTAAAAGAAAAGTGCCTATTTATAGGCCCAGCCCGAAAATCCAACAATTTGGACTTTTTGGCCCAAATTCGGGCGCCCGGGGCATTCCGGGCTGCTACAGTGTTGGGCCCGGCCCAACACTGTGCGCGCCCGGATTGCTCCGGAGCCGCCACGTGTCCCTGCAGCTTCCCCCGCGCCCAGCGCACGCGCGCCCGCGAACCGCGCGGCGCCGCGTGTCCCGACACGCAGGCGTGGGGCGGCTGCACCCGACCAATCGCGGGGCGCCACGTGGCGCCCCCACGTCACCCCCGACTGTAGTGTCGGTACGGTCACCTGGCCCTGCCATTGCGTTGACCGCGCGCACAAAGACATGCCAACCAAAAGCCGCCACGTGTCCATCCCCGGTCCACCGTGCACCCGCGCAAAGTCCGTGGACCGCGCCTACAGAACCGGCCACTCACAAGATGCCACGTGTCCTGCCCCACGGTGCACACCGGCCGCGTGGACTGCGCGCCTGCCCGCGGCCGCTCCGCCACCTGCCCGAGCCCGCGCTGCCGCCGCCGCCCGCCAGCGCCGGAAAGTACTAGCTGCCTCGAAATTCGTGTTTTCTTCTCCGGGCTCCGAAAAATTCAAGTAAATAGTCCATTTCGCTCGTTTTCGCGGGCTGAATCCAAATCTGATGTCCGTTTGGCCCAATTCCACTTCTAAAATTTCTCAAAAATTGTCACGCCCCGAGCTCAAAAATCCGCGTCTAAATTTTTTTTTTTTTTTTTTTTAAATATCAGAGTTGAAACCAGCCAGGGCGCAACAGACCGCCACATATATAGAAGAGTCCCAATCCCCCTTGGGATTGAGCCTCTTATATATATGCACGGCTAACATGACAAGAAAATATCAGAGTACAATCTAACTACAATTACTTATTACAATACAATAAATAAAATTACAACTCTTTCCTCAACAATAATTTTTCAACTTAACCTTTAAATAAATTATACGGCTGTCCAGGGTCGATCACCTATCTCGATACCTCACCAAACCGTCCCAACGTCTCAACACCCGCTCGACCTGAAAAACAGTCACCCGAGGGTGTGAGACACACCGGAGTGTATCCCAGTGGGCACGACGAGCCGGGAAATAGCAGATCGTACCTACTGGTATACAATACTAGAGGATAGTAATAGATCACAGGATTAGAATAATCAGATGGGCAATATGGAAATCAACAACTATATATAATCATCATGGAAGAAGCATGGAGATCAAATAGGCAACATGGAAATCAACAAAGATATGTAATCATGAAATCAATATATATCAACTTATGGAGACAATATGAAGATCATCATATGTATAATCACAGTTACGCAATGATAACAGTTAAGGCAACAGACAAGTAATCATGAAGGTCAGCAGGTAATAATCACAGTTTGGATAAGCAATGATAACTACGAAGCTGTAAACTGAAGCAACTTACAAGAATTAAATCATGCATAAGCTGAAGACTGGAATCATGCTGGAATAGAAATCAGGTAATCATAAGCTATGATAAAATAAATAAGCCAAATGCATCAAATAAATGAAAACACAAAGACCCAATCACAAGCTACCATATTGGCCTTCACAAGACCTCAGGCAAGGCTGCCCACCTGGCACCACCTGGTTGACATTCCCTCCACTGAGGGTCACGGGTTGCAACTGCTAACCACTTTACCGGTAAAGTACACCGCTACGGGTGATCGGTCCGCTGGTGTACGTGAAGAACAACGGTGCGGGGCGAATCATATGCAAATGCTCAAACTGGCGGTCCACTGACGGGTAATCGGCTACAAGCCGGGAAATCCCCACTGGGATGCAAGTACTAACAACTGAATCTCAACTCTCATGCAAGCTTAAGGCAAATCTCAACTCATATGCAAGCTCAAGGCAAATCTCAACTCAATCGTACCAACCAATCAAATGATACAAAACTTAAACACATATTTTTAAGAAAACAGCTTTGAAAAGTCCAAACCCCGAAGAGCATTGCCCTCGTCCTATCAAACAAGAACAGACTCAGGCGACACTACGAAGCTTGGGTTTCCAAACCTCGCAGAGCAATTGCCTTTGTCCTATCAAATAAGAACAGACTCCGGCGACTCTACGAAGCTCGGTAAAACATCAGTTGATTAAACCTATGTGTTCAGCAGTGTATCATTTGATCAGCAGAACAAGCAAGCTCACCAATCCAACATGAAAATGTTCCAAGATAAGATATAAATACCAGACTAACCCCTTATGCAACTAAACACATGTTTTTAAGAAAAACCTTTGGAAACAGTAGGTCTTTGGGTCCCAAACCTCGTAGAGCGCTGCCCTACAGGGCTTGGTAAAAACATTTATTTTAGAAGATATGTATTTAGCAGCATAACAGGCGAACAACAAGGAAGCAGGCTCAACTATCAGATGACCAAACAGGCATGGCAATATGTAGAGCAATAATATAATCACTGGAAACAACTAATCAACAGATATGGTAAAGATCACTAAAGAAGATCATAATCAGGCATAAAGCAGGCATAACGTAGCAGACGACTGAATCAAAGGAAAGGCAGGCTCAAGCATTAATAGATCAGTATGATAATCAAGCATAGGAGGGTAACTACTGACCAATCAGTCAAAGCAACTAATAGTAACATATATCGCAACCAAAGGCAGACAGGCTCGAAATAAACTAAGTTACCAAAAACAGGAGTCCAACCAATACCGTACACCGAGGGCCGAACTGATAAAGCCCGGACCGAAGATAACCCACCTGAAGGTAGACGGTCGTGATAACCACAAGACGGATCACAGGCTGGTTCCTGATGACTGGGGCCTACAAAATACCAGATGACAACTCAGGGTCTATCAATACCCAAGGCGCTACTAGCGCGAATTGACTATTCCGTCGATTAACGCAATATTAAGCAATTTAGCTTTTCAAGAAACCCCAGGGAAAACCCACCAACCGGTCGATAATGTTTTAGAATATTTATCTAACTTTTCTATGTTGTAACAATTGCAGCAGGGCCCTCAGGTTTACTCAGAATGGATTTTATACGATAAATAACCACTGTTTTGGCTCGTTCTCTCAAACGGTAAATCATTTTTACGAGCCGTCACCTCCAGCAGGTGACATTCGACTTGCTGAACGCCGTGCTCACCCATTTGTGGCAGCACGATGCCCGGGTAAAACTTCGGGCCATGAATTATTCCTCTCACCTAGCCGAAACGCATTTTCGTTTCTTCGGCTCACCAGAACCCAAAATAAACACGAGCATCGCATTCAGTGACCCCAAAATAGCTAGGAATACACTGTCGCGGCTTCGCAAACAGCCTAGAACAAGGTTTTGTTCAAACATTTCTTTAAAAGGTTGATTTAGCCCCATCTTTTAATCCAAAACTCAAACATGAAAACTTTATATATCAAAGTTGATCTCAATCATGCTAGGACCACTGTGCTCACCCTGGTTGGAACCCAGGTGTGCTGGTTCAAGCAGAACCCATGCCATGTTTATTTAAAGGTTCACATTGCTCCAATTATAAATCCACACAGAATCATTTTGATCTGAGGTGAGCATCAAGCTCAGGGAAACATTTCGAAATCTTCATATTTAAAGTGAAGTCAAATTCTAAAGTTTCTTCATTGTGGCATTAGATCAAACAGGTGGCATGCAACAATAACCAAAATTTAACTTAGCAAAATGCAAGCTTGGTTCTCTGCAACCACAGCACCTGGAGCAGAATTTTTTGAAGCAAAATGTTCCTCTAAGGTTTCTAAACAATTCCCCTCATCTGGAGCAGACCAAATACCCACAATAAGTTGGGCTCAAGGAAGAAGATAATGGCCTAAACCTTGAAAATTGTGATGCTTCAACTAGAAGCTCTGGGACCAAACCAAAATCACTAATAGGTGCTTCTCATCTCACTTAAGCTTTCCATACCCGTGGCTGGCAACGGGGTGCGGCGGCGGCGGCGGGGAGCAAAGCTCCATTTTGGAGCTCATGCCCTCTAATGGCGGATTTTTACAGAGGCCATAAGAAGTCTTCCAACTTATATGGAAGCTTCCTCTGGTCCATACAAAGCTTCCCGACCCTTCCTTCCCAGCCGGAGGTGGCCGGATCGCCGGCGGCGACATTGGGTTCCAATTTCGGGTCATCCATGGCCGACCCTCATTCGGGCTGCATGGGAGCCATGCAAAAGCATGGTTGGGATCCCCTTGGTCCCAGAAAGTGATCTGGGTAGGTTTCCGGCGTCGGAGAAGCCCGCCGGCGCCGGAGCACGAAGCTCGGCCAACATGCATGTTTCCCGAAAACTAGGGCATCAATTATCTCTTGAAATACTTAACCATATTTATTAAAATTTTTCAGAATTATTAGGCATGTCCTACAGTCCCTACATACAAATTTTCATCTTGGTTGGTTCATTATTTACATAGTTATGTCAAGGTGGAGCCTTATTAGGTTTCCGGCCATAGTTGGCTCCCGCCGGCCATGCGCTTTGCATGGGGAGCTCGGGCTTGGTGCAGAGCATGCCTAGGTATTAATTAAGTCACTGCTAGAGGTCCGGGGTGCTAAGAACCATTGGTTGAAAAGTTCTTACCGTGGCCGGAGTTGGAGAAGATGAGGAAGAAGCCGGTCACTCTCCCCCCCTCCGCGCGGCCAAGGCAAGCTTCATCAACACTCCTCTGGTACTATGGAACACCTTTGGATCTCCCGATCAAAGTTTGGAAGGAATTGGTTCCATCTTCTTTCTTCTCTCTCTCTCACTCGGGTTGCTTCTCTTGGGCTTGTGTCCTTGGCCACCCCAGTGCACCAGACACCAAGTGGAGATTACAGAGGTAGAAATGATGCCTCGTATTCTCCCTCAGACCCCTCGTACTCCATCCCAAGGAAGATCAAAAGACATTCACACTTAATGCTTTTAATTTTTGTAAAATAATCCCAGTCCGGGTTCACACTCAACCCTAGCCTTCAAAATCTTCTCAATAGGTGTAATATGCACCCAACACCTCAATGGATTAAGCTTGTTAACTTTGGTACATAAAATACCAACATTTCTTGCAAAATAATCCATTTTTAGGTGCTTTTCACGCATTTCGAGAAAATCCGCTCGCCATTTTGCGAAACGGACTTCGCCACGACGTCCGGCTCGTCGAGACCTGTCAAGTAGCATATTTGTTTGCTTGATTTGGCGCTCGGATAAAATCTCGGGCCATCTTGTTCTATGTGTCGCAGTCCGACGAACGCACTTCGATGCACCCGGGTCGCCAAACGTGAAAACCGTCAGTGCCATTGTGCTCAGAACGTCGAAATTAGTTAGGATCCATTACTCATACCTCTATATTGGGTTCCCAGACAGCGAAACGGCCGTTAGTGATCAAGAGGGAATTAAAATAAGGGGTTACTATTCACAACTTAAGTTGTGGGACCCGCTTCTTCTTTACTGATTTCTGGAAGATCCGACCGTCAGATCGTCGACATATGTATATCAATTTTTCATGTTTCGACGAGACGACCGCAATGGTGATCTCGAATTTTCGAGATCAGACCCCGATCAAAAGTCGATATTTCTGGGCCACTATTGACCCACTAATTGCCCATCTTTGCTATTTAAATAATTCTGAAAATTATTTTAGACTTAAATTTGGATTTTAAAAATTATGGTTACTACAAAAATTTCCGAAAAAGTGAACTTGATCCAATTTTCTTGCCGGGTCAATTTCTTGGTTCCAATACGCGCGCAAAAACCTCAATCACCCAATATGGGTCTCCTGATAAGCAATCTTGCTCCAATTACATCAGGAATCCATTTCTTGGGCCCAAGACGCGCACAAACACTCCCAGAAGCCACTAATCCATCAATAAACCCTTAAGTGGGGATTCGGGTCCTCACATCGGCAGTGCTAGAATAGGAGCTCGCATCAACCTGGCCTTTAGCTCCTCAAAACTTCTCTAACACTGCGGTGTCCACAAAAACTTCTCTCCATTTATGGTCAGCCGGTTGAGTCGGGTAGCTATCTTAGAGAAACCCTCGATGAATCGCTGATACTACCCTGCCAGCCCTAGGAAACTGCGCACTTCCATCACGGTGGTCGGTCAAGGCCGGTCGATAACCAAATCCACCTTCTTGGGATCCACCGCGATACCCGAAGCTATGACAATGTGGCCCCAAAAAAGATACCTCGCGGAGTCAGAACTCGCACTTCTTGAGCTTGGCGAAGAGTCTGTTTTCCCTAAGAGTCTAGAGCACTAACCGTAGATGACCCTCGTGCTCCTCGTCGTTCCGTGAGTAGATGAGGATGTCGTCGATGAAGACAACCACAAAGTAATTCAAATATAGTCTAAACACTCGGTTCATCATATCCATGAACGCAGTTGGGGTGTTTGTAAGTCCAAACGACATCACTGTAAACTCGTAATGCCCATAACGAGTATAGAACACCGTTTTTGGAACGTCCTTACCTTTGATCTTCAGTTGGTGATAGTCGGATTGCAGGTCGATTTTAGAAAATATCGTTGCCCCTTGCAGTTGATCAAACAGATTGTCAATGCAGGGTAGGGAGTACTTGTTCTTTACCGTGACTTTGTTCAGCTTACGGTAGTCAATGCATAACCGAAAACTACCATCCTTCTTTCGAACAAAGAGCACTGGTGCACCCCAAGGAGACACACTCAGCCTAATGAATCCTTTGGCCAATAAGTCCTCAAAAAGTTTCTCCATAGTATCCACCCACTTCTCTACGACCCAGGGGTTAGTCGTCTCTCTCTCAAACATTGGCGGGTTGTACTTTCGGAACTGCGCCAAGTTCGCCCTTACCCAAGCACGCTCAGTAACTTTAGCAGCATCTCCACCAGCCGAACTGGTGGAAAGGGAAGGGGAGGGAGTCACCACAGTCACCCTTAGAGGGTCCACATCAGCAGCCCTTGGCATAGGTCTAGGAACCACTGGCGAAGGAACATCCGAGGGCGCTGATTCTCGTCCTTGACGGATTCCTGCTGCGGCTGCCTCGATAGCTGCCGCAGTAACATCGATACCACCTGCCACTGGTAGACTAGTGGCGATGGGAACAGCCGGAATAGGGGAAGGGGCATGGGATGCTGTTGCCAGCGTAGCAGTCTATTGCTCTATCTGTTGCACTAGGTTCGTGACCGTCGACAACTAGCCCGCCATATCCTGAACCTACTGCCTGAGCAACTGGTTCTCAACAGCCAATGCGAATCCAGTAGCGGTTGGCCTTGCCTCATCCTCTTCTCCGCCTTCCACAGAAGACCTAGTACTCTGTAGGACACAAACACGAAGTTAAACAAACAATACCAACACTAGCACAATACCCGTGCTAAACCGGTAATAAATCCCAACGAACCCCGCGCTCTCACTGTAGTGCACCGACTCCACTAAATAGCGTAGTGCGGTGAAAACACCCGTAGCGTGTTCAAATTACGAATACAAATGAGTTTGGGACGTTTCGGATCGAAGCAAGAGTCTTCGGATCGAAAAGCGAGTCGGCGGTGCCCAAAATGTGAAGCTTCAGCCTTGTGAAGCATTTTGGGGCATTGCATACCGGTACACATCAAGGGGTACCGGAACGAATTAAAAGGAAGAAACCGACAGAGAGTCTTTGGTTAGGAAAAGAGCAGAAAGATTTCTAAGTTCCTGGGTACCGGTACTGAGCATTGCGTACCGGTACCCCAAACCCAAGATGACTTGGGTACCGGAACACTAAAGTGGGTACCGGTACCCTGTGTTGCGTAGGGCAAAATTATGCTTGGGTACCTGTACTGGGAACCCGAGTACCGGTACACAGCCTCCAAGAACTGAAGGGCAGTGAAGTAACTTCGCATTTTAAGTAGGGGCAAAAGGGTAATTTCACACCCTCTGATTTCCCAACCACCCTCTGCACAGCATTGACTCCTCTCTCTCTCTCTCACTTCATACACACCTCAATCCCTCTTCCTCTCCCCATTCGAAAGAGAGAAAAGAAAGGAAAAGAAGAAAAGAAAGAGAGTGAGGGAGAAAGCAAGCAAACAAGCAGCAGCAACAGCCCTCTCTTGTGTTGTGGCCTGTGGAGCTTGAAGGAGAACTTGGAAGAAACTCAAGAGGAGCTTCATTCTCTTCTTCTTCTCATCTCCTTAGTGCAAGGAGCATCAAAGAGGTGAGTTCTAGAGTTAGGGTTCCATTTTTAGGGTTTTATATGGGTTCAAAACCTTGGGGAAACTTCCAAAATAGGGTTTCCACCCATTTTTTTAGAGTTGTTTATAGAAGAGAAAAAGATCAAAATCTCTCTTAATTGGATCACATACAAATGGGGTTTTCATCCCCATTTCTTTCTCTTAGTCAAAAGAACCATGGAAAAGAGATAAGAGAAAACGTAGGAGTTCTCTTCTAGTGGTTTGTATGGGATTAGTGGAATATTTAAATGATGCCATTATGGTTTCATTGTTATTTAGGGCTTCTTGTGAATCAACAAGAGAATTAGCCATCTTCTCCAACCAAGAACAACAAAGGTGGGGGATTCTAGCGAACAAAGGTGACCTCTCCCTTTGTCTTTTGTTTTCTATTTAGAAGCATGTTAGTAGAGTATAGGGTTTATGTGAATAAATGAAAGAGAGCATGTGAGCATGTTGTTTTGTATAAAAATCATGAAAATGGATTAATACGTGAGTAGAGAAGTAAAAGAGGGTAAAATTATGTTGATGATATATGACATAGGAGAAAACTAGATTAAGGTGTATTGAGTGGCATTAACCTTAGAACTTCACGAGTGGCATTGTGCTTGAGTCAACTAAGGTTATGAAATAGTTAAGGTTTAACTTAGAGTCGAGTCTCTAAGGAAAAAAAAAAAGAAAGAAAAGAGAAGTTGAGGTTAAAAAGTGTGAATGAATAAATCCCTAGAGTTGGTCTTAGGGAGTTGGGCAAAATAACCCTCACGTTAACTTCAACTTGAGTAAAGAATGAAAACAAGGAAATTAAAGTCCAAGGGACTTATACATACCTTGGGGCAAGGACCTAGGGTAAATGAAAGATAATGAGAAAGAAATTGCCTAATAAGTAAGATAAGCTAAAAGCTTAAATGAAAGAGAAGCAGATTGCCAGTGGCAATATAAGCTATAAGCTCGAATGAGAATGAAAAATAAGGGCTTAAGAGCAAGAAAAAGGCAAGGGCATAAAGTGCAAGGAGGCTAAATGCTAAAGCAAAAGAAAAGAGATAATAATAATACGGGCGACCCTTCGGGGGTGAAATGTGCTCTTGTCGGACGCTAGGGCAGTATCCCTCTCCCCGGGCGCTCCTGTCGGATGTTAGGGCAGTGTCCCTCTCCCATACAATGACCCGTATGACAAGTTCCGCGTTGGGCGGGGTGGCACTTGCGAGTGCTATCGGCAACCTTAGAGATTCTCGTCTTGTGGTAGCATGACTACCGGGCTGGGGCTCGTTGGATAAGAATTTTTTAGGGTTTAGTAACTTTAACTAAAGCACAAAGAAAAAAAAAGAAAGTGAATGGTCAACGGTGAGTTTGGATAGAGTGGCACCTTGGAACGGCATAGAGTCGTGTTATGGCAAGAGGTAGTGTGTAACTGTTCTCTATTATATTGCTTCCATTAGACCAAGCGGTGCAGAAAATTTTTGCTCGGTGGTTGAACCCACTGGGAACTTTTTCGTTGTTCTTGTGGGTTATGCTAATAATGGATCTGAATAGAAAAAAAACCACATAGAGGGGGGGTGAATAGGTGTAAACAATAAACACACCAAATCGTTAGGTAAAAATAACCCAATGCGAAAAATAAATAAAGTACGCAAGATTTTACGTGAAAAACTCCGTCACAGGAGTAAAAAACCATGGGACCGATAACACGACGAAATCCACTAAGATTAAACACATACAAGGTGATTTACTGTAACACTACGACTCAACCTTTTCCATACGCTCCAAGTAGATCTTCTCCGCTCGCTCCACAACGCGTCTCGAATCCACGATTTGCGTCCAACGCCGAATCCACGACGTCCAACGTCGAATCCACGACGTCCAACCGAATCCACTGTCTTCACCAATATAGCACGTATCGATCACACGAACGTATCTCGTTCCGAATCCACGAGAGCGGTAGCACCTTGAATCCACAAGGCCACGTGAATCTACGCACCGATTTTGAAAAATCGTTGTTTGTTTATTGGTGATGATAATCTGCCGAATACTTAGATCATAGATAGACAAGAAATTACCATCTAAGTATTCTTCAATTTGATTCTACAAGAAATAAGAGTTTGAAAATCCTAGAATAAAATTGAATAATATAGACGAAGAAATATGAAATTAATCGTACTTTCCTTTCTTCTCTATATATGTGGATTTTTTCTTTCGATTCCTTTTAAAAATACATAGGAATTTTGAAACCTTAGGAATTTTAAGAATTTTCGATCGTACCCAAAAAGATGAATGTTAGGGTCTATTTATAGGTTAGAAATCGTTTGGAAAGAGATAAGCATTAAAAACTGACTTAACAAATTTTTTTCCGCACGGCGGTCCGGACTAGATTTGACTGATCCGGACTATCGTCAATTTTCAGCAAATTTCGTGAAAAAACAGGTTCGGGGTCCGGACTGGATGTGGCCTGATCCGGACTGTTCATGCGATTTCAGTAAACACATAGTTCGAGGTCCGGACTCAACAGGGGCTGTTCCGGACTGGAATTCCGCATGAACAAAACTATGTTCGGGGTTCCGACTGGATGGTCCTGATCCGGATCCTGAACACTCAACTTGTCCAGTTTTTTATTTTTAAGCAATGAAAAATATTTCAAGTGTTTCTAAACTACACAAATGTATTCGGATCACCAAAATTATTTAGTTAAACGTACCTGATCCTTTTGAATTCATTCTTCTTGAGATTGATGTATGTGATCCACAATTCTTCATCTTCAATCTTCAAGACTTAGAACACTTCACGAAATACGCCAATACAAAATCCTTAACAGTTCTCACACCCGTTGGGTGACATTCCCCAGGTCCAGGTACATCGGGCGAGGCGCGCGACAGGGGCAAGGGCCCAGCAAAGTAGCGACCTAGCAGTCTAGAGTCGCCCCCAGATTTTGGAGAGTTTATTATTTGAGCGAATTTGTATGTGAGGAAATACTGTAAATGTAGTATCCGGATTTTTTTTTTTCGGACTTCGTCCGTGAACCTGGGCGGGATAGGTCTAATTATAGTAGCGTCCTCATTAGGACCCCCCCCCCCCCCAGTGGGTAGTGTGGTGGCATCCGTTCTTATTTTTCGGTAGTGGAGCTCGAGAGACGATGAACGGCGGTGCGATCGGATTTGAAATCTGACTCCCGGATCTTCCGGAATCAAATTTTGAAGCTCGCGGTGCCGGAAACGTGCATCGGAATCCGTGCCGCATGAACTGCACGTTTTTCGAGGAAACGGGGTAGGTACCTATTGGATCGGTCTAGGGATTTTACCTGCGCGAGAGTGTATGCGCTTTGGCTCTTAAACCACCTATTCAACCCGTTTAGCAGCACGCATGAGGAGCTAAGGTTGGGGTCCCTCTCCTATGTGTATAAATGCTGACGGTTCGGCTCTAAGAAAGGGTACACGCCTAACCCTAGCCTCCCTGTGTGAGGAAAGAAAGAGGGACCTCGCCTTCTTGGGGACCAGCGCAGCGGAGGCTGAGAGCGGAATGGGGGAACGGATCCGGAACCCCCCCTCCACGAGGAACGATCGGATCGTCTGCACCGTTAACGCAAGGTGAGCATCGCGCATTTCTTGGGTTTCTTTCCTCTAGGGTTGTCGTTATTTTGTGAGGTCTAGAGGGTCGGATGCCCTAACCGCCGCCGCCGCCACCGTCGCAGCCGCCGCCACCGTCGCAGCCGCCTGTCGCCGCGCGTCGCCACCCGCGCGGGCCAGCGCCCGCACGGGGCGCATGCTGCGCCGCG
The DNA here is from genome assembly GCA_029168755.2 of Tillandsia fasciculata. NCBI lineage: Eukaryota > Viridiplantae > Streptophyta > Magnoliopsida > Poales > Bromeliaceae > Tillandsia > Tillandsia fasciculata. The sequence goes on along the minus strand of CM054947.1, from coordinate 13,515,305 downwards.
CGGGCAAAGCGCCTGTGCGGGGCGCCTGCTGCCAGCCGCCGCCGTGCGCCGCCACCCGCGCGGGCCAGCGCCTGCTCAGCTGCGCCGCCACCCGCGCGGGCCAACGCCCGCGCAGGGCGCCTGCTACCCTGCGCCGCCACCGCGCGGGCAAAGCGCCTGCGCGGGGCGCTAGTTGCCCTGCGCCGCCGTCGCGCAGGCTAAGCGCACGCGCGGGGCGCCTGCCGCCGCCATGCGCCGCCACCCGCGTGGGCCAGCGCCCGCACGGGGCGCCCGTTGCCCTGCCCCGCCGCCGCGCGCCGCCACCCCCGCGGGCCAGCGCCCGCGCGGGGCGCCCGCTGCCCTGCGCCGCCGCCGACCGGGCAAAGCGCCCGCGCCGGGCGCCTGCCGCCGCCGCGCGCCGCCACCCGCGCGGGGCGCCTGCTGCCGTGCGTCGCCGCCGCACGGGCCAGCGCCCGCGCGGGGCGCATGCTGTCGCCGCGCCGCAGCACGGGCATGCACCTGCGTGGGGCCTCGTCCTCGCTGCCGCGCCGCCGTCGCACCGTCGTGTGCTTGCATGTCCCGTCGTGTGCTGCCGTCGCGCCCTCGCTGCCACTGTGTTTGCGGCAACTGGGTCGTGTCGCCGCTACTCCCCTCCTCCTTGCCGCCGTGTGCTTGCATGTCCCGACTATCACATTATTTTATCGTGTTGTGGGAGTGTCGCGTCGCCGTCTTCTTCTAAAAATCTTCGCACTTAACTGTTGTTTCTCTGGGGACTCCATAGGTCGGGGTGTCGTCCGAAGGCCGCGAGTCAACTTCGGGTGTTCCGACCAAACGCTGTCCAGGTGGGTGCTTGTGTGGTAAATTCCTTACAAAATAGCCATTTTGTTTTTAATTCGAAAGAGTAAGATCAGGAATGATTAAATATCAGTTTTAACTCCATTGCATGAGTTTTTTCCACTTCGCTTGACTAATAACTGTGACATTGGAATTTGCACCTTTTACTCTGCACACACCGATCTTAGTGCTCACGGTACTTACACGCACACCAGCGGTTTGGCCACCGCAATGGTGTATTTTTTCGGAAAGATGGCACGTTGGCCCGTGTACCCCACAAGGTGCCGTAGTGGGGACCCCTCACGGTTAGCTCAGGTGCCGCACGAGCGCCGGGGAGGGGTTGGTGGTACCAGGATGAGCGGAGAACACTTTGTACTGAGTTTATTGAAACAGGGAAAGTCCGTGGACTCATGAGGGGGATGGAGGGGACGCCCGGTGGTGTCGGTTTGTTTAATTTCAGCACTGTTACTATTTTACCTGTTGTCAACTGTTACTTACTCTTTCGGTCACTAACTCCCCACCTTGTGACAGGTTCGGTCGGGCGCGGGCGCGGGCACGGGGCGGATGCGAGGACGGTCTATGTCACGCCCCGAGTTTCAAAACAGCGGTAGAATTTTTTTTTTTTTTTTTAAATCAGAGTTCAAACTTTAAACTCAGGACGTGAGCAGACCGCCACATGCATAGGAAATTCTCTGTCCACGCGGACAGAGTCTCCCCTATACATTCTCGGCTAGGCAAGTGCAGTGATACAATCAGAGAGCAAGATAATCAACAGCTAAATCAAAAACATAAAGCTCTACAACTAATACATCCACATCAACTCATGACATAATCCACAAATACTCCAACTCAAAATTACAGAGACAACTACGATCATGATACTGTAATTGAAAATACTAGCACTGGGCCACTGCGGCCAATAGCAGGGGACAACTCTAGCGCGACAGCTCACTGGATCGTCCCAATCTCCCAGCACCCGACTGACCTGAAAAATAGTCACCCAGGGGGTGTGAGATACATCGACAGTGTATCCCAGTGGGCACGACGGGCCGAGAAATAGCAAGTCGTACCTACCGGATACAATGATAAGCGGATAGCAAAAGCAGGATATACTGAAAGCTGAAAGGTAAGATGCAGATATAAAATTCAAGCATGCTGAAGTGGAAACAGTAATATAAAAAGTTAATCATGCTATAACTGATAATCTGACAGGCAGAAAATGATCATGCTATAACTGATAAATCTGACAAGCAGGAAATGATCATGCTATACTGATAAATCTGACAAACAGGTAATGATCATGCTATAACTGATAAATCTGACAAACAGGTAATGATCATGCTATAACTGATAAATCTGGCAAACAGGTAATGATCATGCTATAAGCAAAGATGTAAACTGGAAATGCTGAATAACAATAAGTACCCAATCAATGCCACTATTGGTCACTGGGACCTCAGGCTAAATACCACATGTACACCAATCTGCTGTCATAACCCTCTGGGCTCACGGGTCGCCACTGCTGACCACTTTACCGGTAAAGTATACCACTGCGGGGGATCAGCCCGCTAGTGTACGTGAAAGAACAGCTGGCTCTGTGGCGATCATAATGCTGATGCTCTCTAAAGACCACACACACGACAATAAGCCGAGAAATCCCTATCAGGATGCTGAAGGCTGTAACAATCACGGATGCTGTATAAACGAATCTGAACAACATGAGCTGAATATCTGAGCTGTAACTGAAACTGAATAGCAAAACTGTACTTCTATTCTATCATGCATCATAGAACAGAAAATGCTGATATAAAGTGAACTGATAATCACTCTAGCTAATATTCAATCAGGCATGGCATATGTCCAGATGTATATCACTATACATACTAAGTGCTGAGAATGAAAGCATATAGAGAACTCAACTGTAAGATCAAGGCAAACATAGCTGTAATGACTGAATGCTGGAATGAAAGCAAATCGAAAGGCTCAAGCATAGGTTCAGGGCTACACCAAAAACAGGGGTCCGACCTACCACGGCACCCCATAGGGCCAACCTGATAAAGCTCGGACCGAAGATAAACCCACCTCAATGTAGATGATCACGGTGGCTGCTGGATGGCTCGCAAGCTGGCGGCTGACTGTTGGGACCTGAATCATATGCACAGGTCAGAAAATAGACTCTCACACATACCCAACCCATACCCAACCCACTGACACACTGTGTGCAGACAAGCTAAACGGGGAACTTCGCTGAAGTCCCGGAATCTTCCAAAATTTTCAGAAATCCGCCGATAGATCCACTATGACCCAATCTGTGCTGAACAATAACCAAAACTCGTGAAACTTCACGTGCTGCCCAAGAATGTCTAACTTAAGACATTTAGGCCCTAACACCAGACTCTGGGTAATCCTGTGCACTGGCAATGCCATAACCACTGAAACACTTTCGGAAAGCCCATTTTGGCTCCGGAAGTTGCAAATGAGAAATTAAAATCACCGGGCTCTTTAGAACAGCACCGGGAGCAGCCAGGGATATTTGGCATCACAAATTGATCACCGCAATTTCTCGAACTGCGTGATTAATGCCGAATCGCCGTTAAATCGACAATTTTGCCGATTTACGGTTCGGGATCCAATTCCCGCTCAACGAAAGCCGTTGGATCTCTAACGAAAGGTTTAGAGACCACGTGCACGCTGTCTACAGCAGTCTACCAGGCTACAATTACCAATTGACCCCTAGGGTTTTACCAAATTGCATAAAAGCATGTAATTTCATGCCTTTTTCACCTGCATTTAATTTTGGAGTGCTATTTTAACGAACTGACACCACCAACAGGTGGCCCTCAACTTGCTGGACACCGTGCTCACCATTTGGTAGCAGCATGAAATCCGAGTAAAACTTCGGGCCAACAAGGCTTAAAATGCTACTTTTAATACTTACACTCGACCAAACCCAAATTTAGGGTGAGCATCCCGCTTAGTAGGTCGAAAGGACTCAGAGGCTCACCAACTAGGTGTCACGAGAAAACCGAAAACATCGCCGGAGCAACATGGCTCAAAACCCAAGCTTATAGAGCTCGGTTTGCTAGATCTACTAAACTACTCAGTCATTTGCTGAAGTAGAGTGAGCATCAAGCTCAGGAGGCATGCAGGAGTTGAGTTCTCACTTTCTGGATGATCAACAACTAGCTCGAATCAATTTGGACTCTCTCGGGCATTTCCCCGAACACTTTGAGTGCAGTTTGGATCAACACACAACCCACTCACTTAGAACAGCCCTTAAGGCAAGCACTAGTTGGAGAAGCTTGAATGGAGTGCCCAGGGTGCAACCAGCACCGGCTCGGGCGTCATGAAGCGGCGGATGGCCAGAGCCAAGCTTCGGCCAAGCTTGGAGCCCAACAATGGAAACTCTCCATTCATGGATTTCTGGGTGCAATGGACAGCACCCAAAGCTTCTAGAGGTTAACTAATGAAGGTCTGGGGAACCCATGCCCGTCGGCAAGCGGCGGATGGCCGGCCACTATTAACGCGGCCAACCAAGGTCCATTGATAGTGGATCTTGGTCCGGTCTGCATGGGCCTCATGCATAGGCATCCTTGGGTCCTTCTCGACCATAGTAAGACAACTAGAGCCTTAGCCGGCGACGAGAAGCCGCGGCAGCGCCGGAGCAAGAAGCTCGGCCAAGACTCACAATAGCCCGAAGCTAGGGCATGTTGCTGTGTATTCCACACCGATCCAAACCTTCCTAACTTTTGTGGGGAGCAAATACAGCACCAGAGGAAGGTGCTGATCAACTTTTATCTCGGCCAAATCCATCTGATCAGGAGTAAACAAGGGGCGGAGCAAATCTAGAGTTCCCGCGGTGCAACTCCACCGCCGGCGACCCGGTCGTTTCCCGACCACAAGGCCAAGCTGGGATGAGTCCTTGACACCTAAGGAGCTTACCGCAAGAGCTTCCAAGCAAGAAAACGAAAGGACAAGGAAGACTCACCTCGCCGGAGTTGGAGAAGAAGAAGGAAGAAGAAGCCCCTCCTCCTCGCGACGCGCGGCCAAGCCAGGCTACAGGACCCCTTGGGTTCAACTTTTGGATGCTGAAGGAAGCCGCAGAGAGGTCTGGGCTCAGGTCTAGCGCTTGGGTACTTCACTTCTCCCACAACCGAGATCAAGAGTGCCCTTGCTTTTTCGGCGATGGGAGGTGGCAGCCGGCGGCGCGTGGCTCGGGAACCAACGAGGAGAAGAAAAGGGGTCGTGGGTGCGGCTGCAGTTACAAGAAACCAGGAGGCTAGGGTTCCTTCATTGAACCCTAAGTTGCTTTAAATATAATTTGCACAAAATGCTAGTTAGCCCCCGAACTTGCATCCTTTAAATCTAGGTCCCTCACTGTAGAACACATTTGTGACAAAGACCCACTCCAAAAAGTTTGGATTAAATTGACACATAAAATATAGGGCTTTTTCACAAAATACTACAAATTTTCACATATTTTACGCTTTTCGAGACAACCGGGTTGTCAAACTGAAAAATAGACACCACCACGACGTTCGGCTCGACGAAACCTATCAGGTAGTGATTTTGGTTCGCTAAAATTGAGCTTCATAATTTTTAAAATCCATCTTATACAGTAAATTATACAGTTCGACACGCTTTACGATACTTTAGGCTCGTCAAATGCAAATTTTGCCAGCGCCACAGCGCTCAGAACGATGATGCCATTCAAATCGCCTACCTGGATCGTCATATTCGGACTCCAGACGGTCGATCGGCCGACGTTGGCCGACGAGGAAAATAAATCAGGGGCTACTATTCATGGGCACTATTCACTTAAGTCGCGGGTCCCACTAGTTTTTTTCTTTGATTTCTGTATAATCTGACCGTCGGATCGAAGATCAGTTTATATCATTTTCAATCGATTCGACGAGACGGTCGTACTGGCGATTTCAGATTTTCGAGATCAGACTCGAATCTGAAAGGCAGACATAGTGCTCCGAAAACTGTGCAATTTGCACATCGATATACAACCACTTAGGTTCAATTTTTGCATTTCCTCATTTACATTCACGTTTAAATTCTTTAATTTCAAATTTGAGTTTTTCGGGTACTACATTACCCCCTCCTTAGCGTTAGTTGTGGGTGAGTGGGCTTATGTGTGCTGTGATGTAAATGCTTAAACTACCGTGGTGACCCTCTTTTCGTACATGCTTATTAGTTCGGCCGATTTTCAAATAAAGAAATGCTTACGAAAACAGCTTTTAAAAATAACAGGTGTCGTGTAGGCACCGATTTGAAAACCCATGGATTTATCCTTTCTAAATATCGACGGCCGTGTTTAGTAGTTATATTACTCCCCCTTACTGTTGTGTTTGATGATTGTGGTTACAGTGCATTTGAGATCATGTACGGTCGAGTGTGCATGCGACGACCGGAATCACCGTGCACGTGCAAAGGAGACTCCGCTCGGGGGTCGAGGAATTCACACGTGTGGCGGGTCTGGCACGCGCCGGGGGATACTGCCAAGGGATAATTTTAAAATAGTTCAGGCCTTCCGCCTAACCCCCAAAAAAAAAAAAGAAAAAAAAAATTCCCCCGGGGTGTGACAGTAAAACCTTAATGCTCAAGTTTTATTTGGAAGGAATGTTGTAATATTTAATGTTTACGTCGCATGTTTAAAAGAGAATTGTAATATGAGTAAAGTTTATTGCACTACTACAATCATTACATTTGGTGACGACAAAAGTCGCCACCATAAGCCAAAAAGTAGCCACCAAATATTTTTAGTGGCGACTAAATGTCGCCGCCTAAAAGCCTGTCGCCAAAAGTATATAGCGGCGACATATTTTAGCGGCGACATTTTTTAGCGGCGACACTTTTTAGTGGCGACAAATGTCACCGCTAAATGCTTGAAGAAAAGGCGGCGACAATTGTCGCCACCAAATGTTTGAAGAAACGGTGGCGACAAATGTCGCCACCAAATGTCTGAAGAAACGGCGGCGACAAATGTCGCCACCAAATATCGGAAGAAAAGGCGGCGACATCTGTCTAGAGAAAAGGAGGCGACAGATGTTGCCACCAAATGTTTGAAGAAAAGGGTGCTAAATGTTGAAAAATGATTTGGCGAGCAGCGACAAATTGTCGCGACTAAATTTTTTAATTAAAGACGGCTAAATATTTTAATAAAAAATGACGACAATTATCGCAGGTGATTAAGAATGGCTAATTTGGCAAAAAAAAAATAAAAAATAAAAAATTTTGGTAGCGATTTATAATCGTCATTAATTACCCGTTGTAAAAATACTAAAAGCAACGGAATCTCAAAATCAAATTAAATATAAGCACCATGACTCCGATAGTGATTTCTTTATAATATATTTGGTTATAAGATTCATACAATAAATAAGATTGAATGAAATTATAAATATTTAACAGAATAACTATTAAAAAAAAAATCAGCAATTAAGATAGCCTTAGAGAAACAAAGTTCGAGTATATATCATTGTAACATTACAATCATCCAACTCACATCCAAAAAATAAAAAGTTGAGATGAAAGTATAATATTTGTTTCAGACCACATTTCACATAATATCAAATGCAAACTTGTCATAATATACCAAAGTTTCTAAACTTACTTTAATATATATTGCCAAAATGGCACCAAAATATTTTGTCATCTCTCTTATAAACCTGTAAAAAAAGAAAAAAAAAATATTGTCATCAACTCTTTATAAATATCTAGATAAAATAAAAAAAAATTACATACTAACAAAATTACAGGGGATCACCTAACTGCTTAAACAGCCTACTTAAAACTTTCATGGGACACTACTTAGAACTTTGTTATTGTCACAATATAAGATTTAGATGTTAAGAAATTACAGTTAAGAAAGCAACAAAGCACCCAATAATTAATACAAGCACCTAGAGAGTTAAACATGAGCTATAATCTAATGAGCAAGCAACATGTACTTATGGGGATAAATTAAAAGCTAAAAAGAGATCAAGGAGTAAAATATCAGTAGGAATGAATGGTTTAGTTGAGAGAGCATAGACAACTTGTAACAGAACAGGGGATAATTCAAATCAACCTACTTAATATGGCAAATGTAGTTAAAAAATCAGCAAATGAGTAGTGCTTGAACACTTGCAATTGGGTTCAGAATAAATATCAGAAAAATTGGGTTCAGAATAAAGTTAGCTATTTGAATCAACACTTGCAATTAAATTGAGCATATAATTACCTTCGGTTAAGAAATTTTTCAAGCAGCAGCAGCAGCAGCTCAGGCTGCTCAGCAGCTCAGCAACAGCATCTAATCCATTGTGGGACTCCATCTCCAAAATAATTACTGCAATGTCATTGTGCGCAACAAGAAACATTGTACAAGTATAATTCAGTTAAATGCTGACAAAAGATCCTTGCATTGTAAAGTTTAACCTGTTGACACTTGAACAGGCTAATTCAAAGAGAGCAAACTTACTAGACAGATAAAAGACACTCAAAACAGCCAAAAAAAAAAAAAAAAAAATTACACAACCCTTGCAATCCATAAACTGTAAGCAAAGCTATTTCCTACTTTAAATTCAAAAAAAAAAATGTTAAACAAACAAAGCTTGTACACAATAAGTGAATAGCCAAATTCGGAGCATGCTTTGCCAGGATTCTGAAAAGGCAGAGAATTTAAAGGAAATTCTAGTAAATGTAAACACAAACATGCATGAATTCTGCCACTAATGACACACAATGAGCAGAAAACAGCAAGCATAAATTTAGTGATACTGAAACTCATAGCAAACAAAAAATATATTACAGTCTATCACGACAATACAAACTACATGCAGAAAAAACACCAACTAGTCATATCATAATGAAGAAAAATATTAAACATGATGTTACTCACAATAAGAGCTAGTAAACACACATAAATGAGAGAAACTACATAACCATATTTGCAGCAGAAACCAAATACTCAGACAGCTATACAAATCCACAGAAAAGGTTCCAAACAAAAAATTTTCTATAAGGATCAAATATTTAACTCCAGGATTTTCAGAAATCATTTTTTGGAAATTTTCACGAAAATTCACGGACATTAGAATTTTTGATGAGATCATGCTTCACTTTATAATAAAATCCCACCACTACTACTTGAACCCCAAGACCCCAGAACATCTTTAAAAAGGTACAAGAGGAAAACGAGACCAAGAGGAAGCACATAAATAAGTATAAACTCTAGATTCCATCCGAAAAGCAACTAAGGTACAAAAGCATGAGCTGCTGCTGCTTATGCAGCAGCGCAGCAGCTCAGGCTGCTGCTGCTGAGCTGCTGCTCAAGCAGTAGCCTGAGCTGCTGCTTGAGCAGCAGCCTGAGCTCCTGCTCAAGCAGGCTACTTGAGCAGCAGCTCAGGCTGCTGCTGCTGAGCTGCTACTGCTTACGCTGCTGCTGAGCTGCTGCTCAAGCAGCAACCTGAGCTGCTGCTTGAGCAGCAGCCTGAGCTGCTGCTGCTTGCGCTGCTGCTGAGCTGTTGCTCAAGCAGGCTGCTTGAGCAGCAGCCTGAGCTGCTGCTGCTTGAGCGGCAGCTCAGGCTGCTGCTGCTGAGCTGCTGTTGCTGAGCTGCTGCTCAAGCAGCAGCTCAGGCATCTTAGTGGATCAGTTGAGCAGCAGTCTTTATATCTTTGGCATAATATACTTGTTGAGCTTGTGAAGCTAATAATATAGATCGGTTGTATTAGTGGACAATTCACGATCAGCATTAACTAAGAAAAAACCATTTTCGTCCTCCTTATATCCACGACCGCAGTTGTACACATCCCACCAATGACATTTAAATAAAGCAACCTTTTTTGATCCTTGGTATTGCAGTTCAATGATATCTAAAATTTGCCCATAGTATTCCTTGTTGATTAGACCATCATCTCCCTGAACAAATACCCCATAATTTTGTGTCTTCAAAAATTTCTCATACTCTTTTGTGTGAAATCTGAAACCATTAATTAAATATCTAAAATATTTATTCACTCGCTTATCTGGACCTCGGGCTAGATATAATTGCTCTTGTGATACTGTTTTATCTTGGTTATCGAACATCTCCGCTATTTTAGCTTGAAACCAAGCTAAAAATTGATCTTCGTGCCGCCGCTCTACATCACTATTGTATTTTTTGCGAACCTCTTCAATATGTTCCCTGCGCATTAAATTATCAAGTTGATATTAGAAAGTAAAAAAAGAAAATCATCCAAATTAGAACCACTAATGAATTTAAATCCTTACCTGATATAAGGTAAAACTTCTTCACAATTGTTTAAAACAAACATAGTTGCCCGCTTCCAATCAGAAATAGTTAGTTGCTCAATTTTGGAATTACTTAGAGGGGAACCACATTGGGAAAAAATTGTCAAGCTGGAGTTGTTTTCTATCAGATCACCCTCATAATTTCTCCCGGCACGATTCAATCGTGTCTCAGTGTCATACAAGTATTTAGAACAAAAAGTTACACATTCTTGTGCAATTATTCCTTCTGCTATAGATCCTTCTGGACGAGCCTTATTACGAACATATGATTTGAGCGTGCACATGTACCTATTCAATATGGTTACATTAATATCACATTCTTATAAAAAAATATAAAAAATTAAAAATATACCTTTCAAACGGGTACATCCATCGTTATTGGCAGGGCCATCAATTTTAGCCTCAGTTGCGAGATGAACTGATAGGTGAACCATGATATCAAAGAATGCAGGTGGAAATATTCTCTCAAGTTTGCACAAAGTCAATGCAATTGAATTTTCAAGTCGCTCCAAATCACTCACTCTCAATGATTTGGAGCATAATTCTCTAAAATAGGCACTAAACTCGATTAAGGCATTAGAAACATCTTTCCTTAATAATCCGCGAATTGCTAATGGGAGGTGCCGATGCAATAAACAATGAATGTCATGACTCTTCAAGTTTTGAAGCTTACCTTCTTGTTTATTGACACATTTAGAAATGTTTGATGAAAATCCATCTGGAAGCTTCAAATTCATTAGAAATTGGCAAAATAATTGCCTCTCATCTTTGGAAAATGTGTAATAAGCACTAGGCATTTTATATGTTTTGCTGCTAGCAACTGTTTCAATTTCATTTTGTATGGCCATCACCTTCCCCTCCATTGGTATCAAGTGAAGCTCCTTTCTTAAACCCATCGACATCAAATCCTTTCGTGCATTTAGAGTAACTTTGGACTTTCCATCTGTATTCATAAGTGTGCCAACTACATTATCACCAATATTTTTCTCAACGTGTAGAACGTCCACATTGTGTCGTAACAACAACGTATGCCAATACGGCAAGTTGAAGAAAATGCTATGTTTTCGCCAATTTAAATAGCACAGTTGTAGTTGAGAACGTTTTCTTTTTTTATATACTTTCCCAAAAGTTATTTGCTTCATTTGACTCAATTGCTCTAGCACTTCATCATCGGATAAAGTCTTAGGTGCAAGACGATTCTCCTTTGTTCCGTCAAATGATTTTTTATCATTACGCCATTTATGATTAAGTGGCAAGAAACGACGATGATCCATATAACAAAACTTTTTTTCGTACTTCAATCTCATTGAAACTGTATCCTTGCTGCAACAAGGACATGCTAGACCTCCTTTCGTACCCCAACCAGATAAATTGGCGTATGCTGAAAAATCATTTATAGTCCAAAGAAGAGCAGCACGCATAGTAAAATTTTCTTTTTTGGACGCATCATATGTTCTAATCCCTTCTGTCCACAAATCATTCAACTCATCAATTAAAGGCTCCAAATATACATCAATATCATTACCGGGAGCTCTTGGGCCAGGAATAAGTAGTGATATCATAAAATAATCACTTTTCATGCACAACCATGGAGGCAAATTGTATGGAACTAGAATAACAGGCCAAACACTGTATGTGATGCTCATATTTCCAAAGGGGTTAAATCCATCACTTGCTAAGCCCAATCTTACATTACGTGGCTCTACGGCAAACTCAGGATAATTACGATCTAAATGCTTCCAAGCCGATGAATCAGCAGGATGCCGTAAAATTCCATCGTTTTGCCTTGCATCACTATGCCACCTCATATTACTGGCCATCTCTTTATTCATGTATAATCTTTGTAATCTCGATGTAATTGGAAAGTAACGCAAAACCTTTTGAGGAATTTGTTTTTGCTTTCTTAAGTCTACTTCTTCCTCTCTATTACTCGAGATCCACCTAGACTCACCACATATAGGGCATGTATGATTATTTGCAAATTTTTTCAAAAAAAACACACAATCATTCTTGCAAGCATCAATCTTCACATAATCCAATCCTAAATCTTTAATTATCTTTCTTGCCTCATAATAGGATTTTGGAATATTTCCACCATCCGGTAGTAAGTCGATCAAAAACTCTAATAACATTGTAACTGACTTATCAGTCCAACCATTGAGACATTTGAGATTCAACAAATGTACTAAAAAGGATAATTTGGAATATCGTTTGCAACCCGGATATATATCTTGTTTACAATCTTCTAATAATCGATAATAATTTTGAGCTTCAGGAATAGGTTCTTCAGGATTAGTACACTCTCTATCATCTATGTCATCAATTGTGGACTTTCCTTCATGCACAAATAAGTCCTCAAGCATTGTTTCCATATTTTTGCATCTCTCATCTATAGGAGTATTGGCATCATCCGCATCACTTTCACTATTTGATTCATCTGATAATTCACCATGATGATGCCATTTAGTGTAACTCAAAAGAATTCCATTACGAAATAAGTCATACTTTACTTCTGTTCGGCTTTTTAGTCTAACATTGCAACATTTTGCACATGAACAACGAATTCTTTTCACATTTCCTACTCTTTTAAATGCAAAATCTAAAAATGTGTCAATCCCTTTTTCATATTCATTACATGCTCGATTCGTAAGTGTCATCCAACTTCTATCAATTCTCATCCTCCTATATTAAAATGAAGTAAAATATTAGAGCAAGTTAAAGCTGAAAATTAACATCAAGCAAATGCTGAAAATTATACCAAGGTAAAACTGAAAATTAAAATCAAGTCAAATCGAAGCTCAGTTATAGATTCTTTACAAGCTCAGTTGAGCTTATAGATATATAATTGCAATCTACACAAACAATAGATTCACCATAAATAAGTAAAAAAATGATTACACACACAAAGATGCCGAATGGTTCTAGATATATGAGTCGTCTTAGATCACCAGTATTACCAACAAGTTGCGAGCAACATCATAATTAATAATTAATAATAGCCCTATCACAATGAATTGACTAAGCTCTACCTACGCAACTAAATATATAAAAAATTATAATTTATTAGAAGGATGAGAATTACCAATGCTACAAAACTAAATATAAAAAAAAATTGCAGTGTTATCCTTGTTTGTTGACTCAAAAATGCAACTTTCTTCCAACTACGCATGGAGGGGCTTAGCTTCTAGTTTGCACCGTTATACCATGTTTATTGTTCTTTTTGAAGTCAATGGCATCTTGTTTTTCTTATTTTGCATTAGCTTTCTTACAGGATCCCAGTGTATGAGATAACTGATATCAACAGTCCTATGTAGTTGAACTAAAACTAACAATCAAATTTTTGCACTATTTTTTAACAGTTGTTTTGACAATGTAATCCACAGTTATGCACAGCAGAAGTGTCAGATCGACAGAAATATTATTCCCTTTGTTTGTTATCTCTAATCTCTATTTTACTGATCATTGTTTTGAGAAATGTCATCTATCTCGAGGAGGAATGTAATACTCTAATCGATTTTTTGTGTCAGGAAAGAACATAAATATGGCAAATGCACAACAGGGGGAAGTTGGTTCAATATAAAAAAAAAATTGACATAAATTAGAATGTGAAGGAATAGCTTACGACTGTCGAAGAAGCTTGCGGAGGGGCGACGGAGAGGTCGACGGGCTTCTCTGCTTGCGACGGGCGACAGGGCGACGGGCGACAGGGCGTTAGCGTGCACTGTCGCGGGCAAGGGGCGAGGGGCGACGGGCAGCTGCTTGCGACGGTGGGGCGAGGGGCGACGGGCGACAGAGAAGCGGCGGAGGGTCGACGGACAAGGAGCGACGGCGGGTCAACGGGCGAGGAGCGACGGCAGGTCGACGGCGGGGCGAGGGGCAAGGGGCGACGGGCGAGGGGCGACGGAGGGGCGAGGGGCGACGGGCGATGGAGGGGCGGCGGAGGGTCGGCGGGGCGAGGGGCGAGGGGCGACGGAGGGACGACGGGCGACGAGCGACGGAGGGGCGAGTGGCGAGGGGCGACGGGCGACGGTCGACGGAGGGTTGACGACGGGGCGATGGGCGACGGGCGACGGGCGAGGGTCGACGGCGGGGCGATGGGCGACGGGCTTGGGGAAGGAGAGAGAGAGAGAGAGAGAGAGAGAGAGAGAGAGAGAGGTTAATGGGGAAGGGGGAGAGAGAGAGGTTAATGGGGAAGGGGCAGAGGGTGATGAAGGAGGGTTCGCATCTCAAAAAAAAAAAAAAGAAGAAGAAGAAAAAGAAAAAGGGTTTTGGATGGTGGAAAAAAAAAAGAGGAAAAATTTGGTGGGAAATAAAAAATATAGTGGCGACTAAAGTCGCCACTATATCTCTAACTATATTTTTTACTTAGTAAAAAATATAGTTACTAAGTATTAGTGGCGACATTTTAATGTCGCCGCTATTGCTTATTTATTGGTGGCGACAAATATATGTCGCCACTGTATCTTGTTTATTGGTGGCGACAAAAGTCGCCACTATATCTCTAACTTTTTCCTGCGACAAAAGTCGCCGCTAATTACTAAGTATTAGTGGCGACATTTGAAAGTTGCCGCTATTGCTTATTTATTAGTGGCGACAAATATATGTCGCCACTGTATCTTGTTTATTGGTGGCGATAATTAAATGTCGCCACTATAGCTTTACAATTAGTGGCGACAATAATTGTCACCACAAAAAAAGTCGCCACCAAAAGTCCTTTCCCTTGTAGTGATGTTTCGCTCGATATTGCACTTTCAATTCTTTCTATCTGTTTGTATGAATGAATGGAAGTTTAAATTTCATAGTTTAGTACTCTGATTGTTACACTTCCGCATACGCTAAACTGTGATTGTTGGAATGAACGGTTCCTTTCGGGTGTTGAAAGGTCATGCCCGATTGGCGGGTCTGTTGGCGCGCCGAACCGTCCAAATAGGCAGGCTCGGGGCGTGACACTCACGTGCCTAACATCTAAGCCATCATATAGGTCGACTCCCATATGGTTTTGTATCATGTGATGTTGGGAAAAACCCGTTTAAAAGAAAAATCGTGGTTGATGCCGTTTCGCTCTGCGCTCTGATATCATCTTAGTCTGTCACACCCTAAAAGTAATTTAGGACGAAAAAAGGTAATTTACGAAAATATTTTTTTTAAAAAAAAAAATATCCCGCTCTGGTACGTGCATAGATCCGCCACATATACAAGATATCTCTGTACAAATGAACAGAGTCTTTTCTATATATGCACGGTGTGGACACTTTACATATACATACATTAACCACATTCAACCAGTTTTTGAGAACTACAAATAGTAGAGTGTGGAATAAAATTATATATTATTCAATACTTGATAAAAATGACGCATTCAAATTTTGAAAGGATAAATCCACGGAGTTTAGAAAATCTACGTCCACCTGACGAATAATTTTGAAAAACATCTTTCGCAAACACTTTTTGATTTGTTAACCAGCACCCACACGTCTCATACATAAAACCATATGTAATAATATTAAAAACTATCTAAACCATGATTAAAACCATTCCAACATCCACAAGGTTTACCACATTATCCACATGCATACAGTTTGACCAGTAATAGGAAAAACTAAACTAAAACTGAGTAAAGAAGTAACCGATAGGCAAAAAAGTCTGACTCACTAAACAACGTCCTCTCGTCCGTCTTGACCCCCACTCCTACTCGGTCCTGTAAAAACAGTGGGATGAGAAATACGCAAATGAATCGCGTTTTTCAGTGGGTACAATGCGCCGACGGGGACAAGTCATACTCACTAAGCAACACGATCAATAAAGAAATAAAAAAGGTATAAGCAATAATAGTATATTGAATGTGAAGAAACCATAGTAGCAATAAGGTAATCACCAAAGAATAGTAAATGAGTATACTAAGCCGCTACTATAACATTTAGTGCAAAAGAAGACGCCGCTAATACTCGATCATAATCACTATGACAAACCTGCTCGATGTACTAGTGCAAACTAACCCCATTTGCACTAGCCGCGACACTGCAATAACCGCAGGGGGTCCTCTCACGCAAAAATCGCTGGGTAGGGATCACGGGTCAATCAAACCACCTCTCCGAAATAGTACACTATTGCGGTGGCCAAATTAACCACTTGTGTGTGTGAAATGCTCCAAAAGCATGATGGTCATAAAGATCCGGTCAAACCGTGACAATCAGTCGCAAATAGATATGTAAGTGAAACCGATCCGGAGATCAAATGTGATGTCCTTGTCCTATATAAAGAATCCACTAACATATCACAATGTATGTGAAGAAGGTAAGAAATCACAATAACCGTGAGGAAATGATACTCTACTTAACAACAATGAAGAACAATAAAAGAAGAAGAGAAGGATTGAGTTAACTAATTTGACGATTTTCTCGACTTTGGATCGGAGTACTCATCTCTACAAGTCGTCAACCGAGCACATGTTTCACCCAACGGACTTCTGCGAATCACTCGTACCTATCCAAAGTCCACTAATAATTAATATAAAAATATGGGCAGACACGACCACAGCACACTCAATGGAGTCATCATAGTACATGTCTTTTTTAAATTTACCAAAAAAAAAAAAATTTATTATTTGGCACAAAAATAATAAATACCCGTCCGGACACATGTCCTAGATTCCTTTCACGTTGTCCTTTCACAAATCAAGTTGATGGGTTGACTCCAATTCATAATTATTAAGGGTAAATTTCAAATTTGCCCGGGTATAGCTCAATTTTACTTTGACAACTTGGGTAACACGTTAGAACTTGAAATAGTTTAATACATAAAAATATTAGAATTAAACATTTTAATTTAATTATAAAATTTTGGGTGATGATTAGATTTAAGAGATTAAAAATTTTAGCTATAGTAGAATTAGAATAATTTTAAAACAAATGATCATCTAAAAAGTTTGAGTATCAGAGTTGATATCAGAATCAATCACCAGTCAGAAAATATGAGTGTGCTTGTGCTTGTGCTTGTACTTGTGCTTGATGAGCAGAGCATCATAGAGTTATACAGCGAGTAGAGCGTAACTCTCCACAAGATTGGTTAAGGCTAGCAAAACGAGTTTTATATTGCCCGATGCTTGTGAGTGTGTTTGTGCTTGATGAGGACATCATGGTTTAAAAGTGGAGAAGAATATGATACTCAAGAATTTAAAATAGTTCTATATATCAAATACATTAGGACTAATTGGGGTGTCACACCTTGTTCTATAAAATATTGTATTATATTTTTTTATAGTTTAACTTATTTTTATTTTACCGTTTTATATTCAAAAGGTTACACTTTATTTTTTATTATTTATCATATATTTTTTTTATTATACTGTAATTTTTAAAAAATTTGAAATATTTATGATAAAATAATAATTAAACTACAGTAAATAAAGGGTAATTTTTTGAACTACATGGACCAATTTAAAGTTTACTCTATTTTGAAAAATACTACATGTACATTTCAAAAAAGGTGTAATAAGTATATTTTATTAGTGACGTATAAAAAGTATTTTTTTTATTTAATTAATAGAATGCAGATTTTTCTTTTTTTTGATTGGCTGAATTGCTTTTAGCATGATAGCTTACTCTAGATTCTTTCTATTTTAATAAATTATAAATTTATTTCTTTGTATCTATTTTATTGGCATAAATATTGCACCATATATTATTTTTAAAAAATTAAAATTTAGTCACCTATCTTTTCAACTTTTCTCTTAATATTAAGAAAAATTAAAAAAATTTAAATTATTGAAACATGGGTTGATTTGTTTTTTATAAAATATTTTGTGCGCAGAATGATTAATTATACTGCTCGTATATAAAAATTAAGACAAACTCTATCAACTATTTTAGAATTATATAAAAATATCTAATTATAGTATAGTAAAAATATTAGGGGCCAGAGTAAAAAATTTTTTATAAAAGAATTATGACTAATGCATCAAACTTTTGTTATAAGAGCTTTGCTAGGTATACACCCCATTAGAAATATATATCTTACACTTTACTCCATTCTGAGATGGTATTTTTTTTACTGATGACTAGTCAAATTTATTCCATTCCAGAATGAAATGAAGTGTCCATCCCAGAATGAAATGGAATGTAAAATATATATCTCTCGTAGGGTGTATACTTATATATACCCTTGTTATAATTTACTTTATAAATCTATTTTATAATAAATATATTATATATTTTTGGCTCCTTCAAAAATTTAAATTTTGGCTCGGTCCTCGAGATATACATTTTGACCATATGATGTGGACACGTCAGCTATGTTCCATCTGAAATTTGATAGGATCAGAACGTATATGAAATCTTACAGTTAGTGGGTTCAACCTCATTTAGGGATGTTAATTAGCACCTATATTTAAAATTATATTCAAATTCAAATTTTAAACGAAATTTGGTTTCGAATACTAACATAAAAAGTAAAAATTCAACAAATTCAACTTCGGATTTGAATTTTATTTATACTAAACCCATAAGAAGCACTAACCCCATTAGCCCTTACATATTTTGGCCCAGATAGGTTCTATAAACTAAGAATAGAATTAAACATACTGAATAATTTTTTACCAATATTTTAAATATCGAATAAAATAGTAATTATAAAATATTACTTGATAAAAGATCACTAGGTCAACAACTAGGGCAATTCAGCTCGAAATGAGATCAAAATCGAATCACTCATTTAGTAAACGAGCCGAACACGAATCGAATTTTTCAGCTCGTTTAATAAACGAGCCGAACACGAGCTGGGATCAGCTCGCTCGTGTTCGGCTCGATAATAGCTCGAATATATATATATATATATATATATATATATATATATATATATATATATATATATATATATATATATATATATATATATACTTCACTATTTAGATTTTAGGCTATCAATTTTTTATGAATTTTAATTATTAGATAAAAATTTTAATTTTTTAATTTTCTTTCAACTTTATACCTAATAGTAGGAATGAAAATCAAACTTGTTGTTCGCGAGCCAGCTCGTGTTCGGTTCGTTAATAAACGAGCCAAATACGAGCCGAATTTTTCAGCTCGATATTTAAACGAGCCAGCTCATGTTCGGCTCGTTTATTAAACGAGCCGAACACGAGCCGACCCCAGCTCGCTCGTGTTCGGCTCGTTGACACCCCTATCAACAACTGATTGAATCACTGACACATATCATAAATATTTAACTATTATTTAAATTTTACTCTCTCTCTCTCTCTCTCTCTCTCTCTCTCTCTCTCTCTCTATATATATATATATATATATATATATCTTATTCTAATATTATACTTAATTATCAAATTTTGATTCTATACTAAATTAAATAAATATAAGTTTTCAAAATTTACTTTTTATAAGACTAAATCCGTGTTAATAGAAAATAAAATCAGTTTAGTTGATTTTAATATGTTAATTTTTAATATAATTTAATAAAAAATACTATAACAAAATTATATTATAACGACACTTTTAAATATTTTTAAAAAATAAAAAAAATGTCACTGACAAAAATACGGTCACTTATTATTAGTGTCGCTATATATGCAGCCGCTAGGAAGTATAGCGACACATTATTATAATGTGTCCCAAAAATATGTTGCTATAATCTAATTTTAAATATAAATAGAACATAAGTATGACACTTATACAAAAGTATAATAAAAATATATTTTTATAATTTAATTTTGTTGCAGTAAAATTAGTTGAATCTTAGGTTTAAACAGTTCAAAGTAGTTTTTTAATTAACTCGGTTCAATGAGTTTAACTAAGTCAACGTGGACTAGCTGATTTGACCAGGTTTTAAAATCGTTGCTTTTTATCTTACTACCATTGGCAAAGAGCATTAGCCTACATTGCTGTGCATAATGTACCTTTCAAAATTGTATGTTATTATCTCAAGTGTTTGGTTTTTGAATTGTCCACTTAAATTTTCAATATTCCAATTGTATGTTATTATCTCAAGTGTTTGGTTTTTGAATTGTCCACTTAAATTTTCAATATTCCATTAGCTAATATTTCTATGGATCTTAATTCTTTATTAATTTAATTAAAGAATCGACATCCTAGAACTACTCTAGCTCTAGCACGCTTAACTTTCTTAATCTCTTGGGGCTAGCCGGGTTAAGAGATTTAGTCATATTATATCATTTATATATCAGACTAATCAAATTTCGGGAGTGTCACGACATGATCGCGCACCTCTTCAACACCCCTCTCGGCGAGTCTGAAGCCACGGTGGGTGTCGGCAGTGTCGATTCGTCCGAGGCCATAATGCGCGTGGGTTTGACCTTCAAGAGGAAGTGACAGAACAAGCGCAAGGTCGAGGACAAGCCTTGCGACAAGCCCAACATAGTTACTAGAGCAAATGTTCAAGTAAAATGATAGCTTATTTACTAACTAAATATATATTTATTCATCGTAATCTTAATTATTTCTGAAAATTAAGTGCATGTTTGGTTTACTTGATTTAGAATTTCCATTAAGAATTAACTTTTCAAAAAATCTTTTAGAATTTCTATAATACACATGATTGTATTGTTTCTGCGTTTGATTTTGCACAAAAACTATCTAAATGTATCAACATAAAATTATCATTGCACCACTTTTTACACTAAATTAATTATATAAAAATTATAACTATTTGAATATAAAATCTATTTAAATATTCTTAAATTTTGGGAATCCACATATTTATTTATCCTTTTTTTTTTTTTTTTTTTTTTTGCTCATTTTAAATTTTTGGGATAGATATAAAATTTGCACAATAAAATCTTAGTCCTTTTAAATTAAATTTTTTTCAGAAAAAAAAATTATCACCCCCATTTTTTAAGGGAGTATAACATCCTAGGAAAATTTTTATTTTCTGCATCATTATCTTTTTTTTAATAAAATAATTATAAAATTTTAGAATTTTGGTGTTTTATTCTTAGACATCTTAAAAAATATCGTAAACCAAACATGCCCTTAAAAGCAATTATAATATACAAGTTTTTCAAAATTTAAAAGAATAATATGAAATTAGTCATATTTAATTAATTCGTTCGATATCTTTGTTTACTTAGATATCTAATAATCCTTCAAAGCTTTCAAAATATCTTATTTACTACTTGGAAGATCAAAACATTTTTATTGATTTAAAAAAAAAATTAAATATCCTTTTTTTTTTTCTAGAATTTACTAATGAGAATAGATTTCTTTAAAAAATATTTAATAATTTCAAAATAAATTGAAAATTTTTTAAAAGTAGTGAGGGGAAATTTAAATATCTAAAACTTGCTAAATACTAATAATAATAATAATAATAATAATAATAATTATATATCCAAATTTTTTTTACTACCTTTCATATATTTCGAAATCGAGAAATCTCTAAAAGAGCATTCAATAAAAAGAGAATGA
The DNA here is from genome assembly GCA_029168755.2 of Tillandsia fasciculata. Lineage (NCBI taxonomy): Eukaryota > Viridiplantae > Streptophyta > Magnoliopsida > Poales > Bromeliaceae > Tillandsia > Tillandsia fasciculata. The sequence continues at coordinate 13,493,777 of CM054947.1, read as the reverse complement.
AAGTTTCTAAGGAGTGTGTATTTTGAGATACAATCAAGGAAGAGAATAATCTAAACTAGCTCATTATTTTTTTGCTTTATTTGTTCAAAATCGGATATTGATTGGGTTCCCCAATATTAAATTAAATTCAAAATAAATTTATATCTAAAACTTACTAAGCACAAAATAAAATAAAATAATAATAATAATAATAGTATATATATATCTCTTTTTTTCTTTTCTTTTTTTTTTTTACTACCTCAGGCTTCGAGATATTTTGAAATCGAAAAATCTCTACAGGAGCATTCAGAAATTTTTTTTTTTTTTAAATACGGTGTATTTTGAGATACAATCAATCGAAGAGAATAATCTAAATTAACTCGTTATTTTTTTTGCTTTACTTGCTCAGAACCGAATATTGATTGAGTTCCCCAATAGTAAATTAAATTTAAAATAAATTTATATCTAAAACTTACTAAACACAAAATAAAATAAAATAAATAATAATATATATATATATATATATATATCCCTTTTTTTTTTTTATTACCTGAGGCTTCTAGATATTTCAAAATCACCTAGATGAGAATGGACAAGTTAGAAATTTCCACTTGAATCGAAATTAAGTCTAAGTTGCGCATAGTGTGTTTTGGCACCTACATTTTCCTATGCGCATGGTTTTGAGATATGTAAATTTAAATTCTAATCTAGACTGTGAATTTAAAATTAAGTTTAAAAGTGCACTGAAAATTCAAATTTTAGCTTTTGAAGTCATAACTAAAATTCTAAAGAAAATTTACAACTAAGGGCCCGTTTGAAAAACCTTTGAAATAGAGTTTTGGACCACTTTACTTTATCTTTTAAAAAATATTATTTTTTCAGCGTAAAAAAATAATGAAGTATTATTGAGATTTCGAATTATTCTTGGGGAAAAAAAAAAAAAAAAGCTCACACAGGCGAAATTTTTTTTTTTCTATTTCTGCGTACGACTTCTCTAGCCCTATTTCGCATTTCACCCCTTTTTAAAAATTTGAAATTTAAAATTTAAAATTTAAAAATTTAATTTTAATTTTAATTTTAATTTTAAATTTTAAATTTTAACTTTAACTTTAATTTTAAATTTAAATTTTAAATTTTAAATTTAAATTTAAATTTTATATTTTATATTTAAAATTTAAAATTTAAAATTTTTAAATTTTAATTTTAATTTTAATTTTATATTTTATATTTTTATTTTAAATTTTAATTTTAAATTTTAAATTTTAATTAAAAATTTAAATTTAAAATTTAAAATTTAAATTTTATATTTAAAATTTAAAATTTAAAATTTCACATTCAAATTTTAAAATTTTAAAATTCAAATTTAATTTTAAAATTTAAAATTTAAAATTTAAAATTTAAAATTTCACATTCAAATTTTAAACTTTTAAAATTCAAATTCAATTTTGAAAATTTGAAATTTAAAATTTAAATCCTAATTTTAAAATTTTAAAATTAAAAATTAAAAAATTATATTTTTAAATTTAATTTTTTGTATTGAAAGTTTAAATTTAAAATGGAGTTTTTTTTTTTAAGTTCACAATCCAAACAGTAAAAACAGAGTAATATTTTTACAGAGTATTAAATTTTTCAATATATAAAGTACGTTGTAAAAAAAAAACTCTGTTTTATTTTTTCTTTAATTGCCAAACCGGGCCCTAAACCTCAGACATAAAAAAAAAAAAAAAAAAAAAGAAAAAAAAAATCTAAGTTTAAATCAAATTTAATGCTTACATTGAATTGATTTGAGCTCAACGATTTTGAATTGAAATGAAAATTTAAGCCTAATTAAAGATTTAATACTAAATCAAAACTCTATTTAAAAACGAATATAAATTTTAATATTTTATTTTATATTGTTTTATTTTAAATTTTTGACCTGAAGTTCAGATTTTCAAACTTAAACTTACAAACTCAAATATGGCCCAGATAAATCCGACTCACATATTCAACCCCACCTGAGCAAAGCAATAAAACCTCATATGGACCCAAGCCTAAACTAAAAATCAACTGGTTCTAATTCAGATTTGAACCCAAGCCATGAGACTTAGAATCAAAGTTCGAACCCAAACCCCAAACTATATGTATCAAACCATATAGACCAAAACTCAACCCAAACCAAACCATATAAAATTATGATCCAAACCCAAATCTGTTGGATCGTTGGCGCTAACCATTAATCCCAAAAGCTCGAGCAGTCAAAAATACGCAACCAATTCATTTAAAGTGTACAGATACAGCGCCCACGGATCTCGACCGGACTCAACCCACCTGAACGTTGGGTCTATTGTTGGGCCTCTTGCCATTAGGTCTATTGTGGACCGCAGCCCCACTCAACTTATTGGGCTCACCCAACTCAACTTATTAGTCTTCTGGGCCTATTGTCACGAGACAGAAAGTTGGACCTATTTAACCTATAAATAAATAGCCAACAAAATCTACCATTTTCCTGAGCTATAACCTTAGGGCTATATCAATTCCACCTTTTTAAAAAAAAATCAAGTCCTTGGGGATAAATCATTTTAACCAAATTCTCTAGCACATACAACTAGAGTCACATTGTAACCACATTCAAACTCTATCAAATTCTAACCCGTATATTAGAATTTGATCAAACCAACTTTTAACTTTAGATAAAAATTGAATTTTTTAAACCCAATTAAGTTCTAATATATAAAGATCCCTGATCAAATCTAAACCGGATTCTAATATATATAATCAGAGCTCAATCAAATCAAATTAAATTTTAATACAAATAATTAGAGTTTAATTTTAATTATATCCACCTAAGTCCTAACACATATACTTAGGATTTAGTCATCTTACATCTTAGGGTGAATTCAAATCAAATCAAATTAGACTCTAGTACATATATTTTGAGTTCAATTAATACAAATTAAAATCTAATTCATATAATTAGAGTTTAATTTATATTAAGTTTGACTAATCCTAACGCATGTACTTAATGTATTGGGATGGGTCGGATTTGATACCACCCAAAGGTATAAAGTGGTTAATTCTTGAGTGTATATATCAAGATTAGCCGAGCTTGATACATTTTTCACTCTAAAGTGAAAATTTGATTAGTGCTAAGTATATGTATTAGTGTTTAGTATACATACAAATAAAACCCAAAACTCGATTTGGGCCTAAAATCCAATTCACATATAAATAAATCACTAAACCCACTCTACATGCAAAAAATATTTCCAACTAAATTCAGGCCCGAAACCCATAACCCATTTCAGTCCACAAAAAAAACCCAACCTAATCGATTAGTCCACAAATAATAAAGTGGCTAATTCTTGAGTGTATATATCAAGATTAGCCGAATTCGATATATGTTTTACTTTATGTATATGTGCTAGAGTGAGAATTTGATTAACCTCTAAGTATATGTATTAGGATTCGTCGGATTAAATTCAACTTTTACTCTAGTTCTTCAGACCGAATTGATTCCAAATAAAATAAATTTAAAAATGGCCTAATCTACTTGTATACCAAAATCAAACAAAACAAAAGAGCTAATCATAAGTAGAACCAGTCCACATAAGGCCCAGTCCATTTACGGGCTTCAAATTCAGTCCACAAGAACATGAGGCCCTAAATCCAATCCACATACGGATTCTAAATCTAGTCTATACGAAAATGAGGCTCAGTCCACATGCGGACTCAAAATTCAGTACATAAGAAAATAAGGTCCAGTCCGTATTGAAAGAAAATTTCATGGGTCTCTGTCAAAATAAAAAGAATAAGCTAAATATAGTAAAAGCTAAGACTGAACATAGATTATATTTTATACTGAGTGTATATAGCACATTCTGAAGAAGTAAAGTGCGGCCACCACGCAACTTGAGTCGTTATGAACCAACTCTAAGAACTTCCTCTTTCTCATTTCGCTGGAAATTGTTCTGAGCTGAAAAAGATAACCCTACCACTCTCACACTATTTTTGCTTGCTCTTATGCTTTACTAGCTAATTCTCTTCCCAATTGGATCGTAGATACAGGAACAAACAAGCACGTAGTTCGTGATCGAGTGGGATTTGTAGAATACCATCGAGTATCGATCGGCACACAATTTGTCACCCTTGAGAATGACTCTTTTATCTGGATATGGTACATTAATAAATGATTTCTTCAAATAGATTTGGAGGATGATTCGTTTGCATTTGCTTCTTCTTTTTCTTCTTCTAATCTCTGTGATGAATTCGTTAAATGGTATGCCAGATTAGGCCATATAGGTCAAGAAATAATAAACAGAGTGACTCAAATAGGCCTTTTGTGATCTCTCGCCAAAGTTGACCTACATACGACCCCAAATTTAGTCCACATACAAATGCAAGCCATTCCACATATGGCCTTAAATCAAGCCAATAATCACATATGGGCTCCAAATTAAATTCAGTCAACACTTGAATTTAGCCAGCATTCACTTTAGAGTGAAATCAAATCAAATGTAATTGGTTCTAATACATATGATTAGAGTTCAATTAAATCAGATTAAACTTTAACACATAAAATTAGAATTTAATTTAAATCAAATCCAATTAAGTCCTAATGCATATACTAAGGATTTAGTTAATTTTACATTGTATTATTGATACATTAAGCTCTAGTATATATATTTAGTGCGCAATCAGATATGATTAATCCTAACATATATACTTATAGCTAATCAATCTCAGCATCTTACAACATATTGCTAAGGTGCAATTAAAATTAAATTCAAATTATCCGTCATGTCATTAAACTGAGCAATTCAAATTCAATTGACTATCGTGTTGTTACATTGAGCATATTTTGATTTATATTTATTAGTTACTTTAGCTATGATTTATCTATATAATTGTGGTAGATATTTTTCTTTTATGCAGGTTAGATGCATTGTGGACTTTACTATGCAGTGAGCGAATATGTTATTAGGCCCGAACACACTAACTATATATGAAAACTCAAATAAAAAAATTAAAAGTCAAGAGGTCTAAATAAAGAAAATGATATTTGATGATCTATTTAGGAATAACTTATTATTGACGTGATCTCCATAAACTTTTACCCAAAAAAAATAAAATTTTATTAAAGTAAATAATTTTATTTGTCACTAACCTTAATCGCTCTACTTTTCTTTGCTAAAAAATAAATACAGTTACTAAGTTAATAAAATTAACTGCTAATATATATTTAATAAAATTAATTTTTAATTTATTTAACTAAAAATTATTAAAAATTAAATAGAAAGGACTCCAATAAATATTAAATTAAAGCTGAGGGTGCTGGGAGCATAGTAGCCTATAGTTGAGAGAGCCCTCACAAACATTTTAACATTATTAAGATAGAGAACCAGTAGGTGCATGCGTGTATTGGGGGTGATATTTAAAAAGGAAAATACATTTGGAATAATTTTAAGGGTTAATTGCATACTAAACATATCGAATAGCAAATATATTCCTACAAAATTCGACTTTTCATATTTATCCTTTCAAAAATCCAACGTTATTCATATATATCCCTACCGTCTATCTCTGTTAGAAAAATCTAGTTAACCATAAGTTAAATACTTAATCTTGGTTAGTTAGTGAGCTAAATTTATTTTTTTACCCTTCCAGATATTTCTGCATTATTTTTTAAAGGGATATTTTTTAAAGGGTAAAACTGTCATTTCACATATAATCTGTTAAAAAATAAATAGTGAACTAACGATAATAAACCGGAAGGATATATATGAATAACTTAGAATTTTTGAAGGGATAAATATGAAAAGTTGAACTTTGTAGGAATATATTTGCTATTTGATATGTTTACAGGGCCGTATGCAATTAATCCTAATTTTAAAAAGATTATTCAAAAAAGAATAGGATATGACCAAATTCTTCTTTTAGTATGGGAATAATTTTGGTGTTTTAAAAAGATCACTTTATATAAGATTGTTGTCCACTTTTTAGGTTTACCGGGGAAGCTCCAAACTTGGAGCATAATTATGAGGTAAATTCTCCACGGCAACAATTTTTATATTTTCCATTAATACACAGTAAGTTATCCAAACAGTCTAAATGATACTACCAGTTTCTAGAAAACTGTGATTCAATCAAATTAAGTTGAAAATTTTCTTGAGTTCAACAACTTTTACAATATTTTATTATTATTATTTTTTTAAATAGTCATAATTTTTTATTCGAGTGTCCAATTCAATGCACAATTTTAATTGAAAAAATATTTTTCAAAATCTATGCGGCAAATAGCAAAGCCGCTCTAGCCAAGTTTGGGGCCCAAAATCAACTATTTCGATTTTTTATTTTTTTATTTTTTTATTTTTATTTTGAGTCTGCTTATTTGAATTTTTTCCGATCGAATTAAGTTTAGAAATATATCAGAATTTATTGTAGTAAAATTCGGATATCATTCCCTGAATATACATGGTGTTTGATTAATATAATTAACTTTTAAAATTGATTAATAATTATTTTAATTTTGTCAAAAAAACATTGTGTTATTTGTGTAACTCTATTTCCATCTTTATGCTTCTTTTTTTTTCGTCAACACGTACGGTTTAATTAGATCTGTGTAACTAAATATAAATTTCGTAATTTTTAGCCTAACAAAAACTGGGACAAATTAAATCGTAACTAATCAAACTCTAAATAAAGGAAACACAATATCCAAACAATATTAATATGATCAATGTCAATGGGGGAAGTGGTAGTTGTGGAAAACTATTTGATTGTGTTGCCTAACCTAACAATCGCAAAGGATTTAATCAAGCATACAATACAACAGTTAATTTGATGGGTGCAACATTAACAATTATTATTCTTATTAATTATTACTTTTTCCAAGTTCATATATAGCATGCGTGCAAATTAAACGACACTTAAATTAATTAATTGCCCCTACAAATGAGATACCAAATTAAATACGTACAAGACCTCTTCTATTATGTGTGTTTTGACATTTTAGAGTATTACATTCCCTATATATATTCTTTGTCCAAACTAATTAATGAATGCTTAAACATGTTTCTTTTTTTCTTTTTTCGTTTTTAATCGGGAGGGATGATCTCCTATGCCACTGGAACACTATATCACCAGCAATTAACGTGCATAATATACTAAAAAATTAGTGGCTAAAAAAGAAAGCACTTCAAACTGTATAGGGTACTATTTGGCATAACCCCACAACAAACAGATATTTCACACTAAGATCCTGTTTAGATGTTTAGATGATGGAATAAGTTATTAAAAAATAACTTATTTTGTATAAGAATAAGTTATTCAAAAATATCATCTTGTTTAGATAATATTTTACACGGAGTCCAAAAAAGGCTAGGGTTCAACCTTCAATGATCATTAATATTGGATTTCATCCAATAATAATTTTGATGATAACAAATAAATTTTAGATTTACATTTAGTATTTTCAGGTTTTAATTGGATTTGAAATGACGTAAGCCGAACCGGATTTGATCAAAGGTAAATTATCAATTCAATTGTCAAAATGGTCCGGACAAGATCAAATTGTACCAAATTGGATACAAGTGCCACAACAATACTATGAAGGACTTCTTTGCAATTTTATCGGATTTGAGCCGGTCAACCGAATCGTCTTGACAAATCCATCACATGGGTTTGATTTGAGCTTAAACTAAAATTAGCTATTATTTTTAATATGGTATGAAAGAAATTTGATATATGGTATAAATTCAAATGTGATTTTATTATGGTATGTTTTCAAAAGTTTGAAATATGGTATAAATAATTTTTTATATGTTTGGTATGAATTCAAAATGATTTTACAGTTGTGGTATATTTTCAAATAAACTTTTCAAATTTAGTAAATTTGAAATATACTTTATAAATATGGTATGAATTCAAAATAGTTTTATATTTGTGGTATAATTTCAAATGATCTTTTCAAATTTAGTAACATTTCAAATGAGCTTTGCAAATGTGGAACATATTCAAATAATTCTGGAATCAATTCAAATACATTTGCAAATATGGTTGAAATTCAAATTAATATCAATTATCTTTAATCATGCTTCTATTCCATTTTTTGATGTGATGGCTAGTGTATTTAAAGGGGGCTTGGTTGTTGTTTGAGACAACTTGATATCGAGAAAAACTCTAAGGTTGATTTGTTATTTTGTAATTGTGAGGTTTATTGAGAGGTTATTGTAAAGTGTGATTGTAAGCGGCTTTGGTCTTGCCCTGTTTAAAAGGCCAAGTGATAGTGATTAAAGCGGTGCCTCGAGGAGAAGTAGGACCGGACTGGAGTAGGCGAAAAGGCCGAACCAGGATAAATCATCTGTGTCATTTGAGTTTGCTTCTCTTTCTTTTATCTCTTTTATTTGGTTGTGCAATTCTTATCTTAGATTTAATTTACTTGAGTTTTTATTTTTCAACTAATTCACCCCCCCTCTTAGTTGTCATTTGATCCTTCATTTGGTATCAGAGCCAGGTTTCACTGTTGCAGACTAACTGTCTCGTGAGATGGCAACTTTTCATGGTAACATTGAAGGTCAATCCATCTCCCGTCCTCCTTTCTTTACCGGGAGTAACTACAACTATTGGAAGGTGCGGATGGAAATTTTTCTACAATCCCTAGATTTTGATCTTTGGGATATTGTAGAAAATGGCTACACCAAGCCTACCACAGCAACTAGCATGTGGAAAGTAGAGGACAAGGCTAAATTTAATTTGAACTCTAGAGCGATGAACGCTCTTCATTGTGCTCTCGATCCAAACGAGTTCAACCGAATTTCTACGTGCAAAACTGCAAAAGAAGTTTGGGATAAATTAGCTGTTGTTCACGAGGGAACAAGTCAAGTAAAAGAGTCTAAGATAAATATGCTTACGCATGATTATGAAATGTTTTGTGTACAACCAAATGAAAGTATTACTGATATGTACACTAGATTTACAAATATTATTAATAATTTAAAAGCTTTGGGAAAGGATTTTTCTGATGCAGATTTAGTTAGAAAAATACTCAGGAGTTTTCCTCAAAATGGACCTTGGGAACCAAAGTTGGCTGCCATTCAAGAAGCGCGCGATCTCAACAAATTTTCACTGGAGGAACTCATAGGGTCCCTTATGACTTATGAGTTGCGATTGAAGACGGAGCCCTCTACTTCCATCATTCACCCTGAAACAAAAAATATAGCACTCAACTCTAACGAGGGAGATGGAGGCGACTCCGACAATGCCACTGACGACGAGATCTCATTTCTTACAAGAAAATTAAAGAATATCATACAAAGAAAACACGGAGCTAGGTGGTCCGGCAAAGGTAATGGTAGATCAAACTTTTTTAAAAGGGACGTCAAATGTTACAATTGCAACAAAACCGGGCACATGAGCTATGATTGTCAAAATCAAAGTAAGTCTCCCCGAAAGGAGAAAAAGAAGAATAAAGCCTTCTCCGCCGCTTGGAGTGACGACAGCGACTCCGACAATGAGGAATCAAATAAAGAGGTCTCCAACTTAAGCCTTACATATGATGATGCACCTTCGAATCTTTGTTTTATGGCAAATATAGAAGATGAGGTAAAAGATCTAACTTACGATGAACTTTTAGATGCTTTTTATGATCTTTATGATGATCTCCAAAAATTTGGCCCCAAATATGCTTCTTTAAAGAAACAAAATACATCTTTAATTTCAAAATCAAACTTATTACAATCTGAAAATAAAAGTTTAAAAAATGAGTTAAGTTTATTAAAGAAGCAAGTTGAGACCAAAAGTAGTGGTGAAAATCATAAAGAATCTATTTTATTTAAGACTGAAAATGAATCTTTGAAGAGAGACTTGATCGAATCAAGAAACACTCTAGAAAGATTTGTTGGTAGCACTAAAGTTCTAAATATGATATTGGGCAATCAAAGATCCTATTTGGATAAGACCGGACTTGGATATCAACACAAGTCTAGTCAAAAGAAAAATATTTTTAATCCATTTGCAAAATATTCAAATGATGATAAAAAAGTGTTATGCACCTATTGTAATAAAATAGGGCATCATATAACCCAATGTCAATTTAAGAATAAATTTAAACTTAGACAAGTTTGGGTAGTGAAAGGTTCTAACACCAGTGGACCCAAATCCACTTGGGTACCCTCCTTAACTTGATTTTTTTTGTAGGTATGCCTGCACTCGACAAAATCAAGCGACAAATGGTACTTAGACAGCGGCTGCTCAAGGCACATGACGGGCAACCCAACAAACCTATCGTCGCTTGAATATGAAGAGGGCGGGGACATAACTTTTGGAAATAATTCCAAAGGTCGTATCATTGGAAAAGGCTCAATCGGTAACGATCGTTTTAAAATTAATGATGTTTATTTAGTAGAAGGACTTAAACATAATTTGTTGAGTATTAGTCAACTATGTGACAAAGGATTGATTGTTAAATTTGAGTCAACCCATTGTAGCATAATTGACTCTAACTCAAACTGTATTATGTTTAAAGGTTGTAGAACTGGAAATGTATACACAATCGTTTTGAGCAAAATTTTTCCTAGTAAAGAGATTTGTTTTTCGGTTTTGGATAACGATTTTTGGTTATGGCATCGGAGGCTAGGACATGCAAGCATGGATGTCGTATCTAAACTTTCGAGAAAAGAATTAGTTAAGGGTCTCCCTAAACTTGACTACTCGAAAGATAGATTTTGTGACACATGCGCTAGAGGAAAGCATGTCAAGTCCTCTTTTAAGCCTAAAAATTTTGTTTCTACTAATAGACCATTAGAACTTCTTCATATGGATTTATTTGGTCCTATTAGTGTTACTAGTTTAGGTGGCAAAAATTATGTTTTCGTGATTGTTGATGATTTCACTCGTTTTACTTGGACTTTATTTTTGTCACACAAAAACGAAGCTTTTGAATCGTTTAAAGTTTTTATTAAAAGAGTTCAAAACGAAAAAGATTTGAAAATTTCAAAAATTAGAAGCGATCATGGTGGTGAATTTTCTAATCGAAATTTTGATGAACTTTGTTCTTTGAATGGTGTTAAGCATGAATTTTCGGCTCCTAGAACCCCTCAACAAAATGGAGTTGTTGAGAGAAAAAATAGGACCCTACAAGAAATGGCCCGTACAATGCTTTTAGAAAATAATTTACCTATTTATTTTTGGGCCGAAGCAGTAAATACAGCTTGTTATATTTTAAATCGTGTTTCTGTTCGATCTATTTTGGACAAAACTCCTTATGAGCTTTGGAATGAAAAATCTCCTAAAATTTCATATTTTCGCGTTTTTGGTTGTAAGTGTTTTATTTTAAATACTAAGGACTATCGGGGAAAATTTGATGCAAAATCTGATGAAGGTATATTTCTAGGATACTCAACTACTAGTAAAGCATACCGTGTTTATAATCGGCGTACTTTAGTAGTAGAAGAGAGCATGCATATTATGTTTAATGAATCTAACGTTGGAGTGGACTCCAATGATGAAGAAATCGATGAATTGAAAAAGATAATGAGTAGGACTTTTATTCAATCTGTCACAAAAAATAATGAATCATCACAAAATGGTGCTGAAATCGTATCTAAAGAAGGTGAAAAACCATCTATAGATGGTGAAGTCATTCCAAAATACTGGAAGCATAAGTCCTCTCATCCGCTTGATCAAATTATCGGTGATTTATCAGATGGTATACACACTAGAGCCTCTGTTAGAGAAATTTGCAACAACTTGGCTTTTCTTTCACAAATTGAGCCTCAAAATCTCAATGAAGCATGCAATGATGAAAATTGGGTCATTGCTATGCAAGAGGAATTGAATCAATTTGAAAGAAACCAAGTTTGGACCCTTGTAGAAAGACCCGTTGACCATCCCGTAATTGGTACGAAATGGGTTTTTCGAAACAAGAAAAATGAAGATGGTGTCGTGGTTCGAAACAAAGCCAGATTAGTGGCTCAAGGTTTCAACCAACAAGAGGGAATAGATTTTGACGAAACTTTTGCACCGGTGGCACGACTTGAAGCTATTCGAATTTTACTCGCCTTTGCTTCTTTTAAAAATATAAAATTATTTCAAATGGATGTAAAGAGTGCTTTTTTAAATGGCTATATTAATGAAGAGGTTTATGTTGAACAACCACCCGGATTCGAAAATCACACTTTTCAAAATTATGTTTTTAAACTCTCTAAAGCACTTTATGGTTTAAAACAAGCACCACGAGCTTGGTATGAAAGACTAAGCTCATTTTTAATTTCAAAAAATTTTAGGATCGGTAAAGTTGACACCACATTATTTATTAAACATTTTAATGATGATTTTTTAATTGTTCAAATTTATGTGGACGATATTATTTTTGGTGCTACTAATGAAGTTTTGTGCAAAGACTTTTCTAAGATGATGCAGGATGAGTTTGAAATGAGTATGGTTGGCGAGCTGAACTATTTTCTTGGGCTTCAAATAAAACAAACGCATGAAGGAATTTTTCTAAGTCAAACAAAATATGCTCGTGATCTCATTAAGCGATTCGGGATGGACAATGCAAAACCTACCAACACTCCGATGTGTACAACAACAAAATTAGACAAGGACGAATCAGGCAAATCGGTTGACACTAAGTTGTACAGAGGTATGATAGGTAGTTTATTATATTTAACTGCTAGTCGACCCGATATTATGTTTTCTGTTTGTCTTTGTGCTCGTTTTCAAGCGAATCCTAAAGAATCGCATTTAATTGCGGTTAAAAGGATAATTCGCTACATTAAGGGTACTCTAACCCTAGGTTTGTGGTACCCTAGGATAGACTCTTTTGATTTAATCGGTTATACAGATGCCGACTTTGCAGGTTGTAAAGTTGATCGAAAGAGTACAAGCGGATCCTGTCAATTTTTGGGACATTCGCTTGTGTCCTGGTCATCCAAAAAGCAAAATTCTGTAGCACTTTCAACGGCCGAAGCTGAATATATAGCTGCCGGAAGTTGTTGTGCTCAAATTTTATGGATGCAACAAACTCTAAGTGATTTTGGATTTCAATATTTTAATACTCCTATTCGGTGTGATAATACTAGTGCAATCAATATTTCTAAAAATCCTATTCAACATGGTAGAACTAAACATATTGATTTAAGGCATCACTTTTTACTGATCATGTAAACAAACAAAATGTGTTTTTAGAATTTGTTGAAACAGATCGGCAATTGGCCGATATTTTTACAAAGCCACTTAATTTTGATAAATTTGATTGCTTTCGCAGAGAAATAGGAATGTTAGATATTGAGACATTGTAATTGTTGGATTTTTTTTGTTCTCTATTTAGTTTTTTAAATTATATGATTTTCATGTATTTTTTTTTTCTTCTCTTCTCATTTTAATTTCTTTTTGATTGATTCCAAATAGGGGGAGAAGAAAAGGTTATCTCAGTTTTTTTTGAAATTTTTTTTTTGTGCTTATTTTGAGGGGGAGTTTATTTATTTATTTTATCACCTTTTCAAATTATTTGTCATCATCAAAAAGGGGGAGATTGTTGGATTTCATCCAATAATAATTTTGATGATAACAAATAAATTTTAGATTTACATTTAGTATTTTCAGGTTTTAATTGGATTTGAAATGACGTAAGCCGAACCGGATTTGATCAAAGGTAAATTATCAATTCAATTGTCAAAATGGTCCGGACAAGATCAAATTGTACCAAATTGGATACAAGTGCCACAACAATACTATGAAGGACTTCTTTGCAATTTTATCGGATTTGAGCCGGTCAACCGAATCGTCTTGACAAATCCATCACATGGGTTTGATTTGAGCTTAAACTAAAATTAGCTATTATTTTTAATATGGTATGAAAGAAATTTGATATATGGTATAAATTCAAATGTGATTTTATTATGGTATGTTTTCAAAAGTTTGAAATATGGTATAAATAATTTTTTATAAGTTTGGTATGAATTCAAAATGATTTTACAGTTGTGGTATATTTTCAAATAAACTTTTCAAATTTAGTAAATTTGAAATATACTTTATAAATATGGTATGAATTCAAAATAGTTTTATATTTGTGGTATAATTTCAAATGATCTTTTCAAATTTAGTAACATTTCAAATGAGCTTTGCAAATGTGGAACATATTCAAATAATTCTGGAATCAATTCAAATACATTTGCAAATATGGTTGAAATTCAAATTAATATCAATTATCTTTAATCATGCTTCTATTCCATTTTTTGATGTGATGGCTAGTGTATTTAAAGGGGGCTTGGTTGTTGTTTGAGACAACTTGATATCGAGAAAAACTCTAAGGTTGATTTGTTATTTTGTAATTGTGAGGTTTATTGAGAGGTTATTGTAAAGTGTGATTGTAAGCGGCTTTGGTCTTGCCCTGTTTAAAAGGCCAAGTGATAGTGATTAAAGCGGTGCCTCGAGGAGAAGTAGGACCGGACTGGAGTAGGCGAAAAGGCCGAACCAGGATAAATCATCTGTGTCATTTGAGTTTGCTTCTCTTTCTTTTATCTCTTTTATTTGGTTGTGCAATTCTTATCTTAGATTTAATTTACTTGAGTTTTTATTTTTCAACTAATTCACCCCCCCTCTTAGTTGTCATTTGATCCTTCAATTAAGATCATGAGTGCAAGTTGCAACCTATGCACAATTAACCAAAACCTTTGGGATTTGAAGTCAGCATCATGCTCAGGAGATCAAGTAGAGTACGGGGCTCACCTTTTGAGAGTTGCGGGGCTGCCGGAAAGATGGACAGAGCAAGGTGGCCAAGTTCAAGGATTTCTAGTGCTCAGGTTGGGCCACCATGCATAGCTTTGGTCCGGTATGGGAACTACGGCACGCAGTAACAACATGAGATGAAGGGGGGGTGCTAGAGGTCCTTCGAGGTCTGGTGCTAGTGTCAGAAAGAAGCGGATGACCGGAGAGAAGGACCTAGGCCGCAACTAGGGTGAGCTCGTGAAGGGAGAAGATACGGCGACAAAGGGCACATGCAAAGGTTCCCACAAGTTGCCCACGACGTGAGAAGGTTGACCGGGTGGCTTGCCGGCGTCGGGAAGCGACGGCGGCGGCGTAGGGCGGAGCTCAGCCAAGCTACATTCTGTCACGCCCCGAGTTTAAAAATGAGGTCTGAATTTTTTTTTTTTTTTTTTTTTGATTAAATCAGAGTTTGCAAAACAGGCGTAACAGACCGCCACACATATAGGAAACTCTCTATTCCGCGAACAGAGACTCCCCTATATATGCACGGCTAAGCTAGTAATCAGCAACAGATATCTCGGCACAACTAATATCCTACTCAGCAGGAAATACATTAAAATCAATTATTACATCAATGTTTTAATATCTAATCAAATAGAACTGGAATAAAATGCGGAAATAAAAATCTAAGTCAATCATCACGGATATCTATCATCTCTGTCTAGAATCATGGGGACGGCGCTACCGTGACAGGCTCACTGGATCGTCCCGACATCTCCCCACCCAATGGACCTGAAAAACAGTCACCCGAGGGTGTGAGACACACCGGAGTGTATCCCAGTGGGCACGACGAGCCGAGGATCAGCTAATCGTACCTACTGGGTACTAAAATCTGCGGATAGTAAGAATCATAGGGTAAAGCTAAACAATAAAGCAGATCTACTGATAATCAACAGAATCCACAGATAGGCTAACTAGGCAGGTAATCAATCATCAAACTACAGATAAGAAATACTGTAAATCAGGATGTGTCAGTGATAATCAATCATAAAAACGGTAGATCATGTATGCTGGAAATCAAAGGTATCCACAATAATCATGCATAAGGAACTGCAAATGATAAAAGCATGTCTACCGATACTAATACTGGAAATAAACTGAGCAACAGTATAAGGTAAAAGTAATGCGTCAATAAGGAAACTATCAATATCCAATCAAAAGCCACCATATTGGTCCCACAAGACCTCAGGCAAAACTGCCCTCCTGGCACCTCCTGGTTGACATTCCCCCCACGAGGGGTCACGGGTTGCAACTGCTAACCACTTTACCGGTAAAGAACATCGCTGCGGGTCATGACTCCGCTGATGTTCGTGAAGTACAACGGTGCGGGCGATCAAATGCAAATGCTCAAACTCACGGCCCACTGACCGGGCAATCGGCAACAAGCCGGGAAATCCCAACAGGGAATCATCAGTCAACATCTATCGATCAGAATCAATCAATCATGCTAATCAGAATATCAAGCAGTATCTATCAATCATCAGGGATCATCTAGATAAATCAGCAGATCAGGATCTATCAGGACTAATCATGGAATATGTAAACAATAGTCAGCTGATCGAGAACATGTAATCTCAAGTGACAGAAATCAACGAGTAAAATCGAATCAATGCAGGAATAATCATCAACCAACACAATCAAGGATCAGATATATCAAGGTATCAAGAATGCAAGATATAAACCAACTGTATCTAATCACAATATTTGGGAGGAACGGAAGACTAATCATACAGGACTAAACACATATTTTATTTTGTTTTGAAAATCATTTTGAAATCAAGTTCTTTAGGCCCAAACCTCGAAGGGCGATGCCTTCGTCCTATCAAACAAGAACAGACTCAGGCGACCCTGCGACGCTTGGATAAAAACATTTGTAAAAAGGAAAACATGTGTTTAGCGGAAGCTCAACTCAGATGCAAGAATATCACAAGTATAGGTCTAATTGGGTCAACGTCAAACCGAAGGATCATAATATGTCAGAAGTAATCACGCATATCGAGTAATGGCTATCATTCAGGATCAAGTAATCGTATATCAGTAAATATCTCAATCATAGGTCAAATCAGATCAATGTCAATCAGAGGGATCATGCTAAGTCAAGGAGGTCAATATATGTCAGGCCAAGTCATATGATCAGTAGGGAAATCAAAAACAGGGGTCCGACAAACTAAGCAACCAGAGGGCCAAAAAGCTGAGGCCCGGTTCGAAGATAACCCACCTGGACGACGGCAGATTCCTCGAACTCCCGCGCTGCTATTGGGAGGCTGGTGCTGAAGAACTGGGCCCTGTATAAAGAGATATGATCAGTAAATAACTCACACAACCCCTCCCGACGACACTGTAGTAACGTGACACTATTACGGAGCAATATCGTCGATTTACGGGACATTATCCACTTTCTGCTCAACGAGGGTCTACGACACTCTAATAATTTATTTAGAGACTTGTTTACACCATTTAAATACTGTTCATATGGTTACATTAGCAAGTTAAACAATTAAACTTCACTAAAATGCATAAAAACCTTGGTTTAAATGTCGTTTCGACTCGTTCCTGAAATCCGGGAGTCCAAAAGCTGCGCCGTAACTTTCAGCGCGTTTGTTACGACGAGACGAAGCTCGTGCTCGCAATATTTGGGCCGAGACCAGGCCCATTTACAAAGTTGGCCCATAATCTTTAAGGTCCAATTCACTACTATGCATCTATTAACCATTTACTTGATCTTTTGAGTAACTAACTGGAGCATGGTGCTCCGCATGGTCTAATAACAGTGGGGCTCACCTTGTGCGCGTCGGAGGTCGGCCGGGAAGCTCGCCGGAGCAGCACCACCCAAAGTGCCCGAGCTCGGTTTGGGTGTTCCTGAACAGCACAGGTGCAGACCTGTTACCAAGAGGAGCATCGGTTAAATGAAGGTCCCAGAAGCTGCTGGGTGCAAGTGGGGTCGAGCCCCGGCGGCCGGAGGCGGCGGTGGCCGGAGACAAGCCCGATTTGCTAAGCTCGGGAGCACGGTTTGAGGGATCAAACACAGGGGGTTCCTGACCCAAACCAGAAACATGGAGGACATCATACAGGTATTTAGGGCTTACCTGCAAGGTTGGCCAGTGCCCAGCTCGCCGGAAATTGGCCGGAGTCCGGTTTTGAGGCAACTCGGGTGCGGCTACAGAGATGAAAAAATGTGACGTTAAGAGGGCCATGCAAGGTGACGGGAGTACTCCTAGGGAGTATACGAGCCTACCTGGACAGTTCCTCGGCGACGGGGATCGCCGGAAGGACGCGGCGGAGGATCCCGGTTGAAGCTTGGTGGCCGTTAATGGCGGAATCCGGCACGGCGGTCTCGGGCCGGAGCAAGTTGGACCAACAGCACCCACTCGTTGCCAGGAAGCTTGGTGCAGTGGTGGCCGGCGTCGAGAGATCGCGGCGGCGCCGGGCGGCCGTGATCGGCCGAAGATGAAAAAGTCGGGTTCTAGGGCTTCTCCGCGCGCCGCCGATTCCGATCTGATCGAGCTCGAACTTTGTGGGGACGTTGAAGTCGCCAAGGGAACGAGACTCAACGGTTCTGATCTTCAGTGGGACGATCGGATCACGGCGGTGCTTGGCGGCGGCCCAAAAATGATAATTTTGGTGACTGCGCTTCCGCCGGCGACCGGGACGGCGGCAGCGGCACGGCCTGCACCCGGATGACCTCCACGGCGTCAGGAGCACATAGGTCTTGCCCAAAAACCAGAGCTAAATAAAAATGTCCATAACCTACCTTCACCGGAGTTTGGAGAGGAGATGTTGCCTCCCGCGGCGGCGCAGGGCGGCGGCCGACGACGGATCACCCCGGGCTCGGCTACGGCTTCACCGAGAACAACTCAGGAAGGATCTAGATCGCGCTACACCCTCCCGAGCACCTTCCCCAACAACCGGGAGCAAGGAGATTCTTGAGGCTTTCTCCTCCGGCGACGTGCGTGGCGGCCGCCGGTGTGGAGAGCTCCGGGGAGCGCGGCCGAGATGAGGAGGAGGTTGGAGGGTTTGTTGAATGATGCGGCTGGGGCTAAGAGCTCTAGGGTTCGGGCTATAGGGAACCCTAGCCGTATGCATGCATATATAGATAGGGTTTAATAACAATTGCATTTAAGCCCTTCAAGCCTTGCTATTTACTGTTGGGTCCTCCACAGTAGCTTCCTTTTGCATCCAGGTCCCTCCCACAGAGGTGGCACGCAAATCGAGACAACTTTAATAGGGTTTCAAGTGCAAAAATCGCATTTTTCGATGCATTTCACGCTTTTCGAGAAGATCCGATCGTCAAATCGAAAAACGAACTTCGCCAGGACGTCCGGCTCGACGAATCCTATCAGGTAGCGGTTTTCATTTTTCGTGAAACTGCCCGGATTAATTCTCGGTCCATAAAATACTGTGTAATTTTACAGTTTTCACGCTTTTCGAGACTCCAGGGTTGTCAAACGAATTTTCGACTGCGCCATTGCGTCCAGAACGTCGAAAATAGCTAGAATTGACTACTCGAATCACTATCTTAGGGGTCCAGATAGTAAATTGGCCAACGTTGGCGCGAGAGGGATTAAAAAAACTAGAATTTACTGTTCACTGTACCCGCGACTTAAGTCGCGGGCCCCGCCAGCTTCGACGCTGATTTCTGAAAGATCCGACCGTCAGATCGGAACAAGTTGAATATGGTTTTCACTCGGTTCGACGAGACGGTCGCACTAGTGGTCTCCGATCCTCGAGATCAAGTCCGGATTGAAAAGCGATATTTCTGGCCCACTAACTGTGCAAAATACACTGCAGGAAAGGGGCACTATTGCTATTTGAGCCATATATGATCTAGATTCAACTTGACTCAAATCAATTTCATTTATTTAATTATTTTCAAAAATTCAAGTTCTTACATCTCTCCCTCCAAAAAGGAAGTTTCGTCCCTGAAACTTAACAAAATATTACTCTAGTTTTTCAAATCATCCAAAGACACTGATTACTACAATCCCTAGAAATAACCTAAGCATTCGACGGGCCTTCTTCCAACGGATCCTCCCGCTGGGTTAAGGCAAAGACCCGTCCTCCCGAGGCTTGGCGCGACCACTCAGTTTGTCGTGGAGGTGGAGGACGACTGGATGCTGCCATACTTTGCGTGGAACTTGGCGGCCTAACAGCAATTGGCGGCACGGACAACGCCGGCTGGGTCGGTGCAGATTTCTGAGGGCAGTTGGCTGAAATATGTCCAGGCTGGCCGCAGTAGTAGCATCGGCCATGACGTTGGTTGCAGGAGTGCGCTCGGTGAGTACCCCCGCAAAAGACACACGGTCGGGAGGGCTTCGCCTTCTTGTTTTGATTTGCATGCCCACCGCCGTTTCCTGGATGTGCCCTCTTCTTGCCCTTATCCTTGTCCTTGTCCTTGTCCTTGTCCGCTGCATTCCGCTCGGCGCGGGACATCTTGATCTCCGCCTCGATCGCCAGACACCGCTCCACACAGTTATCGAAGTCTGTGGAGAGGTGTGACGCGAGGTGTCGACGGATCTCTGTCCTCAAACCCTGTGAAAATAGGCGTACCTTCCGACGTTCCTCGCGCACCGCCTGGGGCACCAGGTCGGCGATGCGCAGGAACTCCTGCTCGTAGCCTCGGACGCTTAGGTCGCCCTGTTTGATCGTCTCCAGTTCGCGTTCGAGACCCTCCTTCGTGGTCTCCGTAAGGTGGTGCTGGTACATGGCGGTCTTAAAATCTTCCCAGGTAGGAACGGCCGGGCCCGGGAAGTAGCGCTCACGGTGTCGCCTCCACCACCTGGATGCCCGGCCATCCAAGCAGTGAGCGGCGATATGGACCTTGTCGCGGTCCTCGGTGTAGGCATCCTGAAACAGTTTCTCCATATGATCGATCCATAATTCGACCGCCCAGTGGTCGCCATCTTTGTCGTCAAAGGTCTGCGGCTTGAACTTTTTAAACTCTAGAAGGGCCGCCTTCGCTCGAGCCTTCTCCGCCGGATCAGCCTCAGGGTTGGCTGCAGAGTCAGCGGCGGGGTGAGCAAAACAGGAGGTAGCAGACGCCGTAGTGGCAGTAGCTTTTGGGGCTGCAGCAACCCCAGGTACCGCTCTGGATGCTGCGGCAGGGGTTGCAGCTGGAACGGGCCCCGCCGGTGGTGGTACGGGGTCTATCTGTGGCTCAGCAACGGCCGACGCAGCAGGGGGTACAACCGGTGGTGTGACCTCAGGTACAGCAGGTGGAGGAGCGGGCGGGGCAGAGGTAGAGGGGCCAGCAGCCTGCTGCTGCATAAATTGCTGGAACATTCCAGCCAGAGTCGCCACCTGAGCCTCGAGCCGGTCCATACGACTCTGATCAACGGGCTCGCTCGGCGTGCTAGGTGGTCGGCCTACTCCACGGCCTGTGCCCCGTCCACGACCTGGAGTACGGGCCATAGCTGCAATACAGAAGCAGGTCAGAAACAGACTCTGACAATACCTTGAGTTTCTAACCCTTAAACTCGACATACCCAGCGCTCTCGCGTGACAAGTCATCCTAGGGTTCATCCTAACCAGTTCCTAATCATCTTCCCTAGGTACCGTATACCTATGCTCTGATACCATCTAATCTGTCACGCCCCGAGTTTAAAAATGAGGTCTGAATTTTTTTTTTTTTTTTTTTTTGATTAAATCAGAGTTTGCAAAACAGGCGTAACAGACCGCCACACATATAGGAAACTCTCTATTCCGCGAACAGAGACTCCCCTATATATGCACGGCTAAGCTAGTAATCAGCAACAGATATCTCGGCACAACTAATATCCTACTCAGCAGGAAATACATTAAAATCAATTATTACATCAATGTTTTAATATCTAATCAAATAGAACTGGAATAAAATGCGGAAATAAAAATCTAAGTCAATCATCACGGATATCTATCATCTCTGTCTAGAATCATGGGGACGGCGCTACCGTGACAGGCTCACTGGATCGTCCCGACATCTCCCCACCCAATGGACCTGAAAAACAGTCACCCGAGGGTGTGAGACACACCGGAGTGTATCCCAGTGGGCACGACGAGCCGAGGATCAGCTAATCGTACCTACTGGGTACTAAAATCTGCGGATAGTAAGAATCATAGGGTAAAGCTAAACAATAAAGCAGATCTACTGATAATCAACAGAATCCACAGATAGGCTAACTAGGCAGGTAATCAATCATCAAACTACAGATAAGAAATACTGTAAATCAGGATGTGTCAGTGATAATCAATCATAAAAACGGTAGATCATGTATGCTGGAAATCAAAGGTATCCACAATAATCATGCATAAGGAACTGCAAATGATAAAAGCATGTCTACCGATACTAATACTGGAAATAAACTGAGCAACAGTATAAGGTAAAAGTAATGCGTCAATAAGGAAACTATCAATATCCAATCAAAAGCCACCATATTGGTCCCACAAGACCTCAGGCAAAACTGCCCTCCTGGCACCTCCTGGTTGACATTCCCCCCACGAGGGGTCACGGGTTGCAACTGCTAACCACTTTACCGGTAAAGAACATCGCTGCGGGTCATGACTCCGCTGATGTTCGTGAAGTACAACGGTGCGGGCGATCAAATGCAAATGCTCAAACTCACGGCCCACTGACCGGGCAATCGGCAACAAGCCGGGAAATCCCAACAGGGAATCATCAGTCAACATCTATCGATCAGAATCAATCAATCATGCTAATCAGAATATCAAGCAGTATCTATCAATCATCAGGGATCATCTAGATAAATCAGCAGATCAGGATCTATCAGGACTAATCATGGAATATGTAAACAATAGTCAGCTGATCGAGAACATGTAATCTCAAGTGACAGAAATCAACGAGTAAAATCGAATCAATGCAGGAATAATCATCAACCAACACAATCAAGGATCAGATATATCAAGGTATCAAGAATGCAAGATATAAACCAACTGTATCTAATCACAATATTTGGGAGGAACGGAAGACTAATCATACAGGACTAAACACATATTTTTATTTTGTTTTGAAAATCATTTTGAAATCAAGTTCTTTAGGCCCAAACCTCGAAGGGCGATGCCTTCGTCCTATCAAACAAGAACAGACTCAGGCGACCCTGCGACGCTTGGATAAAAACATTTGTAAAAAGGAAAACATGTGTTTAGCGGAAGCTCAACTCAGATGCAAGAATATCACAAGTATAGGTCTAATTGGGTCAACGTCAAACCGAAGGATCATAATATGTCAGAAGTAATCACGCATATCGAGTAATGGCTATCATTCAGGATCAAGTAATCGTATATCAGTAAATATCTCAATCATAGGTCAAATCAGATCAATGTCAATCAGAGGGATCATGCTAAGTCAAGGAGGTCAATATATGTCAGGCCAAGTCATATGATCAGTAGGGAAATCAAAAACAGGGGTCCGACAAACTAAGCAACCAGAGGGCCAAAAAGCTGAGGCCCGGTTCGAAGATAACCCACCTGGACGACGGCAGATTCCTCGAACTCCCGCGCTGCTATTGGGAGGCTGGTGCTGAAGAACTGGGCCCTGTATAAAGAGATATGATCAGTAAATAACTCACACAACCCCTCCCGACGACACTGTAGTAACGTGACACTATTACGGAGCAATATCGTCGATTTACGGGACATTATCCACTTTCTGCTCAACGAGGGTCTACGACACTCTAATAATTTATTTAGAGACTTGTTTACACCATTTAAATACTGTTCATATGGTTACATTAGCAAGTTAAACAATTAAACTTCACTAAAATGCATAAAAACCTTGGTTTAAATGTCGTTTCGACTCGTTCCTGAAATCCGGGAGTCCAAAAGCTGCGCCGTAACTTTCAGCGCGTTTGTTACGACGAGACGAAGCTCGTGCTCGCAATATTTGGGCCGAGACCAGGCCCATTTACAAAGTTGGCCCATAATCTTTAAGGTCCAATTCACTACTATGCATCTATTAACCATTTACTTGATCTTTTGAGTAACTAACTGGAGCATGGTGCTCCGCATGGTCTAATAACAGTGGGGCTCACCTTGTGCGCGTCGGAGGTCGGCCGGGAAGCTCGCCGGAGCAGCACCACCCAAAGTGCCCGAGCTCGGTTTGGGTGTTCCTGAACAGCACAGGTGCAGACCTGTTACCAAGAGGAGCATCGGTTAAATGAAGGTCCCAGAAGCTGCTGGGTGCAAGTGGGGTCGAGCCCCGGCGGCCGGAGGCGGCGGTGGCCGGAGACAAGCCCGATTTGCTAAGCTCGGGAGCACGGTTTGAGGGATCAAACACAGGGGGTTCCTGACCCAAACCAGAAACATGGAGGACATCATACAGGTATTTAGGGCTTACCTGCAAGGTTGGCCAGTGCCCAGCTCGCCGGAAATTGGCCGGAGTCCGGTTTTGAGGCAACTCGGGTGCGGCTACAGAGATGAAAAAATGTGACGTTAAGAGGGCCATGCAAGGTGACGGGAGTACTCCTAGGGAGTATACGAGCCTACCTGGACAGTTCCTCGGCGACGGGGATCGCCGGAAGGACGCGGCGGAGGATCCCGGTTGAAGCTTGGTGGCCGTTAATGGCGGAATCCGGCACGGCGGTCTCGGGCCGGAGCAAGTTGGACCAACAGCACCCACTCGTTGCCAGGAAGCTTGGTGCAGTGGTGGCCGGCGTCGAGAGATCGCGGCGGCGCCGGGCGGCCGTGATCGGCCGAAGATGAAAAAGTCGGGTTCTAGGGCTTCTCCGCGCGCCGCCGATTCCGATCTGATCGAGCTCGAACTTTGTGGGGACGTTGAAGTCGCCAAGGGAACGAGACTCAACGGTTCTGATCTTCAGTGGGACGATCGGATCACGGCGGTGCTTGGCGGCGGCCCAAAAATGATAATTTTGGTGACTGCGCTTCCGCCGGCGACCGGGACGGCGGCAGCGGCACGGCCTGCACCCGGATGACCTCCACGGCGTCAGGAGCACATAGGTCTTGCCCAAAAACCAGAGCTAAATAAAAATGTCCATAACCTACCTTCACCGGAGTTTGGAGAGGAGATGTTGCCTCCCGCGGCGGCGCAGGGCGGCGGCCGACGACGGATCACCCCGGGCTCGGCTACGGCTTCACCGAGAACAACTCAGGAAGGATCTAGATCGCGCTACACCCTCCCGAGCACCTTCCCCAACAACCGGGAGCAAGGAGATTCTTGAGGCTTTCTCCTCCGGCGACGTGCGTGGCGGCCGCCGGTGTGGAGAGCTCCGGGGAGCGCGGCCGAGATGAGGAGGAGGTTGGAGGGTTTGTTGAATGATGCGGCTGGGGCTAAGAGCTCTAGGGTTCGGGCTATAGGGAACCCTAGCCGTATGCATGCATATATAGATAGGGTTTAATAACAATTGCATTTAAGCCCTTCAAGCCTTGCTATTTACTGTTGGGTCCTCCACAGTAGCTTCCTTTTGCATCCAGGTCCCTCCCACAGAGGTGGCACGCAAATCGAGACAACTTTAATAGGGTTTCAAGTGCAAAAATCGCATTTTTCGATGCATTTCACGCTTTTCGAGAAGATCCGATCGTCAAATCGAAAAACGAACTTCGCCAGGACGTCCGGCTCGACGAATCCTATCAGGTAGCGGTTTTCATTTTTCGTGAAACTGCCCGGATTAATTCTCGGTCCATAAAATACTGTGTAATTTTACAGTTTTCACGCTTTTCGAGACTCCAGGGTTGTCAAACGGAATTTTCGACTGCGCCATTGCGTCCAGAACGTCGAAAATAGCTAGAATTGACTACTCGAATCACTATCTTAGGGGTCCAGATAGTAAATTGGCCAACGTTGGCGCGAGAGGGATTAAAAAAACTAGAATTTACTGTTCACTGTACCCGCGACTTAAGTCGCGGGCCCCGCCAGCTTCGACGCTGATTTCTGAAAGATCCGACCGTCAGATCGGAACAAGTTGAATATGGTTTTCACTCGGTTCGACGAGACGGTCGCACTAGTGGTCTCCGATCCTCGAGATCAAGTCCGGATTGAAAAGCGATATTTCTGGCCCACTAACTGTGCAAAATACACTGCAGGAAAGGGGCACTATTGCTATTTGAGCCATATATGATCTAGATTCAACTTGACTCAAATCAATTTCATTTATTTAATTATTTTCAAAAATTCAAGTTCTTACACATTCGCAGGGAGGTAGGGCCTCGGATTCCAACGCTGCGGCTGAACTAGCACACCCTTGACTTGGTAGGGGTCTTCCCAAGGTCCCACAAAAGGCAACCAGTGCCTTTGTTCCCATGCTAAGATGTCGAGGGAAGCGTTGGGTGATCTCAGGCCAAAACTAGGGTTTTGACCGGTTTCTTGCTCCTGGCGATAGCTTGAGAGTTCTCCGGCAACGTGGCTGCGCATGAGAGGTCCCCAAGAGGTGAGGAAGACGGTGAGATACTCTGGGTGCAAAGAAAACAAAGAGGAGGAGCTCGGGCTTACCTCAGATCCAAGGAAGGAGAAGAAAGGAAGAGTCTTCTTCTCCGGCGTCGAGCGACTACGATAGGCGGTGGCGTCCCTTAGGTGAGACCCACTGAGGGTGATGATGGCCACAGGGTGACAGGGTTGTAAGGGAATGCAACTTGGTTCTTCTCTCTTCATTTAAATCCGAGATCTAGTTAAGGGGGAGTGATTTCTTGCCTTCTCCGGCGACGGCATGCGGCGGTCGGCAGTGCTGATGCTCGGGAAAGAAGCAGAAGAGAGAGCGGAGGTACGGTGTTGCGTTGGAAGGCTGTGTTACCTTGCAGCTAGGGTTTCCAAGAGGAAACCCTAGGGTTACCTATATAGCATGGTTACAAGTTGTTATTTGGTCCCTATTCTTTTGATATTATCCATTGAGTTCTTGACAGTAGGTATAATATGCCAAGAAGTCCCCCCACATGCGATTTCACGCAATTCCATATATAAAATATAGGGCTTCTTGCATAAATACACTTAAAATCTCTATTTTTCACGTTTTTTGAGGCTTTCAGCTCACTGAACATAAAAACGAACATCACCATGTCGTTCAGCTCGATGAGAGTATTCAAGTAGTGATTTTATTTCGTCACATTCGGGTCCCGTTAGGTCACATTAGACACTTCTTCGCGATTACCCCCGAAATTCAAAATTTTGAATTACGGAAATTCTAGAAAATCAATTTAAATTCAAATTTTAAAATTTAAATTTCATGAATATTACAAGTATTTTTTGCTAAGAATAGTCGAATTACATATCATAGAAAATATATGATATAAAGTATCTTGCTGTGAAAGAATACGACAAGAACAATATGGTGGATATCCAATATGTTGAGACTGAGATGATGATCACTGATTCTATGACTAAAGCATTATCAACAAACAAATTCAAGGATCATGTTGATCGTGTAGTTATCTTGAGTCCATTTACAGTTTGAATTTTTTCTTTTTGTATAAAGATTTCAGTGACTATTTTTTATTTGAATAAGAATATTTTTGTTTTTGTACAAGTTATGCGCATAAAGTTATATTTGTACATTAAGTATTATTGTGCACTAAGGTAGAACTCTGAGTTGAATTTATAGTAATTTCATATAATTATAACTTATAAAGATATTTAAGTAAGGAATACATACTTTTAATATATGGAAGGAAGTGTTCATTTTATTGAAACATGACTGCCATGATCAAAGTATTGTTATTTCTTGGTTGAGTGGGAGATTTTGACTGTATAATTTGGTAGATACCTAATAAAGTTTTATATCGCCCATATAGTATTGAATACACCACTAGGCCAAGTGGGAGAATGTTGGATGTGGCTCATGTGATTTATTCAAGGCAATCTTTAAAGATACAGTCAATTTAATCGATTAGAATGTATCTGGATGTGTTTTTAATGGATGGACGTGATTAAAACATTCTTACATTATGTTATATATGTTATATATATATAACATAATTGGAGTCCCAGTCTAACTCTAATCCGAATTTTTTATAACAGCTCCATCTCCGGAGATAAAAGAATAGACAGAAAATATCCCACTCTTTTGCTGATCATGATTGAGGGCAAATCAAAAAGAAGAACTTTTTTGAAAATTTAAAATCATGATAGAAGGTAGAATCTAATTTTGAATATGGTATAACATTGCTATCCATAATTTCATTGGATAATATATTTTACCTACGAGATGATATATTTTATCCAAATTCTAAATATTTGAGTACACTTTTTATTAATCAGATGTACAATTTTTTTTAATAAATTAAATTTGAATGATTCTTTATTAAATTGGGTGATATTCATGCATCCAAATTAACGAAGACTAAACTAAATAGACTCACTAATTAATTAATTAATTAATTAGGAGTCTACAAGCCATATGGCATGCAACAACTATCTCTAGGATCCATTCCAATTAATATTCCATACTCGATCTAGAACCCAGCTGCAGGCTACATAAAATACATAATACTACATCAGAAATTATATACATAAGGACAGGAGGAAGCCAGAATTTAATCTTAAGAGGGACCAAAATATGTTCAAATAAAAATTTTAGCATATCAATATAATTTTATTTAATCAATTTTTTTAATAAAAATTATTAATTTAATAATTAATGTAAAAATATTAAAATTAATTTTTAATTTACATACGTTTAATTTTTAATTATTTTATTTATATTATTATATTCATATAATTATAAATTTTACTAAATTTAACTTAGTGATCAAATTCTTAGTATTTTTAATAAATAAAATTATAATATTTAATGTAGATCAAAGAGCTATTAAATTTAATATAATATTTTATTTTGTTAAATAAAATAGCTTACTAATTAGAAATTAAAAAAAATATATAAAATAAAAAAATTTAGATTTAAGGGATGTATTTCAAAATAAGTTATAAGTACGAAACTTTTAATATATTTTACCTATTTAAAATGCATACAAAGAAGAAAAAAAAAGAAAATTATATTAGAACAAAAAGTTATTAAACAAATATTAAAAAGTTGAGGGTGGCTAAGACTATCTAAAAAGGAAAAATAGTTAAATTGATACTTAAAACTATTAAGCAATATTAAAAAATTAAGAAGGCCATGGTTACTTTGGGTCTTAATATGGCTTCGTTCCTGATAAGGAACCAGAGTGTGGACTTCAATGCATGCCCGTGGCTTATATCCATCCTGAAGAATAAAAATCATTGTATAGTAGGCCTTGTAGCAATTCAATAACAGTCACTTGCATTTATCTGCCCCATACTACTTTTCATTAATAATTAGCTTAAATATGTTTGGTAACAAGCCATCATCTGATCAGTCCTTTTTTACTCTCTGATCATTTTTGATATATAGTCTATTGTATTAGGAGCAAGAGTAGATACTATTAACAGTTGTTATTGATCAGAAAAGAACAAACTATTAATGTAGCAGCTATTCAGCTATATATTCTGCCATTATCAGCATTAACCATTACAAAAGATACCAAAATTGTGGGTTCAAAATTAACCACAAAATTGGCTCTCAATTAGTAGCATAAATATTGGCATCACATGAGTTCTTTACTGTTAAACTTATTTCGACCATCCATCGTCATTCCTAGCATATGCAATGCATTTTAGAGATATTGACATATCTACATATATAATGCTTGAGCACTACTACCTTTTGTTATTTGTTATTGTTTATCTATTTTTCACTAAAAGATCACAGACTTGTTCTTCAATGCAGATATTGCTTTAGTTACGCAGTTGCCATCAGTCCACATACACTTCCAACAGATATGACTCATTGCATTCTCCAGAATTGTGTTGCGAGATTGGTGCTCGAAGCGTCATCAACCACTATATATCTTTTGTTTTGTTGCGCGCATCGATCGATCCCTTGAGTACACTTCAAGAATTCCTTTTTAACATGATGTTTACACTAGCAAATGTTGTTAATGGTATGAATAGTATGTAGTTGTTGCTTTCAGTAAGATTATGTCTAGTTTTGGAGGTCACCTTTATTTCCATTCCTACCATGTCGACATTTCTGCGAGTATATATGTATATATTTTTCTTCTAGTGTGAACGTCTGATGAATCGAGAATGTAGGTGATATTACCGTTAGTTGTTTTTTTTGATAAAAAAACATTGAAGTTGGTCGAAAACCTAAGTTGATGGTAACATAACTCTTGTTAAGATGTGACGGAAAGCAAATTGTATAAGATATGTAGTTAATTTGGATAAAAATAAAGGGTGTTTGCAACATGTCAATTGCGTGAAAAGGATCAGTAAATTAGAGAAAAAGTTAAGGTAAACATCTGCCTCATTACTAGGCACCATACGAAGGTGTAAAATCCCATCAAGGTTAGTATGGTATACTTTTCAAATCATGGTGTGTGCGCGCGCGCGCGAGAATATATATATATATATATATATATATATATATATATATATATAAAGAGAGAGAGAAGAACTTATATACTTTTAAAAATATAAGCCAATTTATGTTTGTGAATTTTTTACCACTAGATTTATATTGAGATTTGTG